>ONZH01009840.1:0-29538 GCA_900303285.1 Rhinella marina | reverse complement strand
TAGTTGGCCCTTGTTTTTAGTTTTGTTGCCCAGCGTTTGTCCTCACCCAGATGGCCATGGATTGTTAGAACTCCCCCCATCAAAAAAAAGTTTTTTTTATCCAAGTTGCGCATACGTGCATCCCTTCGAAAGAGGGTTTTTTAAAGGGAACCTTTGCTGCTATTTTTTTACCCATTAGGATTACAATTTTGCCTATGTGGATTACAAATTGCGACTGAGTTTGGGACTCTGCTACAGTTCTATGACAAGCGTCAGAAGAAAAGAGACTTAAACATGTCCGTGAGCATACTAGGTAGGTGATATTTAAAATGTTTATATTATACTTATAATAATGTATTTGCACTATTTACCATATATGTGTCTCGAATATTCGCTCTGCCTCTGAGGAGTGCCCGCCGCGGCCTCTCCTCGTACGTGCCTGCGTATTACGTAATCGCTTAGACAATACGCTGAGATTCGTAAGCTATTTGTACGCTCATGCGTACGTCTTCTAAGAAGTTGCATACATTTTGTAAATGAACGATTGTTATTAGTGAGCGAATGTTCACTAATAGCACATAATAACGTATATTTTGTACGCAAATACAACGAATCTATTCGTTGAATACACAAATTTTAGGAAAAGTTCGGCAAATGTTCGGCGAATAATTTTTTCAATGATTCGCTCATCTCTAATCAGGGGGTAATATACAGGCTTAATGTCACACCAATTAAAGTGCCAAAAACAGTGCACCCTAGGTTGCAGATCAAAGATAACCAGATGATTAGTTGCATGTCTACCATAGGGAAACAACTAGAGATGAGCGACCATGCTCGTCCGAGCTTGGTGCTCGTTCGAGTATTAGGGTACTCGTAAGTGCTCGCTGCTCGGACGAGTATCTCGCCATGCTCGAGGAAATGGCATCTCCCGCATTTTGAATTTTTGGCGCCTATAAACTCAGCCAATCACAAGCCAGGAGAACCATTCTGTGTGTCACAGTTCAGCTGTCCAGTCACCACAAACCACAATCCGTATTTTCTGTCCAGGTGACCCATTCTGTACGTCACGTAATTAAAAAAGGTCTTTTGCTCTCACTGATACAGCTACATTACAAAAATCTCTGTGTGACATTTGTCTGGGTTGCAATTAAGCAGACCAAGTCTGCCTACTCTAATAGTTTCAGTGTAATTGCTCCATACTGCACGGTACGTAATAACATACGTAATTTAGCTCTAACTTATCCACCTATATACAAAGCACAATCCGTATTTTCTGTCCAGATGACAGATTCTGTACGTCATGTAATTAAAAAAGGTCTTTTGCTCTCACTGAGACAGCTACATTAGAAAAATCTGAGTGCGACATTTTTCTGGGTTGCAGTCAAAATAGCCACACTCAGCAGGGGCTGAGTTTGCTCTCTGATATTTTCTGCACGTCACGTTAAAAAAATAAAAAAAATAAAAATAAAAAAAAATAGGTTTTTTTGTTGTTTTATCTCAGTGATACAAATCCATTTTGTACAGCTGTGTGGAACCATTCTGTGTGTCACAGTTCAGCTGTCCACTCACCACAAACCACAATCCGTATTTTCTGTCCAGGTGACACATTCTGTACGTCACGTAATTAAAAAAGGTATTTTGCTCTCACTGATACAGCTACATTACAAAAATCTCTGTGCGACATTTGTCTGGGTTGCAATTAAGCAGACCAAGTCTGCCTAATCTAATAGTTTCAGTGTAATTGCTCCATACTGCACGGTATGTAATAACATACGTAATTTTGCTCGAAATTATCCACCTATATATTAACTTGTTCAGATTGAACAAGTTTGTGGGTTTCAGTACAGCAGGCCCATTTTTTTTTTTGTACATATGATACACTTATATACAGAAAATGTTGAACCCCAGGGCTAAGGGTCGAGGACGAGGGCGTGGGCGTGGGCATTCAATTACTGCAGGGGGCAGATGCCGTGGTCCTGGGCAGGGTGAGACAGTACCTGCTGATGAGGGAGCAGGTGAACGCCGCAGAGCTACACTCCCTAGCTTCATGTCTCAACTTACAGGGATACGTGGTAGAGGTGCGAACAGGTGATGTCGTGGATTGCGAACAATGCTTCAAGTAATTTGTCCACCAGTCAGTCTTCCACGCAGTCCACCCACGTTACCCAAGGGAGCACTCCTCTGGCTCCTCAACCTCAATCTCCTTCCCCCCAGTCTGCCCCCTCCCAGGAAAATTTGGAATGCTATCCGGCATACTCTGAGGAACTGTTTTCTGGACCCTTCCCAGAGTCACAAACCACTTCTCAGGTTGCTGCTGACCTCTTTCCCAATGCCCAAGTTTTCCAATTGTCGCAGTCTGTGGGTGATGATGATGACATTGTTGACTTAGTGGAAAAAGTGTGTAAAGAGGTGTCGGACGATGAGGAGACACGGTTGTCAGACAGTGGTGAAGTTGTTGTCAGGGCAGGAAGTCCGAGGGGGGAGCAGACTGAGGAATCGGAGGATGACGAGGTGACTGACTCTATCTGGGTTGATAAGCCAAGTGAAGACAGTGCTTCTGAGGCGGAGGCGAGTGCTACACCAGAACAGGTTGGAAGAGGCAGTGGTGTGGCCAGAGAGAGAAGCAGGGCCAGAGCTGGTGCATCAGCAGCAACTGTTTCACGTAGTGAAGCTCCCGTAGCGAGGCCTAGATGTTCGCAAGTCTGGAGGTTCTTTAAAAAAATTGAGGATGACCGACGGACTGTGGTGTGCAACCTGTGCCACACCAGGATCAGCAGAGGTGCCACCACTACTAGCCTAACCACCACCAGCATGCGCAGGCATATGAGTGCTAAACACCCCACTCAATGGAACCAAGGGCGTTCACCTCCTGCGGGTCCCACCACTGCTCCTTCCCCTGTGTCACTCGCTGCCTCTGCTAGTCAACCCCCTGCCCAGGACCCCGGCACGAGCGCCTCCCGCCGGAAAACCACACCTTCGCCTCCACGATCCTCCACAGTGTCCACCAATGTGTCCCTGCGCAGCGCTCAGCTGTCTTTACAGCAGACGCTGGAGCGCAAGAGGAAATACAGTTCCACCCACCCACATGCCCAAGCCCTCAACATCCACATCTCGAAATTGCTGAGCCTGGAGATGCTGCCCTATAGGCTGGTAGAGACCGAGGCCTTTTGCAACCTCATGGCGGTGGCTGCCCCTCGGTATTCAGTCCCCAGCCGCCACTATTTTTCCCGATGTGCCGTCCCAGCCCTACACCAGCACGTGTCACAGAACATCATCCGTGCCCTGACCAACGCTGTTTCTGAGAAGGTCCACCTAACCACGGACACGTGGACAAGTGCTGCCGGGCAGGGACACTATATATCACTGACGGCACATTGGGTTAACTTGGTGGAGGCTGGGACCGAGTCTGACCCTGGGCTGCTCATGTACTGCCCACACCGAGGATTGCAGGGCCTACCTCGGTCATGGTCTCGCAGACGTACTATGCCTCCTCCTCCGACCCCTACTCCTCCTCCTCTGAATTACCATCCGTGGGCACGGCGCCTTCAGTCGGTAGCTCTAGGTGCAGCAGCAGTGCCGTGGGTAAGCGCCAGCAGGCGGTGCTCAAACTGCTGAGCTTAGGTGACAAAAGGCACACCGCCCAAGAGCTGTTACAGGGCATCACGGCGCAGACCGATCTGTGGCTGGCACCGCTGAACCTCAAGCCAGGCATGGTTGTGTGTGACAACGGGCGTAACCTGGTGGCGGCTCTGCAACTCGGCAGACTGACACATGTGCCATGCCTGGCCCACATGTTCAATCTCATAGTTCAGTGGTTCCTCAAGACATACCCCAATCTGTCTGATTTGCTCACCAAGGTGCGCCGCATCTGTGCGCATTTCCGCAAGCCGACCACAGATGCTGCCACTCTCAGGACAGAGCAGCGCCGCCTACAACTACCCGCTCACCGACTGTTGTGCAACGTGCCCACAAGATAGAATTCGACATTAAACATGTTATCCAGAGTTTACCAGCAGCGCAGAGCGATTGTAGACTGTCAGATGTCAACTTCCACCAGAACTGGTAGTCAGGTCAGTCAGATTCCTCAAGTCTACAATGAGGAGTGGACGTGGATTTCTGATATCTGCCAGGTGTTGAGCAACTTTGAGGAGTCAACACAGATGGTCAGCGGCGATGCCGCCATTATCAGCCTCACCATCCCGCTGCTTTGCCTGTTGAAAAACTCACTGCTCAGCATCAAGTCGGAAGCTTTGCGCTTGTCACAAGAGACGGTGGAGGAAGATACGTCGCTTGATAGCCAGAGCACCCTCCGGTCTGTTTCTCAGCGCGTATCGGAGGAGGGGGATGAGGATGAGGAGGAAGAGGAGGAGAATGTCGGCGAGACAGAAGAGGGTACCAATGCTCAGTCCTTCTTAACTCTTGAGCGTGTATGGGCTGAAGAGGAGGAGGAGGAGGAGGAAATGGAGAATCAGGCCAGTGAGGAGAGGGAATTCTTGCGTGTTGGGACTCGTGGCACGTGGCAGACTTCATGTTAGGCTGCCTATCCCGTGACCCTCGCGTTAGAAGAATTTTTTCAAACACCGATTACTGGGTGTTCACTCTCCTGGACCCACGGTACAAGCAGAACCTTTCCACTCTCATCCCTGTAGAGGAAAGGAGTATGAGAGTGAATAAATATCAACAGGCCCTGGTGCACAAGCTGAAACAATCCTTCCCATCTGACGCCGCTAGCGGCAGAGGACGTGGTTCTGTGGGCCAAGTAGCAGAGGAGAGGAGGCGAGCAGGCAGCTTGTCCAGCACTGGCAGGGGAACGCTCTCCAAGGCCTTTGCCATTTTTATGTCACCCCAGCAAGACACTGTGACCTGTCCCCAGTCTAGGCAGAGTAGGGGTGAGCTTTACAGAAAGATGGTGAGGGAGTACCTAGCTGACCATACCAACGTCCGTAGCGATCACTCTGCTCCATACAACTACTGGGTTTCAAAGCTGGGCACGTGGCCTGAACTGGCGCTGTACGCCTTGGAGGTGCTGGCCGCTAGCGTGTTGTCAGAGCGGGTATTCAGTGCAGCTGGTGGCGTCATCACTGATAAGCGTACACGCCTGTCAACTGACAGCGCTGACAGGCTGACGCTTATTAAAATGAACAAAGCCTGGATTTCACCAGAATTCAAATCTCCGGGGGAAAGCAGCTAAAGATTAACATTACTTATGTATCCGATTCCTCTTCTCTACTCCTCCTACTCCTCCTCCTCCTTGTCGTCTTTGCATAACGCTGACCCAAAAAACGCAATTTTTTAGAGGGCCAACTGGCACTCTTTTACCACAATTTTTCCGGAGGGCCCCCTACAGGCCCTCTCTCCAAACAATTTTTTTGGAGGTCCACCTACAGGCCCTCTCTCTAAACAATTTTTCCGTAGGGCCCCCTACAGGCCCTCTCTCCAAACAATTTTTCCGGAGGGCCACCTACAGGCCCTCTCTCCAAACAATTTTTCCGGATGTCCACCTACAGGCCCTCTCTCTAAACAATTTTTCCGGAGGGCCCCCTACAGGCCCTCTCTCCAAACAATTTTTCCGGAGGTCCACCTACAGGCCCTCTCTCCAAACAATTTTTCCGGAGGGCCCCCTACAGGCCCTCTCTCCAAACAATTTTTCCGTAGTTCCACCTACAGGCCCTCTCTCTAAACAATTTTTCTGGAGGGCCCCCTACAGGCCCTCTCTCCAAACAATTTTTCCGCAGGTCCACCTACATGCCCTCTCTCTAAACAATTTTTCCGGAGGGCCACCTACAGGCCCTCTCTCCAAGCAATTTTTCCGCAGTGTCAACTACAGACAGTCCAAAACAATTTTTCGGGAGGCGCAAGTACCAACATTTAAAAAACAAATTTTTTGCTGAGGGTCGACTTTATGTACTCCGAAAAGGAAAAAATTTTTGAAGGCTCAACAAAAGCCATTTCACTGCATTCTCAGTCGGACAAAGTCATTGGTGGTGTAACCGCCATGCTGTGTCAGGCTAAATTTTTGGGTGCTTCGCCAGCTACCGCATACTAACTCAGTCACTCTGTTTTCACCACCGCCATACAGGACCACGAAAAATGTTGTCACTCGCTCACTCTGTTGTCACCGCCACACTGCGTCAGGCTAAATTTTTGGGTGGCTCACCTGCTACCTCATATAACTTGGTCACTTGTTGGTCACCGCCATGCTGTGTCAGGCTTATGCCTGCATCGTGTGGCTGGGTATAGGAGATCAGTGCCAGCATGGGCATGGGTGATGGACCTTCGTTGCACCTAGTTGGGTGCTTCCCTAACATGTGATGGGCATGTGCCTCGCCTTTCTTGGTCTGGGTGAGCACAATTGCCATGAGGGTAACCACCAGGCTGTTGCAGGAGAATTTGGGTTAATGGTGGGATTAGGCAGCCTCAGAGGCATCCATGCATGCTGCCCCTGCTGTTTTCTGTCCATTTCCGTGGTGTTTCCATCATTTTCTGAGGTTTCCAGGTTTTCACCCAGCCTTCCCTAGGCAGAGCCTTGGTCCCCTGCAAAAATGCTCGAGTCTCCCATTGACTTCAATGGGGTTCATTACTCGAAACGAGCACCCAAGCATCGGGAAAAGTTTGTCTCGAATAACGAGCACCTGAGCATTTTAGTGCTCGCTCATCTCTAGAAACAACCACTCTTGATGCCAGATTGAAAAGGATAACCAATAACCAAATATCCCATATAATTATGGTAAAATATATGGGTAATCCCTTCCACAAACTAGGTTCATAACCCAAATAGTGGTACACATATATCTATAGGAGAACAGCCCCACATAATATTAGGGCAAAGGATACAATTACACATCCCATTCAGTGGTGATCACCTGAAAAAGAGTGTACACATAGGTTACACTCAGAAAGCAAGTATCATTAGCGGTATACAGTTGTCCAATGGTACTCATTTATATCGATGATCCTTTCCAGGTAAACGTGTCCCCTACTGTCCAGCAATAGCGCTGCACCCTGAGAGGAGGTGCCCCCTTAAATACCTATCCCACACGCTAATCTTTGATTGCCGCCCGTGCTAAGATGCCAATACCACGTGACCGGGTCTGGTCACGTGGTCCGGACATCCGGCGCAATGGAGCGCATTATTGGAACGCAAACTTATTCATGTAAGGAGCGCATAGAATATACTACGCTTCCTCCATTTTACTTAGGGGCAAGGATGCCCTTAGCACAGAGATTGTCCCATTTAGAGCAAATTGCCACATACGAGGGGGTATATGGTGTAGATGGGGGCCTAGCATCGCTAGCAACTCTATACTTCATACACTTCATTTGCTGCCTATTTTATTATTCTGTGCAGATGTATCTTACTTATACATGAGGCATATTGATTAATGATAACAGACGATAACAAATGAAGAGTAAGTCATCATAATAAGAAAAACTACACTCCATTGATAGATAATAATTTCATTGGGTGCTTCTCGCACCCCTGGCTCAGCTATAGAACGTAGTTTAAAAAAATCATTCAAAAGGAGATTTAAAGAATTTATATCTAACTATACAAACTACATTTGTGAGATGGGAATACCCATTTAAGTTTACTCCCATGGGTGTAGTCTAAGTGCTGTCCCTCATCTTCACCCTTTAACTCCTATACAGGGAACTGTATGGAGATCAGGCAGGGGGAGTCAAAATCCAGGAAACAGGCAGGAGTCAGTACATGGGCAAACAAATGTAAGCAACATATGTTTGCAAGAACAAATGAACTGGAACCTATTGCTCAAGCACCCTCCCACAGAGGATGGTACCTAAAGTACCCCTGGGTGGCAAACCATAGGCTGCGGAAGATCAGTGCAATGGCCCTTTAAGAGCTGGAGGAAGCACTCTCACCTTATGGGTAGTGAGAGGCACTTCCGGCAAGATGCAAGCTACAGCCTGTCAGGGAGTCCGAGCCACCAGAGTATGGAGGGCAGCAGTTGAGCAGTAGCCACCATCATAACAATTACAGTAAAACATGAACTATCTGAGCCTTTATAGGTAGTGAACAGAGTAGTTAGACTTCTAGCCACTGTCCCTTCCCATTTGAAGCAGAGCTCAGATAAATATTGCTGCACAGAGGAAACAATATCTAAAAAGTGCAAAGGTGTTCAGATAAATAGTACCTTGCCCAATAAGCAAGCTTCAGTGACCCTGTCACATGCACAGTTAATGTGGGTACAGTCGCAAGGGGTTAATTTTTTTTCCACTTAATCTTGCACCCACCTTTGCAAGTTGCAAATCACACTCATCAAGTCTGCACACCTTAGGCTAGTGTCACACTAGTGCTTAAAGATCTGGCAGGGAAAAGCCTGTAGGATCTCTCTGCATTCAGGCATTGTTGTCCGGCCCCACTAACTATTATCGTCCAGAAGAAAAACACTGTGCATCCACCGGCAGTGCAGTGGGACTAAGACCGGCATCTAAATCGTTGGTCTTAATAAATGTCCCCCCTAATACTTAAAATCTGTTGTCTTTCCACTTCCTTGAGAGTAGGGAAATAATAGATTCTCAACAGATCTCACTCCCGACTATGCAATTCAAATTCTGTAATTGAGGTGAAATTTCAACCTAACTGATTTTGGGGTGTTCATGTTCTTTTACACATAAGGAATTCCATTAAAGGGGTATTCTCATCTTAGACAATGGGGGCATATCGCTTGGATATGCCCCCATTGTCTTATAGGTGCGGGTCCCATCGCTGGGACCCGCACCTATATCGAGATCGGAGGGGGGAGCGCTGCGCCTGGAAGACCACCACCAGGCACAGCTCCCCCGCTGCTCCCATAGAAATGAATGGGAGCGCACTGCGCATGCGCGGCCACCGTTCCTGTTCATTTCTATGTAGCCGACGGAAATAGCCGAGCCGTGCACTCGTCTATTTTCACCGGCCCCATAGAAATGTATGGAGGGCAGCTGCGCATGCGCAGTGCTTCTTCCTTTACTTTGAGGGCTCCGTTCTCGATATAGGTGCGGGTCCCAGTGGTGGGACGCACCTATAAGACAATGGGGGCATATCCTAGCGATATACCCCCATTTAATCCTTGATTCTGTAATTGGGGTGAAATTGCAGTCTGATACTACAGATTTTGGGGTATTCACATTCTTTTATACATAAGTAAATCTGTTAATCCTTGCTTCTGTAATTGGGGTGAAATAGTGGTCTGATACTACTGATTTTGGTTATGACTGATTTAGTTATTTTACATAAGTAAATCCATTGTATAATGGAATAAGTGATGATCCTTGATTCTGGGGTGAAATTGTGGCCTGATACTACCATTTTGGGGTGTTCACATTCTTTCATACATAAGTAAATCCGTTAATCCTTGATTCTATAATTGGGGTGAAATATTGTAGGGGTTTGATACTATTGATTTTGGTATGAACAGGTTCTGTAGCAATCTACGTGGAATCAACAGATGGTATAAAAGGAAAGTGATCTTTTACTCTTTAGTATACTCTTGGGCTACTGCACAGGTAAAGGGGTTATACGAGACTAACAAATGCTCCTCCATATGCTGGGCTCCTCACATTGATTCTACTTACCTGGCTCCCAGCTCCCCACTTCTCGCAAGGCTACCGATCCACACACTGCCGCTGCTACTTCTCCCTATGCGTGGATGACAACATCCAGGTCCGGGCGGGGGGGGGGGGTATTGGGGGTCAGCTAATGGCAGGCAGTGAAAAGCCTCCCTAGCATCACATCTAATGGTAACAATCTTACTTGGTAGAGAAAGAACTTTCAGTATAATGATACAGTACCTGGAACATCCATGCTGTGCAATTCTTCAGATGCTAAGCACAGAATCCAGGGCCAGGATGTACTGCACATCACAATGGCATACAAGATAAAAGTTACTCCCCATAGGCTGCAACTAAATTAAAGGTAGGAACATTCATCCTAAAGCCAGCATAGTATTGAACATATACCCCGCATAATGCGAAATGCACTTGATGCCAGTGTCACCATCCAAGGCCTGAAGGCATACCTGATGCCAGCTCAGCATGTAACCTATCAGATGCAAGGGCTACCCACCATGGCGTGAGATGTACTTGATGCCAGGAACACCCCCCTAAGACTAAAGTCATATCTGAAACCAACATGGCCTGTAACATACTAGACACCAGTGCCACCCCCCATAGTATGTGATTCTTTAAGACTCAGTGGAAATAGATCTAACACATCTTCATCAAGTATTTCTCTTGTATGATCCAAAGATCTTCTTTGTGGCTCAATAAAAACAGGTGAAAACTTGAAGGTGTCATCTTCTCTGATGATTTGCCAGATCCATTCAAACTGATAGAACATCATTCTTCTAAAGAGGATCATCAGAGAGAGAACTTCAATCTGTCTCTCACAAGCAATGGAATCAGTACACAGAGATTCTTTACATTTTGTAGTGTTTTGTGGATGACTTGCAATGCTGATAAAACAGCTGCTCAAGATTCCGTCACAAGAAGAAATATTTCTTGCTACATAATTTCCACTTCCTCCTGGGGGAAACCTCCATCTCTGCAGAAATCAGAGGAGTAATATTCTGATAATAGTAACAAACACCTACTGCATGGGCTCCAGGTAAAAAACTGTATTTCTATGATGAAGAAACTTCTCTCTAAATGAGAAGCAGAAGGCCATGGATCCATGACTATAACACTGGTCTGCAATATAATAAATGCCAGGGACACTCTCGTAGTGTGGATTATACTTAATTCCATGGACATGCCCATGGGGGGGAACCAACCCATTACATGGTTGGTATTTGCTACAGGAAAGTAAACTTACTGCAGAAACAATACACATCACATGGTTTCCAATACTATAGGTAACAATATACATAGTGTATCCTGAACCAACTAACATTGCTTGTTCTGTTTTTAATGCATCAACTCACATAGCATGGCCTGCATGTTCTGCAGACATAAACTGGCATAGCTATAGGGCCCATAGTGGCGCTGTCTTTTTCCTTTTACAAGATGAAGTGCCTCTTATAAAGATCTTATAAAGGTAATACTAGTGAGCACTTCCATTACGGAAGCACTCACTAGTCTGCAGGAGGCAGGGGAGCAAAGTGTTGTGAGCACTGTAGTCACCTCTGCCTGCTTGCTTTTCTTGGGGCCCACGCTGCTGTATCTTGGCTGCCTACACCATCAGGACGTACAGAGTGTACTATGACCTGATGCTGTAGGCAGTCAGGTGACTGTACAGCATGGGCCCCGAGAAGACAAGAGCTCCTGGGAAACCTCTGGACCTGGAGAGTGGTGGCAGAGCAGGAGAGGTAAGCTAATTTATTTATTTTAAAGTCTAATATGGGAGGTCTGAGAGGTCTAATGGGGTCCTAGTCTGAAGGTCTGATACAGGGGGTCTGGAGGTCTAATGGCGGTCTGATTTGTCTGATATTGGGGGGGGTCTGACATGGAGGTGTAATGGGGTCTGAGAGGTCTACTGAGAGTCTGAGAGGTCTAATGGGGGTCTGGTATGAGGTCTGATTCGGGGTGTCTGGAGGTCAGATACGGGGGATGGAGGTCTAATGGGCGGTCTGACCTGTCTGATATTGGGGGGTCTGACATGGAGGTCTAATGGGGGTGATAGAGGTCTAATTGGGGTCTGAGAGGTCTAATGGGGGTCTGGTCTAAGGTGTGATATGGAGGGGCTGGAGCCTTATGGGGGTCTGATATTGGAGGGTCTGACAGAGATCTAATGGGGGGCTGATATGGGGGGGCTGAAAGGTCTAATGGGGGTCTGGTCTGAGGTCTGATATGGGGGGGTCTGACATGCAGGTCTAATGATGGTCTAATCTGAGGTCTGATATTGGTGGGATCTGACATGGAGGTCTTTTGGGGTCTGATCTGAGGTCTGATATGGGGGGGTCTGACATTGAGGTCTAATAGTGGGTCTGAACTGAGGTCTGATACATGGGGGATCTGAGAGGTCTAATGGGGTCTTCTCTGAGGTCTGATATGGGTTTTTTTGACATGGAGGTCTAAAGAGGGTCTGATCTGACATCCGAGATGGGAGAGTCTCATCTGAGGTTTGACATGGAGGTCTGATCTAAAAGGTAAGGGGGTATGTTTTGTACTGGTGCACATTAAGAGGTATTTTTCTACTGGCACACATTTTAAGGAGAAGTATTAGGACTGGGCAGCTATGGAGAACATGACTACTAGTATGGGCAAAAAGGGTCACTATTACTATTGGGGGCACTGTTAACACTATGCACTCTGGCAGATAGTTATTTCTATTGGTGGAACTTTGGGGAGCACTATTACTGTAGGGGGGCACCTGGAACAGCTTAGCACAATTATTTTTGTAGGACATGTTGGTTACACTATTAGCGTTAGACACTATTTGCTTGGTGCAGTTATTTTTAGTGCACCATGCCCCAATAATTATTGAAGGGAGCACTATTTGTGTGGTACCAGTATTTTCAGGTGGCCTGTTTCTGCAGTATAGTATTGGGGAGCACAGAAGACACAGTATTGGGGGTGGCAGATGGAGGGTTCAGAAGGTGGGAAGATGATAGAGTAGGAAACTAAGATGTCTGTTTGTTAAACTCTGCAGAGAGAACAGATGACTGAAAGAAATCATCATGGTGGTCTGGACTGAAAGGAAAAGATGAAGAAAGAGAACATCTACATCAGATGTCACTGGATATAAGAGGTACAGTATGTGGCGCCGTATTATCTTGTATGTTCTATAGTGCTGTATGTAATGTTTTCCAAGTATATCTTTAAAGGGTTTGTCCACGTTTTACTATTGATGACCTATCCTGAGGATAGGTCATCAATATTAGTTTGGCGGGGGTCCAACACCCGGCACCCACGCCAATCAGCTGAAAGAGAAAGCACTGCCTTCTCTGCTCTGTTTACCTGCTCTCCACAGATACTGCAGCAGTGAGCAGGTGTAATTACAAGTATGGCATCCCCATTCACCTCTATGGGACAACTCTGTAGTATTCACTTGAACAGACATAGCCATCCCATAGAAGTGAATGGGGACACCATGCTTCCAATTACAATGCTCACCGCTGCAATTGCTAAGGCGAGCAGATTTTCCAGCAACAAAATCAACAGTATGTGAAAGCACCCAAACAGGCCTAATCCAAGATAAAAGAAAAACGAAAAGAGAAAAAGTGGGCTTATGCAGGAGACAGCCTGCACCTAACATAATGAGGACAAAATGAAACACATGAGAGAGGGTTCATATAGCACCAGCAATTAATTATGCTAATTCTTAATTTACTATTCTAGGTGGGCTGGTCCTAGAGTGGAGACTAGGGGACAGAATATCCTGCTCTGTGCTGCCTGAGGAGGGTGATGACTTGTTTCCTACAGCAACCAAATTTCCAAATATGCTGAATACAAATGAACACTAAAAAATGATTTAGGCACCTGTCACTTCTCAGAATAATTTCATGGTATTATGCCATTTGTATGATATTTCCAAAGAACCACACATAATATTTGCGGTGCTGTTCTTACTACATTATTGATCATAAAATAAGTATTTTAATGCATTTCTTACTTCAATCTCATAAAATTTAAAATATAAAAATTAAATTATGTACAGAAATAGATGTTTCCAATAATCTTGGGAATGTCTTCTAATGTGGCAAATGATGTAGGAAGAAGACATTATTGAATATATCAAGTGATATAAAGATGTTACACAGTATTAACACAAGCCTGAACACTCTTTCACATTACCTGAGGCTTTAATGTTTCTTCTTCATTTCCTCATTTCTCCTTCCTCGTTTCCCTATTTCACATGCAAATGAAGGAAATCCTGATTTGTGTTAAATTATAAGGTCCAAAACAAAAGCAATCCATCAGTAGAGAACAAATTTATCAGTGAAGAGTAGAAATCTGACAGGAGATAAATAGAGTGACACACAGTGTAGAGATGCTATGTTGAAATAGAAGGTAAGCAAAGCCGCAGGGAGTCATCTCTCAGAACACAAAGATATTTCAATTAGCTGTTTTGACAATTGCTTTGACATCTTAACATTCATATTGTATTCAACTGAGCAAGACATGTCGATGCTCTGAGAAAACAACTTTGTCATAATGAGTCCATTGGGAGAGATTAAACTTTATTGTGCAAAATAACACTAACTGTAGATTACTCCTGCATGACAAGCATGCCGAATTTTTTCAAGCACTATTTCTTGATATACAATAGCAAATAAAAATACAATAAGAAGGAAATTCCATGTAACTGACTGACTATAACATCACAATAAGATTTAAAGAAGAACATTGCTGACATGCCCTTTTATAACGGTATTCCCAATAATATTCTGGAGCATTTTTTATTAGAACTCTGCCTTCTGAAGTTCCTCTGTCTTTCCTACTAGAAATTAGAATAAATGGACAACTGTGTGTTACCAGTTGGGGGAGTGTCCCTACACAGTCTGAAACTGTCTGATTAGTGGCTGTTAGTATCAGACTGTGCAGGGACACGAATGGTAACATCCAGTTGTCAATTCATGCACATTTAGGAGGAATATGACACAGTTAAAAGAAAAGATGCTACAGGCATATACAGATGCTGTACCTAACCCCTTCCTGAATCTGCCATACGTGTAAAAACCCGTACATGTCAGGTCTTTAAAGATGGTCCCCGCTCAGGAACTAAGCAGGCTCCATAGATTTGTGCCTGCTGATTTACAAGGCAAACATTTGGAGTCCGTGATCGGAGATAACGCTGATCACAAAATTTTAACCCCTCAGATGCTGTGTTCATTTTGAGTGGTCAATCATCAATAGCAAACAATAAGATTGCAGGAGCCATTTGGTAGTTATGGAAGCCTGGGGCCTACTAAAGGCTTCAAAACGTGCCGTAGCAGAATTCCTTTCAAGCCTACCCATGGACTGCAATGGTAAATCAGTACAGTCTATGGGTTAAGCGATCACACAATTGCACATTAAAATCCCCTAAGGTGATTAAAAATAAATGTAAAAAAAAAAAACCATTAAAGAAGAAAAGATAAAAAATTAAATTACCCCATTTTACAAATAAAAATAAACAATAAAAAAATAAATATTAATATTGCCATGTCCAAAAATGCCTGTACTGTTAAAATATAAAAGCATATTTGCCATTAAAAAAAATCAAAACAGCTGATTAACTGTTTTTTTGGTTGCTTTACTTTGAATAAAAGCTGATCAAAAAGTCATATATATTCCAAATGTTATCAATAAAAAAAAAATATCGCCTGAAAACAAGTAGTCTTCAAGCAGCTCTTCAAACTTTCAGTTTTTACTTTTTTAAAAGCATTAAAACACAAGAAAAACTATAAAAATGTGGTGTCACTGTAATCATACTGACCCACAGAATAAAGTTAACATAAAGTTAACATAAAACAAAATCCATAAAGCTATGGTGAAATTGCATTTTTTTCCAATTTACAATTTGTTTCCCAGCTTCCTACTATATCATATGCAATATTAAATGGTGCCATTAAAAAGCAAAACCTGTCTTTCAAAAAACAAGCTCTTATGGCTATGTGAACGGAAAAATGTAAAAAAAAATATGGCATCAGGAAGGGGTTAATCTAGACAGCACTTAATTTAAGTACAGTAGCTACTATGCTAATACCAGTATTTTTCATTTTGTCTAATAATAAATATTTAAACATTTATTAATGGAATTAATTACTTGTTTGCTCCACCTTTGTTATTACCCTGCAGGTTGGTTCTACAGAGTGGCAAGCCTTCTGTATAATATCTCATAGTGCCAACGTCCCTAGGCATTAGACCAACGTGCCAATGTATAATGGCATTAGAAAGAAAAAAAAACTCTATAAACCTTTTTATGAATTTGAAGTTATAGGAAGGGACAGTGGGGCCCAATAAAGTTCTATGGGTTCCGAAAACAACCCAACTCTGCCACTGCACTGAGCATGAAAACCTACTGCATACTGTCTTATCATTGCATGCAATGTTTAACAGTATGTAGTAAGCTCCTATCCACCCTCTAGTGGCAGCTGAACATACTTAGCATGTTATGTAGAGGCGTAAGATGTTATGTCTTAAAGGTTCCACTAAACATAGAATCTAAAGAAAAAAAGAACAAACAACCAAACCTCTCTTTATTTTCTTGTTTGTTTTTTACAATATTATAATTCCAGACCATAAGCAGTTTATTCTTCTCTTGGGCTGCAGCCATGTCTTCTCCTCCTCCTTCTCCCCTGTCTGATACTAGTGCACAAGAGCCAGGAATTTTAGAAGGAGGTGGATGGGTTTAAGGTGCAGAATTTTGCCTACCCAATGAGTGTGGTTACATTTGTTGGAAGGAATCTCCTAGCTACTAATAGTACAAAATAGATTTGGTTGTGACAGTGCCAACCATAGTACCAATAGTACCAGATCTAGTACATCCATAGTACCAGCCATATTACATACAGCTGAATAGCTAATCTGCCTAGTTATGCAGTGATATTTCTGCCTTTTACTGCATAATTGGGCGATATGCCTCTCCAACCATTAAAGGGTTTCTGTCACCTAATTTTTCCCTATTAAACAGAATGACATTCTCAATATGCCAATGTCCCCTGAGTCTAAGTCTGCTATTTATTTTCTTTACAGTGTCCCCGTTTTTCTTTAATTTAACCTTTTATCATATGCTAATTAGCATCCTAGGAGCAGGGGGGCGTTGCCCCTGCTCCTAGAGGCTCCGTTTGCCCACCTTAGTCCACGCCCTTTTCCTCCTGAGTGACAGGGCCAGACCAGCGTTCGTGTCCTCAGGCTGGCCCTGTCTGCCGTCTTGCTCCTGCGCCGTCCCGCTCAGTATTCGGCGTAGGCGCAGTGAATGAGGGTAGCTCACCGGCTCACAACTCCCGCACTGTGCCTGCACAGGATGGCGCAGGCGCGAGACGGCAGACAGGGCCAGCCTGAGGACACGAACGCTGGCCTGGCCCTGTCACTCAGGAAGAAAAGGGCGTGGAATGAGGTGAGCAAACGGAGCCTCTAGGAGCAAGGGCAATGCCCCCCTGCTCCTAGAGACTAATTAGCATATGATAAAAGGTTAAATTAAAGAAAAACGGGGACACTGTAAAGAAAATAAATAGCAGACTTAGACTCAGGTGACATTGGCTTATTGAGAATGTCATCCTGTTTAATAGGGAAAAACGAGGTGACAGAAACCCTTTAAGCATGGATGTGGACCAATGATGCTTTTGAGTTGTATTGCAGGCAATGGCAGGGAAAATGCCAGCAAATTCTGCAAGCAAACATAACAACAACTGTAAAAAAAAAAAAAAAAAGCTGAACTTGAAAAGAGGATATAATGGATAATGATCCTCAACACACCGCAAAATTCACAATAGACTACCTCTAAAGGTGCAAGCCAGGGGCGTAGCTATAGGGGAAGCAGGGGAAGCGGCTGCTTTGGGGCCCAGACTCACAAGGAGGAATACTAAAAGATTTTATTGTTAGGGCCCCCTCAACAGTATTATACAATGACATTATATACAGTATATACGTGTAGGAAACGGACGGAGCGGCTGCCAGGCCTCGTCTGAGAGAACAGTTTTGACCAGCCACCGGAGTGGGGGACGCGTGAGTTGGGGGTTGCGAAGAAGTTGCTGAGGGGGGGGGCCCCGTTCTAAAATTTGCTGTTGGGCTCGGTCAGTTGTAGTTACGCCACTGGTGCAAGCTGAAGGTATTACCATGGCCCTCACATTTTCCTGATCTGAAAATCATTGGAAGACTTTTTCAAGGAAGAGTGGAAGAAAATTCCTTAAAGGGGTTCTCCGGGAATTAAGAAAATGAAAATATCTAAATATTACTTTATTATAAATATATCTCCAAATACCATTCATTAGTTATAATGTCTCATTTTGTCTGGGAAGCAATCAGTAGGAGAAATAAAATGGCTGCCGTCCTATTTGTACTTACAAATAGGTAAATGTACTTTGTACTTGTGCTAATCACACAGCAGGACACAGCCACATCCCCACCTCTTCTCTGTACTTCATGTCTCCTCATGAACTCTGTGCCTTCAGAGATTCAGCTAAAGATCATATGAAAATATATTCAGGATCGTAATCCTTGACAAGCAAAGCCGAGAGAATGAGGCAGCTCTATAGGTCAGTGTTCTGAAGTAACTTGTCCTCCTCTGTGATTAGGACAGGTTTTGTGTGTACTAATAGGACAGCGGACATTTTATTTCTCCTAATGACTGCTCCGCAGAGAAAGCGAACCATTATAACTAATGAAAGGTATTTGGGAGGTTATTTATAATCTAATATATAAAACTGAGTGTATGTGTGTGTGTGTGTGTGTATGTCTGCTAAAGGAATCTGCACCGCTGCAGCTACAATCACAAAATTTGGCACACATGTACAGTCATGGCCAAAAGTTTTGAGAATGACACAAATATTATATTTTCACATGATCTGCTGCCCTCTGGTTTTTATGTGTGTTTGTCAGATGTTTTTATCACATACAGAAATATAATTGCAATCATATTATGAGTAACAAAAGCTTATATTGACAGTTAGAATGAGTTAATGCAGCAAGTCAATATTTGCAGTGTTGACCCTTCTTCTTCAGGACCTCTGCAATTCTCCCTGGCATGCTCTCAATCAACTTCTGGACCAAATCCTGACTGATAGCAGTCCATCCTTGCACAATCAATGCTTGCATTTTGTCAGAATTTGTTGGTTTTTGTTTGTCCACCCGTCTCTTGATGATTGACCACAAGTTCTCAATGGGATTAAGATCTGGGGAGTTTCCAGGCCATGGACCCAAAATCTCTATGTTTTGTTCCCTGAGCCATTTAGTTATCACCTTTGCTTTATGGCAAGGTGCTCCATCATGCTGGAAAAGGCATTGTTGATCGCCACACTGCTCTTGGACGGTTGGGAGAAGTTGCTCTCGGAGGACATTCTGGTACCATTCTTTATTCATGGCTGTGTTTTTAGGCAAGACTGTGAGAGAGCCGATTCCCTTGGCTGAGAAGCAACCCCACACATGAATGGTTTCAGGATGCTTTACAGTTGGCATGAGACAAGACTGATGGTAGCGCTCACCTCGTCTTCTCCGAATAAGCTGTTTTCCAGATGTCCCAAACAACCGGAAAGGGGATTCATCAGAGAAAATGACTTTACCCCAGTCCTCAGCAGTCCACTCCCTGTACCTTTTGCAGAATACCAGTCTGTCCCTGATGTTTTTTCTGGAGAGAAGTGGCTTCTTTGCTGCCCTCCTTGAGACCAGGCCTTGCTCCAAGAGTCTCCGCCTCACAGTGCGTGCAGATGCACTCACACCTACCTGCTGCCATTCCTGAGCAAGCTCTGCACTGCTGGTAGCCCGATCCCGCAGCTGAAACACTTTTAAGAGACGGTCCCGGCGCTTGCTGCTCTTTCTTGGGCGCCCTGGAGCCTTTTTGGCAACAATGGAACCTCTCTCCTTGAAGTTCTTGATGATGCAATAGATTGTTGACTGAGGTGCAATCTTTCTAGCTGCGATACTCTTCCCTGATAGGTCATTTTTGTGCAGTGCAATGATGACTGCACGTGTTTCTTTAGAGATAACCATGGTTAACAGAAGAGAAACAATGATGCCAAGCACCAGCTTCCTTTTAAAGTGTCCAGTGGTGTCATTCTTACTTAATCATGACAGATTGATCTCCAGCCCTGTCCTCATCAACACCCACACCTGTGTTAATGGAGCAATCACTGAAACGATGTTAGCTGGTCCTTTTAAGGCAGGGCTACAATGATGTTGAAATGTGTTTTGGGGGATAAAGTTCATTTTCTAGGCAAATATTGACTTTGCAAGTAATTGCTGTTAAGCTGATCACTCTTTATAACATTCTGGAGTATATGCAAATTGCCATTATAAAAACTGAAGCAGTAGACTTTGTAAAAATTAATATTTGTATCATTCTCAAAACTTTTGGCCATGACTGTATATCAGGTGTACGGGAAGGTTTTAAAACAGTTTTCAGCTCTCCAAGACGTACCGTTCCTGAGATATTCCCAAAAAATGCATTAGCCAATAGTAGCCTGGTCACATGACCCTTATCAGCCAATAGAAGCTCACAGGCAGCCTCCACACACAAAGTTTCTATGACAACCTAGCCAGTTCACTGCTGTAGGTCTGCATTAAAGAGGCAGAGCACTGTGGATGACAATGGTAAAGGGGTATTCCGGTTACCATAACTATATGTTTTAGACTAACTCATCATCAATCATTACCTCATATAATGTAAATTTCACATATTTACCGTTCAGTAGTAATAAAAGATTTTTTTCTTCCACTGCTACCCACCTTCCTCCTAAATTACTATGGCATCAACCTGTAATTCAGGCCACCGCCAAAAGAAGGACTTAAAAACATTACCCCCAGATCCAACTAAGTCACGCCCCTGACTCAGTCAGGCCATGCCTCTTCCATGCCACATTTGACTGGGATTAAAAATATAGGTAAAAATCACCTTCTGTCAGCTGCAGGGGTGGGGGGAGGGTGACTTTCTCCTTGCAGCTCATGCTCAGACTGCACAGTGCTGCTGCTGAGAGTGAGCTGTTCAAAGGGACATCCCTGTGTAAATCCAGGCCCTGCGCATGACAGAGGACAGGGAGTCTGAATACCAGACTGTCCAGCCTAAAACAAGACCTCTGGCCACCCCAGGGCCAGGCTGATGTTAGGGTGGCCAGATGTCCGGCTTTAAGCTAGACAGTCCAGTTTTTTGGCTACCTGTTCTCCGTCCGACGCAGTGTCTGGACAGACACAGGGATGTCCACCCTTTCAGTAGCTCACACTCAGACAGCTTCTCCTCTGTGTCTTCATGGAGCCAGGGGGGGTGTGGCCTCATGTTTAGTTCAGTTAAAGGGGCGGGCTGCTATAGAGGTCACTGTTAAAGGGGCGGGCTTCTGTAGAGGTCACTGTTAAAGGGGCGGGCTTCTGTAGAGGTCACTGTTAAGGGGGCGGGCTGCTGTATAGGTCACTGTTAAAGGCGCGGGCAGCTGTAGAGGTAACTGTTAAAGGAGCGGGCTGCTGTAGAGGTCACTATTAAAGGGGCGGCCTGCTGTTAAGGTCACTGTTAAAGGGACGGGCTGCTGTAGAGGTCACTGTTAAAGGGGCGGGCTGCTGTAGAGGTCACTGTTAAAGGGGGGGGCTGCTGTAGAGGTCACTGTTAAAGGGGCGGGCCGCTGTAGAGGTCACTGGTAAAGGGGCGGGCCGCTGTAAAGGTCACTGTTAAAGGGGCGGGCCGCTGTAGAGGTCACTGTTAAAGGGGCGGGCACTGTAGAGGTCACTCTCAATATCTTTTAACGACACACACACACAAACAGTAAATGAAATAAATTAAATATACCCGGGCGAAGCCGGGTCCTTCAGCTAGTAAAGTAATATTTATGTATTTTCATTTTCTTAATTACTGGAGAATGCCTTTAACCCTTTCACCCCCGGAGGTTTTTTTGTTTTTGCATTTTCATTTGGAGCTCCCTGCCTTCACAGAGTCATAACTTTTTTAGTTTTCTGTTCACATAGCTGTATGAGGGCTTGTTTTTTGCGGGATAAGTTGTACTTTTCAACACCACCATTTAATATTGCATATGATGTAGTGGGAAGCGGGAAAATAATTCCAAATCGGTTGAAATTGCAAAAAAAGAGTCATTCTGCCACAGTTTTATGGGTTTTTTTTATTTACAACGTTTGATTTGCAATAAAACTGACCAGTTACTTTAATTCTAAAGGTCAGTACGAATCTGTCGATATCTAATGTGTATAGTTTTTCTTGCGTTTTGATAGTAATAAAATAATTATAAAGTTGGGGGGAAAATTTTTTTTTTCGGCGCCATAGTTTGACTCATATAACTTTTTGGTATTTATGTGTACGGAGCTGTATGGGAGCTCATTTTTTTTGTGGGGCGATCTGAACTTTTCATTGATATCATTCTGTGGTGTGTATGACTTTCTGATCACTTTTTATTTTCTTTTAAAAAATAAAGAGACCAAAAACGGCAAATCAGCCATTTTGACGCTTTTTTCCATTTGGCTGTTTTCCATATGGGAAAGAATTTTTTTATTTTTATAGTATGGACGTTTTCACACATGGCGATACCTATGATGTGTATTTTTTTTTTTTTTTTAGTTCTTTTATTTTTATTTTGGGGAGAGGGGGTTGATTTGAATTTTTAGATGGGTCAATACACCTGAGCGCCGACTCATGGGCGTCAGTGCTCAGCTCCCCTGCTGCATGTTGTCCAGGGGATCGAGGACGCCGGCCGCGCTTGTGAAGCATGCGTCGCCGGGTCCTCCCCTCCCCTGGGTTGCTAGGGATACGAGGACGCCGACTCCCCGTTACATACGCCTTTTGGAGAATGTTTCATATTCAACTTGCTTAACTGTTCACAGTAACAGTAATTTTGACCAGGGGTGCCACTGTATACAGGCAAACTTGACATTCAAACACCTGTGGGTAACACTTTCTGTAATGTCAGTGCCCTGGTGCTGTGTAACTACACACATGACACGGGGATGATGTTTTGCAGTTGCCACCTCTTTCACAGTGCTCTGGTTGCCTATTTAACCCTTTCAGTACCGGAGGTTTTTTCGGTCATGCATTTTCGTTTTGCGCTCCCTGCCTTCAAACAGCCATAACTCTTTTATTTTTCAGTTCACATAGCTGTATGAGGGCTTGTTTTTTGCGGGACAAGTTGTACTTTCCAACGCCACCATTTAATATTGCATATGGTGTAGTGGGAAGCGGGAAAAAAATTCCAAATCAGGTGAAATTGCAAAAAAAAACGCTATTCCGCTACAGTTCTACGGGTTTCTTATTTACAGCGTTCGATGTGCATTAAAACTGATCCATTATTTTCATTCTACTGGTCAGTACGAATCCGGCAATACCTAATATGTATAGTTTTTCCTGCGTTTTGATAGTGAAAAAAAAATTAGAAAGTTGCCCTTTTTTTTTTTTTTTTCCTTGTCATATCTTGACTCCTATAACTTTTTGGTATTTATGTGTACAGAGCTGTATGGGGGCTCATTTTTTGCGGGACAATCTGAAGATTTTATTAATACCATTCTGGGGTGCGTATGACTTTTTGATCACTTTTTATTTAATTTTTTTTTAGAAAAAAAAAGCGACAAAAAACGGCAAATTGCAATTTGGACGCTTTTTTCCGCCACACAATTCGCCGTATTGGATTTTTTTTTTTTTATAGTTTAAAAGTACGGGCATTTTCGGTCACGGTGATACCCATGATGTCTATATTTAGTGTTATTTAGGTATTTATTTTTTACTTATACGGAAAGGGGGGTGATTTGAACTTTTATATCTTTTTTATTTTTTATATATTTTTTAACATTTTTTTTTATTTTTTTTTTACTATTTGAATGCTCAAATATGAGCTTATATATTGTGGCTTTTTAATTTTCTTTATGAGCAATCATGGATTTACTAGAGGCAGTTAAATCCATGAATTGCTCATTTCTTATCCTGGCCTGCCATCTAGTGGCCAGAATAAGAATTGCACTTTGAAAACTGTAATCCTCACCAGCGAGGATTACAGTTTTCATATGGTGTACAGACACCCCGATTGGCCACACGGGGTGTCTGTACACCACCCGGAAGCGAACGCTTCCGGGTTTAGACGCAACTAGATGCCGTGATCACGTGTGATCACGGCATCTAGTCACCCCGGAAGACGCCGCCGACACAGTAGGTAGCTGCAAGTCTCTGCTGTTAGAAACAGCAGAGACTTGCCGGCCATGACGCCCGCCGCACCCGCGAGCGGGCGCCATGTGCCCGCATCGCCCCAGCGCCGTACATGTACGGCGCTGGTACTGTAAGGGTTAACAGAATGGGCATTAAGCCTCACCCCTTTCCTGAACTTCTGGTTTTTGGCTGTGTGGTCATGTTAGTACTCAGTGAGAAAATCTTGAGCTAAAGATGGAAGGGCTGTCCGGGTTGTCCGGGTTCAGAGCTGAACCCGGACATACCCAGGATTTCACCCAGGTAGCCTGCCTGACAACAGCATTGGAGCATTCCATGGCCTCTTTTATTTACAAACACACACTGCCGGGCTGAGGCTTCCTCCCAGAAGTGTGTTCGGTGAGGTCACCGGCTCTGATGGGCCAGCTTTAGCGCTGCCCTAGCCGTTTTACTGGCTAGGGCAGCGCTAAAGCCCGCCCAGCAGTGAGCCCGGTGACGTCACCGACACTGATGGGCAGAGCTCGGTTCGTCACCGGAACTGGGCAAAATGCCTTTGCCCTGCGCAATTTAGTTCAGGGCAAAGGAGAGCATCGGAGCATGAAATGCTCCAATGCTCTTGTCAGGCAGGCTGCCTGGGTGAAATCCCAGGTATGTCCAGGTTCAGCTCTGAACCCAGACAACCCCTTTAACTTTGCATGTTATGGTTTTTTTTCAAGGTTTATTGTTCCTTTTTTTCCCTGCCAGGAACAAATCTAATACATATCTGATGGCTGTATCTCAATCTATGTAGGGTCTTTTTTAAAAGCTGAATATTTGCATACTCGACGAGTAGCGTGCAAGATTTTTTTTTTTAAAACTCCTCCCTGCATGTTTAGCGCCTATTTCTTAGCCAATAAACATGCAGGGAAGCCTAGGGGACCTCCTGCCATGACCTACTACCTTTTCTACGTGTCTAGAAGTGATTGGCTGCCTGCATCAGGTAACGTACGAATATATATATGCGTACGCCCGGGGCTTGGATCACACAGCTTGTGGTTTTAGGAGAGGGAAAGACTGTGCGTGTGATAGGGATAGCGAAAGTGTTCGAAATAAGCGAATATTAGTTTCTATTAGGCAGGGAACTGCATTTGTGACCCAAAAGTCTTTTTAAAGACTACACTACACTTCAGATTCAGATTTCTGCAAGCAGCCCAGCAGAAATTTACTGCAGTCTGTAGAGTCACTGTCTGACCCTACAGATACAGAATACCCTCCAGTGTTGCTTGCTGAAATCTGTGCTGTATATCATACATTAGATGTTCTCACAGTGTCATATAGTGTGTGATACTGTAAGGCATCTATTCTAATAAAGCTGATACAAACATTAGTATAGTGTGTATACTATTGTGCGTATTGTGCGTGCATAATAGCATTTTGTGCACACGCGTGCAAGCTCACTTAATACATCCCATACATATACAGACGTATATATACACATATATATATATATATATATATATATTCACAGATATATATATATATATATCTACAGTACAGACCAAAAGTTTGGATACACCTTCTCATTCAAAGAGTTTTCTGTATTTTCATGACTATGAAAATTGTAGATTCACACTGAAGGCATCAAAACTATAAATTAACACATGTGGAATTATATACTTAACAAAAAAGTGTGAAACAACTGAAAATATGTCTTATATTCTAGGTTCTTCAAAGTAGCCACCTTTTGCTTTGATTACTGCTTTGCACACTCTTGGCATTCTCTTGATGAGCTTCAAGAGGTAGTCACCTAAAATGGTATTCCAACAGTCTTGAAGGAGTTCCCAGAGATGCTTAGCACTTGTTGGCCCTTTTGCCTTCACTCTGCGGTCCAGCTCACCCCAAACCATCTTGATTGGGTTCAGGTCTGGTGACTGTGGAGACCAGGTCATCTGGCGTAGCACCCCATCACTCTCCTTCTTGGTAAAATAGCACTTACACAGCCTGGAGGTATGTTTGGGGTCATTGTCCTGTTGATAAATAAATGATGGTCCAACTAAACGCAAACCGGATGGAATAGCATGCTGCTGCAAGATGCTGTGGTAGCCATGCTGGTTCAGTATGCCTTCAATTTTGAATAAATCCCCAACAGTGTCATAAGCTAAGCACCCCCACACCATCACACCTCCTCCTCCATGCTTCACGGTGGGAACCAGGCATGTAGAGTCCATCCGTTCACCTTTTCTGCGTCGCACAAAGACACGGTGGTTGGAACCAAAGATCTCAAATTTGGACTCATCAGACCAAAGCACAGATTTCCACTGTGGTCCTGTTCCATAGGAATGTGGAACTGGGATGGTTTTCCCTAATAGGGAGCAGGCGACCTTTGGAATATTCTGAAGTAACCTGATTTCCCCATGAGGCATAATTGAAGTGTTAGTGGGAGTAGGTGTATCAATATTGCAGGACCTCGCAATGGTTGTGAGGAACTACATGAAATACCCAGTTGAATTGGGAGTCTGGCGCTTTATGCATGCGACCCAATTCATGCCCAGTTAGCACGATAGAATATTGATCAGTACAAGCGAATCCTTTTTATGTTTATATCACTATGGTGATAATCACTCCTCTTTATTTGAGGAACGGTATGGACGCAGGCGTATTAGATGGATGTTAATGGTTGCAGCCATCTTTGTTATGGTTGAGTGCCCCGAGTCCGAAGACACGCATCTCGCGTTACTTCGGATGATCTGGAGCATGCGCAATTGAGTTTTTTATAGTTTCTATGAGGGATACCGGAGTCTCGGTGAACGCGAGACTCTGGAGTCCCTGACGCATGCGCATTAAGAAGGAAGCGACGCCGTTGCTATTGGGATACCGAACATGAGGTCTGTTATTACTATGGATTAATTGTATATATTTTAAATACTTAATTTTGATTCACATCACCTGACACCAATATGGAGCACTTTATGGATTTTACACCATAGGGATATGAAAGAATCCACTTTGAACAATATGTAATGCATAGAGATTATGAAAGGTTAATCATGTGTTTTAATCATGTTTAATGTTTGTATATGATATTTTTAAGATAATTTTTGGAGGTAATTATGTAATGAGCTTGCACTTAGCACTTTATTGATGTCACTATTTATATGATGGTTGTAACACATGTGAACACAGCTTGAAAAAGATTGCAGTGAGCAATTGAAACCTTGCTGGATGGGTGAATCTTCCTGATTTTTCTTTCAAGTTTATATATAAAGATATATATATATATATATATATATATAGAGAGAGAGAGAGAGAGATATATATAGAGAGAGATAGTCTCCAAATGGAGAACACCAGAGGCAAGGGTAGAGGTGGGAGACGTGGGCATAAAACTGGTGTGGTGAGCAGAGGCAGTGCCAGTGGTAGTGTGCGGGGTGACACTGTGCCTGCTGCTGTGGGAGCAGTTAAAAGATAGTGTCAGGTCTGGTCATCGGAGAACATAGGTTCTATGTTTTGCTTGGTATTCTGAGTTTTTGTGTGTTTCTGTTTAGTGCCTACGCCTTGCCTTGAACCATGTTCACACTGTGGGTTGTTTTAGAGCCAACGCCCAGCTTCATGTTTGGTTTGTCTACTCAGGTGCTGGGCTGAGTGGCTTCTCTGAATCTGGTCCATTCAGAACCTGGGGGTGGGATATCTTCCTGCTTATATACCTATCTTTCTCTCTGCTCCTTGCTGGTTTTTGCAAAATCCTTGCTATTCCTGCTTGCGTTGTATTGTGTATCCTGACTTCTTATTTGACCCTTGGCTCGTATTTGACTACTCTACCGTCTTCCGATTTTGTACTTTGTTATTCCTGGTTTTGACGCGGCTTCCTAACTATCCATTTGGTGTTTTGTCTGTCTTGTTTGTTGTCCCTGTTCCCTGCACCTTATACAGTGTATTTCGCAGTCCTCGTGGTTGTCGCCCCACGGTTTAGCGTGGGTGAGGCAATAGGCAGGGACAGAGGGTTGGGTAAGCTCAGGGCACACGCTCCTCTGTTGTCTGTTTATCCCAACCTTGACAGAAAAACCAGCCAGAAAATACCTGCTACCTGTATACTGCCAGCTACGTTTATTCCACCTATGGAGCAAATGTCAGTGGTGGTAGCTCAGGTCCAGGCCTTGACCAATTTGATTCAGGATCTTGCTATACGCCTTCAGGTTCAGGAAAACATGCAGGCCTCGGCTCCTGTGTCTGCACCCCAGGTTCCCACACCTGCACCTGAACCTAAGGTCCCCCTTCCTGATTTTTTTTACGGTGACCATAAGAAATTTTTTCTGTTTCGGGAAGGATGTATTTTGTATTTTTCTTTACGACCTCGGTCGTTTGTAACTGAAGCGCAAAAGGTGGGTTTGGTTATGTCTCTCCTGCGCGGAGACCCCCAAACCTGGGCCTTTTCTTTACCCACTGCCTCTCCTTTGCACTCATACCTTGACGAGTTTTTTGTTGCGCTGGGTCAGATATATGATGAGCCAGATCGCCCAGCGTTAGCTGTATCCCAGTTATTGTCTCTACGTCAGGGTGGACAGATGGCAGAAAATTACTGTGCTAGTTTTAGACAATATGTGACCGATTCCGGGTGGAATGATAGGGCTTCGAAAGACCTTTTCATGACTGGACTGTCTGACCGTGTGAAGGATTTGTTGTTAGCCCATGCTGAACCTAAAACACTTGACGAAGCTATGACCTTGGCCATCCGGGCAGATAGACGTCTAAGATCCAGGCGACCTCCTCGGGTGTCTCCTGCTCCTCAGCCGATCCTCAATCCGGTCTCCAGCCAATCCGGACCAGAACCGATGGAACTCGGCAGTATTACGCCTAAGCAGAGAAGGGAACATCGTACGAGGAATCATTTGTGCTTCTACTGCGGGAGTCCGGATCATCTGCTGAAGTCCTGTCCGAAGAAAACCTCAGCAGGAAAACTTCCGCTCCTAGACAGTTATCGGGAGGACTGTCTAGGAGCTCAGGTACCCTCTAATGTTTCTAGAGTATTTTTGCCCTGCACCGTCTCTTTCCAGTCAGCCTCACGTGTTGGACAGGCTTTCTTGGATTCTGGTTCAGCCGCCAACTTCATTGATTTTGAATTTGTTTCCCAAATATTGCCTTCTTTGATTCCCCTGTCCCCTCCTATCCAGGTGTCTAGTGTCGATATGACCCCTCTGCAAGCCGGTTTGGTCAAATTCCGTACTCCTGAAATAAGACTGGCGGTGGGTGCACTACATATTGAATATTCTTTCCTTGTAATGAAAGATTTGTCTGTGGACATTATTCTGGGTCTTCCTTGGCTTCAGCTGCACAATCCGGTTATTGATTGGGTGAGTCAGGAATTAGTTCACTGGGGCCCTCAGTGTAAGGCCCATATGTCTCAAGTTTCCCTTTGTTCTACCAATGTATGTGATTCTGAGATCCCGGAGTTTATTTCAGATTTTGCAGACGTTTTTTCGAAACCTCTGTCTCAAGTCTTGCCTCCACACAGAGACTTTGATTGTAAGATTGATCTATTACCTGATGCCAAGTTACCTAAGGGTCGGATTTATAATCTGTCTGTGCCAGAAAGAGAGTCTCTAAAACAATACATCGATGAGAGTTTGGCTATAGGACACATTCGGCCTTCCGAATCTCCTACGGGGCTGGTTTCTTTTTTGTTGAGAAAAAAGATGGGGGTCTGAGACCATGTATTGACTACCGTGAACTTAATAAAATCACTGTTAAAACTCTGGACCGCTTCCCCTCATCCCGGACCTCTTGAATCAGGTTCCGGGGGCCAACTGGTTCTCCAAGTTAGATCTACGGGGAGCTTATAACCTGATTTGGATCCGGGAAGGGGATGAGTGGAAGACAGCTTTTAA
>ONZH01009839.1:0-12511 GCA_900303285.1 Rhinella marina | reverse complement strand
TTTGGGGCAAATATGCCTTTTTGATCGCCTGCTATTACACTATTTGTGAGGCAAAAGGGAAAAAAATGTCTGTTTTGGCTTAGTTTTTTAAAAACTATTTTTACAGCATTCGCCTGGGGGGCCATCTCATGCAATATTTTTATAGAGCAGGTTGTTATGGATGCGGCGATACCCAATATGTGTATAATTTTTATTTTTGGAAAGTTTTACACATTAGATACATTTTTGAACAAAAAAAAATATTTTTTGTGTTGCCATTTTCTGAGAGCCATATTTTTTTATTTTTCAGGCGATTGTCTTAGGTAGGGTCTCATTTTTTGCGGGACAAGATGACGGTTTGATTGGTACCATTTTGGGGTACATACGCTTTTTTGATCACCTGCTATTACACTTTTTGTAAGGGAAGGTGACCAAAAAATGTCTGTTTTGGCACAGTTTTTTTTTTTTTTTTTTTACTGCGTGCACCTGATGGGGTGGATCATGTGCTATTTTTATAGAGCCGGTCGATACGGACGCGGCGATACCTAATATGTCTATTTTATTTTTTTTTCACTATTTTTTACAATTTTTTTTATATTATTTTGTAAAAATGAAGTTTTTCTTTTTTTGGAGAACTTGAAACTTTTTTTTTTGTAAAACTTTATTTTTTTCACTTTTTTTTACTTTCTTATTTTACACTTTTTATTCACTTTTGGGGGTCTGATCCCCTTACAATGCATTACAATACTTCTGTATTGTAATGCATTGGCTGGAAGTGTATTACTCAATGTAATACACTTCCAGCACACTGCCTGTGAGGTCCAGGGGGCTGGATCTCACAGGCTTCCGTAGATAGCAGCCGGATGCCTAAGGAAGGCATCCGGCTGCTATCTCAGCCATCGGGTCCCCGTCACAGCAGCGCGGGGACCCGATGGCAACCCCTTCCGACCGACCGCATCGCATGTGCCGCGGTCAGCGCTGACCACGGCACATGAAGGGTTAATGCGCCGGCATCGGTGTTTTCACCGATGCTGGCGCATTCCTCAGGGGTCCGGCACCTGGGCACAGCCGGACCCCCGACTCTGATCGGGCGGGCGCAGCTCCTGCACCCGCCCGATCAGCGCTCAGTAATAGTACGGCGCTGGGCGTCTAGCACCTTGCCGCAGCGCCGTACTATTACGGCGCTGGTCGCCAAGGGGTTAATGACGCAGACATGTTATCACAATAATTGTAAAATCAAGGTAGTGAAAGAAGTAGAAACTTGCGTTACCCCAAAAATATTTTTTTTAAATGTGTCATACATTACATAATATTAATACATTGGCAACTCTTTTTAACAAAGAGAGAAACAGCCCTGCACCTCACATAGATCCAGAGATGTGCCCCAATTACTCTGCTACATCAAGCTGGTTACTCAAGGGTAGTTTGACTAGTGTCTATTCTGCTGCATGTCAGGACTCGTGTCCATGATCTCTACCTATCACAGCTCAGGACAGGAGGCAGTTGAAGATTTAAACTGAGCATGTGTGACCTTCTCAGTGAGCAGTTCAAAGAAATAAAAAAAAAGGCTCCATAAAGATACATTTCACTGAGACAGTTCTAGTAGATATACAAAATATTTCATGACATACAATTGCTAAAGTATTCAGATCCAGGTGCTGGTTTGAAAGTTTAGAATATTTTTCATGGGACAACCCCTTTAACTTGATCATACTAATTATATTACTGTTTCCACCCCTACAGATAACCCAACTGACTTTGAGGTGGAGGGAGCCTTACGGCGTATTGACACCAGGCTTCATGCTGCCTCCCGGCTTATTCGCGGCCTGCAGCTGGAGCTCAGAGAGCTGCAGGAGATGGTGGCCAGACGTCGGCAAAGGCCGACACAACCTTTTTTTTCTTTTGTTTTTTTTTATTTATTATTTGTTGAAAGTTATTATTATTTATTTTACTAAAATAATTCTTCTAAAATCTGTGTTTTGGTTGTTTTTTTTAAACCTTTAATCCCTTCCTGACATACTGTGAAGAAGACGTGTGTCTCTTTAGGCCAGAGCCTCCAAAAATTGACCAAAGGCCGGTTCCCGGATTAATGAAGACGGGGTGTCTTCAGGCCAAAGCATTTAAAAATTAAGCACACTCCGGTTCCCGGATTACAGTCAGAGAAATGACTTGGCTTGTTTGGGCAACAAGCCTGTAAACATTCTCCCTTCTAGTAAAGAGAGGCAGAGAACATTATATATGAACTTTTCATGGGTGGCACTGGCAGTAGTAGTAGGGGATGGGGTACATCAGCACAGCAGAGAGTGAATAGTAAATACAACAAACTGCGGTGGAGTATAACAATTGCTGCTAATGTTGAAACGGGAGGCGGAGGTAGACAACAGTGTTACAATTTTATTTTTAATAACATTTTTTAATTTTTTTTATTTTATTATTATTTTTTTTAAGGAAAGGCAACAAAACAAATTTCTGAATGGTGGATTATAACAATGGCTGTTAGCCTGCTAAGTGCTAATGTGGAAACGGGAGGTGGAGGTAGACAACAGTTTTTTGAATTTTAATAACATTTTGGGTTTTTTTGTTTGGGGAGTTCGGGTTCGCTCATCCCATGACACAAAATGGTTGGCATGCAACTTCATAGGCCGGTGGACAGAAACAGTGGCAAGACACTGGGACAATTTCAGCCTGCCAGGCCTGATCTAATCATTTGCCTCAGCAAGAGGAGTGTGAAAATCGGAGCTAATCCAGCCCTGATTCATCTTTATAAAGGTGTTTTTTGGACACTGCCAGGAGATAGTTTGTTTTGTTTGGGTGTCACCCCCCCCCCCCGCAGCGGTGCTAAAACCCCTCTCCGACATGACACTTGAGACTGGGCAGGAAAGAAGCCCTAGTGCATAGTGGGCAAGTTCATGCCACTGTTGGATTCTGGCTGCCCAGAAGTCCAGGGGGTCTGAGAACAGGCTTTGCGAGCCAGACTGAAGGTAAGCCTGAACCTGGTCTTTGAGGTTGGTGGACTGGGCCTGCTCACTTGGCTGCGCCTGTTGGGAGGCTGAAAAAAATGCTCCATCATAGTCATGAGGCTTAACTGGCTGCTGCTGGTTGTGGCAGGAGGTGGGTGACTCTGCCGGGCCTCCCTTTCAGAGACGCAGGCAGCAGGCTGGAGCTGGCTTAAAGCTGTGGTCAGGTTAGTGCATAGCTTCTCCAGGTATGAAGCTAATTTCTCCACTCTTTCCTGGGGAGGAAAACAATCCCCAATGTTGGAGTGATACCGCGGGTCCAGAAGCATCGTAAGCCAGTATTCATCAGTCTGCCTTATTTTTAGGATACGCCTGTCAGTGCGTAAGCATGTGAGCATACAGCTCGCCATCCTGGCCAGAGTGCCTGAGGAGCCAGTTCTTTCCATCTCAGCCTCCCTCTTAGACAATTGAGTGTCCCTGAAGGTGTCATCATCATCCTCCTGCTCCTCCAACAGTGTCTCCTCCTCCTCCTGGGCATAATCAAACTCTTCCTCCTCCCCCTCCTCTAGCTGAAGCTCCTCATCCTCCTTCTGCACCTCCATGGAACTTTGTCGTTGGGGTTCCCCAACAGTCACAGCAGGGCACACAGAGAGATGTACAGGGTTACCTTCCCCCATCACCCCTTGCTGCATGAGCGACTGTGTTTTTTCAAGGACAAATATTATAGACACAATGTCTGCTGACCAATTTAGTGGCTTCTTCAAAGGGCTTCAGCGTACTGCAGGCATCTCGGACCAGCCTCCACTGATGGAAATCTAAGCAACACCTGCTCCCTACGGCCGACGATTCTGGCTGCTGCTGGACAAAGTCATCCACTGCTCTCTGCTGCTCAAGGAGCCGCTGCAACATGTGAAGTGTGGAATTCCACGGAGTTGGCACGTCACCTATCAACCGGTGTGGCGGAAGACCGTTTTGTTGCTGCAAGTCTAGCAGATTGTTGCGGGAAACATAAGAGTGACTCAAATGAGTAGAAAGTTTCCATGACTTTGCCAACACTGTGCGCAGGCCAGTGAATGTTTTCAGAAATCTCTGAACCACTAGATTTACTACATGTGCCATTCAAGGAGCATGCGTAAATTGCCCCAGGTTCACCGCTGCCACTATATTTGTCCCGTTGTCACTCACGACCTTGCCCGCTTGCAGCTGGCGGGGATACAGCCAGCGTGCTAGTTGCTGCTTGATGTGATGCAGGAAGAGCTGGCCTGTGTGGCTGGTGTTGCCAAGACAGATCAAGACAAGACAGATTAAGTCTAACACAGCATGGCAGTGTTTAACCTGGCACATGTGCCCTGATGCTGCTGCAGGTGGACTGCCCATGGAGGTGGAGGAAGGAGCGGATAAGTGTGTGGTGGTCTGCAATCCTGGCTGGAAACTGCGTGGAGGTGCCAAAAGCAACGGGACCTGTTGCTGGGGTGTTGCCTCCCTGACAAAAACTTTCAGCCAGTGGGCCATAAAGGACATGTATTGCCCCTGGCCATACGCACTGTTCCAGGTGTCGACTGTGACGTGCATGGTGCTGCAGAGGGACAGCTGCAGGGAGCATCCTATGTTGTCCGCCACGTGCGAGTAAAGGGCAGAGATGGCTTTATTAGAAAAGTAATGCCGGCTAGGGATCTGCCAGCGCGGCTGAGCACAAGCCATCAGCTCCCTAAAAGCAGTACAATCAACTAAATTGTACAGCAGAAACTGCACAGCCAGCAACTTCAGGTGGGAATTAAGTTTGCGCACTGTGGGATTGCTGGTTGCGTAAACTTGCTTCCTGCCACGCACTCGATGATGGACGGCTGACGAGTAGGAGAAACGCACACGGTTGACAATGAGAACGTTTATGTACTAGTAACGCTGCCTGACGCAAGGGACCTCGGGAGAAGTAGCCAGCTCTTCAGAATCAAGGCGCTGCTATAATCCACCTTGCTTAGACAAATGCGTGGCATGACGTCGCTTCAGATGGTTCCACAGAGCATTGGTCCCTATATTTGAGGCTTTCCCACAGCTCAATTTTTGCTTGCAGAAATTGCACGTGGCCGTGCAGATGTCCCTTGGCAGAGTGGTGAGATACTTCCACACACCTGACGTTTGGCCTCCAGAGGTAGCCCAGCTTGGCATAGCCCTTGCACGCTTGGACCCTGATGCCCCCACCCTATTTGGGGTCTCACTAGTTCCCAAGGCAGGCCTGGGCCTACCTCGCCTCTGTCCTCTGTTGATGCCACTACCACTGCCCTCCTCCTCGGAGAGCAAATCCTCCTCACCACCCCAATATGGCTCCCAGGTCCTCCTGTCTAACACACAGTCATTAACATCAGACTCCCCACCACTTTTGTCTAACTGCGATATCTGTTGTTCCCCACCAACCTCCGCTTAAGGGCAGTCCAAACTCTGACTGCTCTCTAAAAAATGCTCAGGGAGGCTTTCCTCAATATCTGCCAGATTGTACGGTGGGGTTCGGTGGCCTTTTATTTGATAAAACAGAGAAGGCACACCACTAGGAGGGGGCACTGAAGGCAGAGAGAAGGCAGAGAATGACGGGCTTCGCTGGAGCTGAATGGTGGAGTCCTGACCCCTGACCTGTGGCTACATGATGCAGTATCAGCAGAAGAAGGGACGCCATCCTGCTGTGATTGAGATGAGTGAGCTATCCACTCCACTACCTCTTCCACTTTCTCCTCTCCAAAATATTCGCCTTGGTGGGTTAGCCTGGTGTAACAGTGGCAAACTACTACGAATTCTACCGCTAACAGCTGCGCCTACATGTCCTTTGCCACTGCTGGCCTGTGCCAGCTTCTTTTTTTTTTGGAGCTCGAGGTCTAGCTGGAAGTGGAACCCTTCTGCTTTCCAGTGCCAGACATTTTCACTTGACTGTGGCAGCAGGCAATCAGGGCTTTGTCTCTCTCCCTGTCTCTCTCCCTGTCAGCCATTGTAAGGGGGTTAATTCTGGTGACAGAAACCCTTTAAGGATAGCCATTACATCCCTAATCTTCTACTATTAATAAAGAGGCTAAAGGTGGCAGACAATTGGCAGACCCCTGTTACATTCAGTTCCTGTAGCAGCTCATCTTACATACAGCTTACTTATGCCACTGATTAGTACTTACTATTTCAACATTGCATCTTATATTAGTTAGTAAATTTTAACATGATCCTAAAACTATATGGATCCGGTTAATCTTCTAGTTACGGGAGAGTCAAACCGTCCAACACGGATCCGGTTCTTGACATTATCCAAACATGAATAAACGCATTCAGGCTATTGCATTCCAGTTAATTCCATTAGCCTAATTCAGGCATCAGGCAACAAAACATGACTCATTTAAGGTCAATTGAGGATCCAAACCAGCAAACAAACCAGGTTTTATTTCAGCCTTAGCATGGCAGTTTTCAGTGTCATCATGTGCACTAGCCAGACATGGTAACCCAACCTACAGTACTTCAAAAACAGGACGGCTTTACTAAATAAGAAAAGAAACCCTCAGTTAATTCAGTTAACTTTAGGCAGTTGCAGTTCAAGTGAGGTCCTTTGCCAAAAGGCATTGTGCAAGTAGAATGTGTTATTTGTTATTTTGCACAGACCTGTAGGTAGACTTTTTTTTTTTTTTTTTTACCATTAGTTCATGTAGCAGAAACTTCCTTGAGATTTTGCTGTCTCTATGTTTTCAATGGCAATCCACATTGCCATTCATATAGGTACAGATTTCCCCCTAAATTGTAAATCTGCATAAATAAGTGACAATTAAAGTATTGAATGGATTCTGTATTGAAACCATAGTAGGTTAGCATTCCTGGATTAAACAAGGTCAGCTGTGAGGGTTCTGCTCTGGATTTTTCCAATGGAAAAATCATCCACGTAAAGAATAATGTCAACTATTTACACTACCGTTCAAAAGTTTAGGGTCACTTAGAAATTTCCTTATTTTTGAAAGAAAAGCACAGTTTTTTCAATAAAGATAACATTAAATTAATCAGAAATACACTCTATAGCAGAGATCTCAAACTCGTGGCCCTCCAGCTGTTGTAAAACTACAACTTCCATCATGCCAGGAGAGCCTACAGCTATTGGAGCATGCTGGGAGTTGTAGTTTGGAGGGCCACGAGTTTGAGATCCCTGCTCTATACATTGTTAATAGAGATGAGCGAGTGCCATTTTTGCGTATTTGCGTACGCATTTTAAAATTTGTACGCTATTCATACGCATATTTTAATCTATACGCAAATGCGTACGAATAGCGTACAAATTCAATTTGTACGCTATTCGTACGCTATTCGTACTCATTTGCGTATAGATTAAAATATGCGTATGAATAGCGTACGAATTTTAAAATGCGTACGCAAATACGCAAAAATGGCACTAATGGAGCCGTTGCGAGTACTAACGGACCAGATGAGTAACATGGCTCAGATGATCCAGGATTTGGCCGGGAGACTCCAACATCAGGAGCAGCTGCGGACTGCACCCGCAATCGTTCCCTCCATGCCAAACCCCAATATTGAACCCCATGTAAAATTGCCCGATCGGTTTTCTGGGGACCGAAGGACTTTCCGTTCCTTTAAGGAAAGTTGTAAATTATATTTCCGTTTACGCTCACACTCCTCGGGTTCTGAGCAGCAGCGGGTAGGAATAATTATTTCCTTGCTGCAAGGTGATCCGCAGGAGTGGGCTTTCTCATTGCCACCTGACTCCCCTTGTCTATTGTCTGTGGAGGCTTTTTTCCGGGCCCTAGGTCATTTATATGAAGAACCTGACTTGGCCGCTGTAGCTGAAACTCAGCTTAGAGACATTCGGCAGGGTAACCGTCCAGTTGAGGATTACTGTGCTGAGTTCAGAAAATGGTGTGTGTCCTCTAAATGGAATGACCCTGCTTTGAGAAGCCAGTTTAGGGTGGGACTGTCTGACCATCTGAAGGATTTACTAGTTAGTTATCCTACTCCTGACACCTTAGAGGCGACTATGACCTTAGTTATCAAACTTGACTGACGGTTTAGGGAGAAACAAAAGGAACGTTCTGTTGCCCCTCAAGTTGCCGTGTTGTCCGAAGTTCCTCTTCAGAGCCCGTCTCCTATCAAGGTTCAGGAGGAGCCTATGCAGTTGGGAGTTACTATGAGGGATCAGAGACGCCTGAGAGGGGCCTGTTTTTACTGCGGTGAGATGAACCACTGGCTCCAGCAGTGTCCGAGACTTCTGCTCTCAAAAAGGTCTGTTCCTGGAAGTAAGGTACCCCCTGCGGTGGTAAGAAAGAAAATCTTGTTACCTATTTCCATTTCTTATAACCAACTCAAGAGATCCGGTGAAGCATTTGTGGATTCAGGTTCTGCTGCTAATTTTATTGATTATGATTTTGTGCAATCTGTGGGTGTGCCTATAATTCCTTTAAGGGAGGTAATTCAAATTATCGCACTGGATTCCACTCCATTGAATAATGGGAGAGTGGAGTTTTGTACTCCTGAGGTTGTATTAACTGTAGGAATTACCCATACTGAGACTTGCTCCTTCCTTGTATTAAAGGATTTACCTGCCGACCTTGTTTTAGGTCTGCCTTGGTTACAGGACCACAACCCTGTGATCAACTGGTCGGTAGGTGAATTGGAAAAATGGGGAATGAATTGTGACAAATGTTGTAGATCAGTATTGCAGTTGGGAGGTACCACGGAGTCTCTTTCCTTGCCCAAGTATATTGGCGATTTTTCGGACGTGTTTTCCATGTCCGAGACTGAGTTCCTCCCTCCTCACCGGCAATATGATTGCACCATCGACCTTATTGAGGGATCCAAATATCCCAAAGGTCGCATTTATAATCTCTCTACTCCTGAACGTCAGTCCATGAGGGATTATCTCAAAGAGAGTCTGGCCAAGGGTCACATCCGGCCTTCAGTTTCTCCCATGGGGGCAGGTTTTTTCTTTGTTGGTAAAAAGGATGGAGGATTTGAGGCCCTGTATCGATTACAGGGAGCTCAATAAAATCACTGTTAAAACAGATACCCGTTGCCCCTTATTCCTGACTTGCTCAATCAGGTCCAGGGGGCCTGTTGGTTCACCAAGCTGGATTTGAAGGGGGCATACAACCTAATCAGGATTCGTGAGGGGGACGAATGGAAAACTGCGTTTAATACCCCGGAGGGTCATTATGAGTACTTGGTAATGCCTTTTGGGTTAAGTAACGCTCCGGCAATTTTCCAAAACTTTGTCAATGACATTTTTAGACCATTTATTGGGAAATTTGTAATTGTCTATATTGATGACATCCTGATTTTTTCTGCAGACTGGGAGAGTCACGTATCTCACACCAGGCAAGTGCTGGAGGTGTTGCGTGAAAACAAGTTGTTTGTTAAAGGGGAAAAGTGTACCTTTGGTGTTCAGGAAGTGGCCTTTTTGGGATACATTCTCACCCCTTTTTCTTTCAAAATGGACCCAGTTAAAGTACAGGCCATTGTGGATTGGGTGCGACCTTCCTCTTTGAAGGCGCTCCAGCGATTTCTGGGGTTTGCTAATTTTTATTGTAAATTCGTCAAAAATTTTTCAGTGGTAGCCAAACCCATTACGGATTTGACTCGCAAGGGGGCCGATCTGGTCAATTGGCCCCCTGCAGCAATTGAGGCCTTTGAAAGGTTAAAGCAGTGTTTTATTAATGCTCCTGTGTTGGTCCAGCCTGATCAAAGTAAGCCTTTTGTAGTTGAGGTGGATGCGTCTGAGGATGGTGTGGGGGCTGTACTGTCCCAGGGGTCTTCCACCTTAACTAATCTTATGCCATGCGCCTTCTTCTCCCGCAAGTTCTCTCCTGCCGAGAGGAATTATGATATTGGGAATAGGGAGTTACTTGCAATCAAGTGGGCATTTGAGGAATGGCGTCATTTTTTAGAAGGGGCATTTCACCGCATTACGGTCCTCACGGATCATAAGAATTTAATGTTTCTAGAATCGGCTAAGCGATTGAATCCTAGACAGGCGAGGTGGGCTTTGTTCTTTACTCGTTTTGATTTTTGTGTTACCTTCAGACCCGGGAGCAAGAACGTTAAGGCCGATGCCTTATCCCGAAGTTTCCAGGCGTATCAGCCTCCTGACGTCCCTCCTGAGCCCATCCTGCCAGCTGATATCATCGTGGCCGCTACCTCATCTGACCTCGCTTCTGAAATCTCGGCAGGACAACATCTTGCTCCCATTGGTACCCCCAATGACAAATTGTTTGGGCCGGCTCATTTGCGATTGCGACTGCTGGGTGAGTGCCATAATTCTGTTTTGTGTGGACATCCTGGCATTAATGCCACCAAGGAGTTGGTCTCTAGGCAGTATTGGTGGCCGTCAATCTCCAGAGATGTTCAGGCTTTTGTAACTGTGTGTAACACTTGTGCCAGGTCCAAGAATTCCAAGACACGACCTATGGGTGAGTTACATCCTTTACCCATACCTAGTAGACCTTGGTCACATCTGTCCATGGACTTTATCACGGACTTGCCGTGCTCTGAGGGTAAAACCGTGATATTTGTGGTGGTTGACAGATTCAGCAAAATGTGTCATTTTATTCCTTTGTGTAAATTACCCTCTGCGAAGGTCTTGGCGTCCGTGTTCATTGATAATATTGTCAAACTACATGGTGTTCCTGAGAATATCGTTTCTGATAGGGGAGTACAGTTTGTGTCTAGGTTCTGGAGGCGTTCTGTAATAAGATTGGTATCTCTTTGTCCTTTTCATCAGCCTTTCATCCGGAGATCAATGGTCAGACTGAACATCTTAACCAATCCGTTGAGCAATATCTCAGATGTTATGTTTCTGATAACCAACATGTGTGGGCCAGATTCCTGTCTCTGGCTGAATTTGCAATTAATAATCGTGTTAATTCATCCTCTGGGATGTCGCCGTTTTTCTGCAATATGGGTTTTCATCCATGCTTTAGCTCCTTTTCCCCATCTGCGTCGGTTGTCCCCAGAGGTCAATGATTTTTCTCAAGAACTGTGCACAGTTTGGGCACAGGTTCAGTCGAACCTGGAAAAGGCCCAAGGAGTTCAAAAAGTTAAGGCTGATAGAAAACGTTCTAAGGGGTGTGAATTTTAAGGTTGGGGATAAGGTATGGTTATCGACTAAAAATCTCAACATGAGGGTACCATCCTATAAGTTTGCACCTCGCTTCATTGGTCCTTACAGGATCACCAAGGTGATCAATCCGGTTTCTTTTAGGTTATGTTTACCCGACTCCCTTCGTGTTCATAATGTTTTTCATGTGTCTTTGCTCAAACGTTATGTTGCTCCCGTTGGTCCTGAGGAACAGTCTCCGCCTCCGGTTGAGGTAGCAGGACAAATGGAGCATGAGATTGCCAGAATTGTGGATGTGAGAAGGGTCCGGAATTCCTTCCAGTACCTCGTACATTGGAAGGGTTCGGTCCTAAGGACAGGTCTTGGGTACCGTTGACCAGGATGCATGCAGACTCGCTCATCCGAAAGTTCCATCTGCAGCATCCCGATAAGCCTGCTCCCGCTGGTAAGGGTCCGGTGGCCCCTCGTGAAGGGGGGGTACTGTCACGCGAGGTCGGCGTCGCGCTCCCTCTGCACGACGTCGCCGGACCTCTCCGCCCCCCTAGAGACGAGCAATAGGGAATTGAAGTGCTGGTCTTGTCAGCCAGCACTTCATGAGTTAATTCTCTGTTTGGGTTTAGCCATGTGGTGCTGATCACACCACATGGCTACTTTACATATTGTTTGGGACAGCTTGCTCCGCCTCAGGTCATGTGATGCTGGCCACATCACATGATCCTGGGCGGGCTATTTAAAGATGGCAACTGCCTTACTCAGATGCCTGTGATTAGTCTTCTGAGATCAGTGCTGTGGTGTTGGACCTTGCTTTTGGATTATTGGTATATTGGATTTTGGCTTTGGACTTAGACTACGCTTTGTGATTCCCCTCGGTATTTGACGTGACCTCCTGTTCTTGACTTGGTTTGCTGACGATTCTGCTATTGTGTTTGTTTCTGTCTGTGTTCGTCTTTCCCTGTGTTCCCTTCCCTACCCTGTGCACGTACTCAGCATAGGGACCGTCTCCAAGTTACGGTTTTGTCGCCTAGGGCATCTACTGTTAGTAGGCAGGGAAAGAGGTGGGGTTCAGACAGGGCACACTATCCCTTGTTTCCCTGTCGTGACAGTGCAAGTATGTTAGCACAGCTGAAAACCGTTTTGCTGGTTAGAGAAGCTATAAAACTGACCTTCCTTTGAGCTAGTTGAGAATCTGGAGCATTACATTTGTGGTTCGATTAAACTCTCAAAATGGCCAGAAAAAGAGAACTTTCATGTGAAACTTGACCGTCTATTCTTGTTCTTAGAAATGAAGGCTATTCCATGTGAGAAATTGCCAAGAACTGAAGATTCTACAACGGTGTGTACTACTCCTTCAGAGGATAGCACAAACAGGCTCTAAACAGAGTAAAACGAGAAGTGGGAGGCCCCGCCGCACAAACTGAACAACAAGACAAGTACATTAGAGTCTCTAGTTTGAGAAATAAACGCCTGACAGGTCCTCAACTGGCAGCTTCATTAAATA
>ONZH01009838.1:0-294383 GCA_900303285.1 Rhinella marina | reverse complement strand
AGTGCCATCTGTATGAAGTGCCATTTCCTCCACCTCCTCCTCCTCCTCCTCCTTAACCGCCGTAGAATTTGCTCCGCTAAATAAGAAAAATGTATATATTTATGGCTCACCTCTTGGGCCTCCACATAATTTTTAACAGGTCTCACCTCTTGGGCCTCCACAAAAAATGTTTAACAGGTCTCACCTCTTGGGCCTCCACATAATTTTTAACAGGTCTCACCTTTGGGCCTCCACAAAAATGTTTAACAGGTCTCACCTCTTGGGCCTCCACAAATGTTTAAGAGGTCTCACCTCTTGGGCCTCCACAAAATGTTTAACAGGTCTCAACCTCTTGGGGCCTCCACATAATTTTAACACGTCTCACCTCTTGGGCCTGCACAAAATGTTTAAGAGGTCTCACCTATTGGCCTCCACATAATTTTTAACGGTCTCACCTCTTGGGCCTCCACAAAATGTTTAACAGGTCTCACCTCTTGGGCCTCCACATAATTTTTAACACGTCTCACCTCTTGGGCCTCCACAAATGTTAACAGGTCTCCCTCTTGGGCTCCACATAATTTTAACGGGTCTCACCTCTTGGGCCTCCACAAAATGTTTAACAGTCTCACCTCTTGGGCCCTCCACATAATTTTTAACACGTCTCACCTCTTGGGCCTGCACAAAATGTTTAAGAGGTCTCACCTATTGGGCCTCCACATAATTTTTAACGGGTCTCACCTCTTGGCCTCCACAAAATGTTTAACAGGTCTCACCTCTTGGGCCTCCACAAAATGTTTAACAGGTCTCACCTCTTGGGCCTCCACAAAATGTTTAACAGGTCTCACCTCTTGGGCCTCCACATAATTTTTAACAGGTCTCACCTTTTGGGCCTCCACAAAAGTTTAAGAGGTTAACAGTGGAAAAGCAGCCAAAAGTGAAGTGCCATCTGTATGAAGTGCCATTTCCTCCTCCACTCCTCCTCCTCCCTTAACGCCGTTAGAATTGCTCCGTAAATAAGAAAAATGTATATATTTGGCTCACCTTGGGCCTCCACATTAATTTTTAACACCTCTTGGGGCCTCCACAAAATGTTTAAGAGGTCTCACCTCTTGGGCCTCCACATAATTTTTAACAGGTCTCACCTCTTGGGCCTCCACAAAATGTTTAACAGGTCTCACCTCTTGGGCCTCCACAAAATGTTTAACAGGTCTCACCTCTTGGGCCTCCACAAAATGTTTAACAGGTCTCACCTCTTGGGCCTCCACATTATTTTTAACAGGTCTCAACTTTTGGGCCTCCACAAAAGGTTTAAGAGGTTAACAGTGGAAAGCAGCCAAAAGTGAAGTGCCATCTGTATGAAGTGCCATTTCCTCCTCCACCTCCTCCCTCCTCCTCCTTAACCGCCGTAGAATTGCTCCGTAAATAAGAAAAATGTATATATTTATGGCTCACCTCTTGGGCCTCCACATAATTTTTAACAGGTCTCACCTCTTGGGCCTCCACAAAAGGTTTAAGAGGTTAACAGTGGAAAGCAGCCAAAAGTGAAGTGCCATCTGTATGAAGTGCCATTTCCTCCTCCACCTCCTCCTCCTCCTCCTTAACCGCCGTAGAATTGCTCCGTAAATAAGAAAAATGTATATATTTATTGCTCACCTCTTGGGCCTCCACATAACTTTTTAACAGGTCTCACCTCTTGGGCCTCCACAAAAGGTTTTAACAGGTCTCACCTCTTGGGCCTCCACATAATTTTAACAGGTCTCACCTCTTGGGCCTCCACATAATTTTTAACACGTCTCTCCTCTTGGGCCTCCACATAATTTTTAATACGTCTCACCTCTTGGGCCTCCACATAATTTTTAAGAGGTCTCACCTCTTGGGCCTACACAAAATGTTTAAGAGGGTGTCACCTCTTGGGCCTCCACATAATTTTTAAGAGGTCTCACCTCTTGGGCCTCCACATAATTTTTTAAGAGGTCTCACCTCTTGGGCCTCCACATAATTTTAAGAGGTCTCACCTCTTGGGCCTGTACAAAATGTTTAAGAGGTCTCACCTCTTGGGCCTCCACATAATTTTTAAAGAGGTCTCACCTCTTGGGCCTCCACATAATTTTTAAGAGGTCTCACTTCTTGGGGCTCTACAAAATGTTTAAGAGGTCTCACCTCTTTAGCCTCCACACAATTTTTAAGACGTCTCACCTCTTGGGCCTCCACAAAATTTTCCATGAGCCTCTGGCCAGCCCACGGCCTCTTCCTGCCTTTTGCGGTCCTATGCATCCCTCAACATCCCCACTGCTTTACCTGCTAGACATGACACTGGGCCAGGTCGGGTCACTGACATCTCAAGCGCCAACAATTTGGGCATTTTAAGGCTTCTGCATGTGTTTTTGAGTTGTTTTTACATTTTAAAGAAGACATGTCTGACCACATCTCACACACACACACAATGACAATTAGGGGTGGGGTCTATTTGCTTTCCCCCTTGCCTATGCCATCTGTGGTTGTCATAGGCAACGTGATTTTAAGGGGTGCAGAATTTCATCTTCTTTTTTGTCTAGTTTGGCTTGGGGTCCATGGCAATGTAGAGGAAAGAAGGTTTCCTTGTATGGTCTCACTTTACAGAGAGGTTATATTGTGTTTGGAGTGTATTGTTGAGAGGCTGTGATAGTGGCGTAATAGTGCGACTTGGGCGCGTTATATGCACCCAGACATGCTTCCCCTGCTGTCCTAGTTGCATTCCAGCAGTGTTGGCATCCTTTTCTGAGGTTCCAGGGTGGACTTGGTGACCTCCAAGTGGTCGAATTGAGATTTCCAAGTGGCGAGCATTTTTTCCCCATAGACTTTAATGGGATTCGATATCTGGTCGAATAGTCGAATTTCGCGGTCTATTCGAATCGAATTTCGAAATTTCGAATATTTCACTACTCGCTCATCTCTAACCATCACCAGCTCCTCAGGCAGAGAGTTCCATAGTCTCACTGCTCTTACCATAAAGAATCCTCTTCTATGTTTGTGTACAAACCTTCTTTCCTCCAGACGCGGAGGATGTCCCCTCGTCACAGTCACAGTCCTGGGGATAAATAGATGATGGGAGAGATCTCTGTACTGACCTCTGATATATTTATACATAGCTATTAGATCTCCCCTCAGTCGTCTTTTTTCTAAAGTGAATAACCCTAATTTTGATAATCTTTCTGGGTTCTGTAGTCCACCCATTCCAGTTATTACTTTAGTTGCCCTCCTCTGAACCCTCTCCAGCTCTGCTATTTCTGCCTTGTTCACAGGAGCCCAGAACTGTACACAGTCCTCCATGTGTGGTCTGACTAGTGATGTGTAGAGATGAGCGAGTAGTGAAATATTCGAAAGTTCGAAATTCGATTCGAATAGACCGTGAAATTCGACTATTCGACCGAATATCGAATCCCATTAAAGTCTATGGGAAAAAAATGCTCGCCACTTGGAAATCTCAATTCGACCACTTGGAGGTCACCAAGTCCACCCTGAAACCTCAGAAAAGGATGCCAACACTGCTGGAATGCAACTAGGACAGCAGGGGAAGCATGTCTGGGTGCATATAACGCGCCCAAGTCGCACTATTACGCAACTATCACAGCCTCTCAACAATACACTCCAAAGACAATCTAACCTCTCTGTAAAGTGAGACCATACAAGGAAACCTTCTTTCCTCTACATTGCCATGGACCCCAAGCCAAACTAGACAAAAAAGAAGATAAAATTCTGCACCCCTTAAAATCACGTTGCCTATGACAACCACAGATGGCATAGGCAAGGGGGAAAGCAATCAAGCCATCACTATTTTTCCCTCTGTGCCATCCCTGCCTTGCCCAGGCACATGTCCCAAAACATCATCCACGCCCGAGTAACACAGTTACTGCAAAAGGCCATTTGACCACCAACACTTTGGTTTGAGGCCTGGGATGCTACATCTCCCTGACTGCACACTGGGTGACTGTTGTGGAGGCGGGGACGGGCAAACCTGCTACCCCCACCCAAGTTTTGGGCCTTGGTTCTGTCTGGATTTCCACAACCCTTACAGACAGCTCGGCAAACCCCTCCTTCTGCTTCTAGATTCTCCTTTTAAATCTGTCCACCACCCAGTCAAGTCCACAAAGTCCAGTCTCGTCGATAGCCTTCAGAAACTGCAGGGACCTCACTCTGACCCTCCTTCCTCCCACCCTGCCCAATGTTTATCAACCCAGTGTTCCACCCATGCAAGAATCGCAGGAAGCTATCTTAGGATTTGTTTGTTCTGATGCCCAAACACTGGAGCAAGCTCCATCTCTAGCTGATGGTGGTGTGGAACGGGCACTAAAGTGTAAAATGATTAGGGACGATGATGAGACACAGTTGCCAGCAAGGGAGGCTGTTGGAGCAAAGTGAGGCAGTGTAAGAGGAGGTGGTTGAGTAATGACGAAGTCAGTGACCCCGACCTGGCCCAGTGTCATGTCTAGCAGGTAAAGCAGTGGGGATGTTGAGGGATGCGTAGGACCGCAAAAGGCAGAAGAGGCCGTGGGCTGGCCAGAGGCTCATGGAGAAGGCAGGCTAGAGCCCGCAGGGCCGCATCTCTTCCCTATAACAGGCCCCCCACAAAAGCTCTCCCATCGAGGGCTCTTAGGTCCTTGTTGTGAAAATATTTTAATGAGTGGCAAAGTAGCTTGAGGTGAGCCCTCTTAAAAATTTTGTGGAGGCCCAAGAGGTGAGACCTCTTAAAATTTGTGGAGGCCCAAGAGGTGAGACCTCTTTAAAAATTTTGTGGAGGCCCAAGAGGTGAGACCTCTTAAAGATTTTGTGGAGGCCCAAGAGGTGAGACCTCTTAAAAAATTTTGTGGAGGCCCAAGAGGTGAGACCTCTTAAAAGATTTTGTGGAGGCCCAAGAGGTGAGACCTCTTAAAAATTTTTGTGGAGGCCCAAGAGGTGAGACCTCTTAAAGATTTTGTGGAGGCCCAAGAGGTGAGACCTCTTAAAAAATTATGTGGAGGCCCAAGAGGTGAGACCTCTTAAAAGATTTTGTGGAGGCCCAAGAGGTGAGACCTCTTAAAAATTTTGTGGAGGCCCAAGAGGTGAGACCTCTTAAAGATTTTGTGGAGGCCCAAGAGGTGAGACCTCTTAAAGATTTTGTGGAGGCCCAAGAGGTGAGACCTCTTAAAGATTTTGTGGAGGCCCAAGAGGTGAGACCTCTTAAAAATTATGTGGAGGCCCAAGAGGTGAGACCTCTTAAAGATTTTGTGGAGGCCCAAGAGGTGAGACCTCTTAAAAGATTTTGTGGAGGCCCAAGAGGTGAGACCTCTTAAAGATTTTGTGGAGGCCCAAGAGGTGAGACCTCTTAAAGATTTTGTGGAGGCCCAAGAGGTGAGACCTCTTAAAATTTTGTGGAGGCCCAAGAGGTGAGACCTCTTAAAAATTATGTGGAGGCCCAAGAGGTGAGACCTCTTAAAAATTTTGTGGAGGCCCAAGAGGTGAGACCTCTTTAAAAATTATGTGGAGGCCCCAAGAGGTGAGACCTTCTTAAAAATTTTTGTGGAGGGAGGCCCAAGAGGTGAGACCTCTTAAAATTTATGTGGAGGCCCAAGAGGTGAGACCTCTTAAAAATTATGTGGAGGCCCAAGAGGTGAGACCTCTTAAAATTTTTTGTGGAGGCCCAAGAGGTGAGACCTCTTAAAAAATTATGTGGAGGCCCAAGAGGTGAGACCTCTTAAAAATTATGTGGAGGCCCAAGAGGTGAGACCTCTTAAACATTTTGTGGAGGCCCAAGAGGTGAGACCTCCGATAAAATTTTGTGGAGGCCCAAGAGGGTGAGACCTCGATAAAATTTTGTGGAGGCCCAAGAGGTGAGACCTCTTAAAAATTATGTGGAGGCCCAAGAGGTGAGACCTCTTAAAAATTTTGTGGAGGCCCAAGAGGTGAGACCTCTTAAAAATTATGTGGAGGCCCAAGAGGTGAGACCTCTTAAAAATTTTGTGGAGGCCCAAGAGGTGAGACCTCGATAAAATTTTGTGGAGGCCCAAGAGGTGAGACCTCGATAAAATTTTGTGGAGGCCCAAGAGGAGAGACCTCTTAAAAATTTTGTGGAGGCCCAAGAGGTGAGCCATAAATATATAAATATTTTTATTTACGGAGCAATTCTACGGCGGTTAAGGAGGAGGAGGTGGAGGAGGAAATGGCACTTCATACAGATGGCACTTCACTTTTGGCTGCTTTCCACTGTTGGAGAAGCAAAGTCTGGGTCAATCCACTTGCTGTTCATTTTGATTAGCGTCAGCCTGTCGGCACTGTCGGTTGACAGGCGGCTGCGCTTATCGGTTATAATGCCCCCGGCTGCGCTGAACACCCTTTCTGATAGCACGCTGGTGGCAGGGCAGGCAAGCACCTCCAAGGCGTACAGGGACAGTTCCAGCCACGTGTCCAACTTGGAGACCCAGTAAGTGTAGGACGCCGAGGGATCGGGGAGGACAGGGGTACGGTCTGCCAGGTACTCCCGCAACATCCGCCGATACTTGTCCCTCCTGCTGATAGCGGGCCCCGCAGTGATGGAAGTTGCACAAGGGGGTGCCATGAACGTGTCCCACACCTTGGAGAGTGTTCCCCTGGTGGCTGTGGGCCTGATAGATGTTGTGGGACTCTGGGAGACCCTCTCCTCTCTGCCGCCAGCGATGGTGGGTGGGAAAATCTCCATCATGTTCTGCACGAGTTCCCTCTGGTATTCCAGCAATCGATTCGTCCTCTCCTCTACCGGAATAAAAGAGGAGACGTTATCTTTATACCGGGGGTCCAGGAGTGCGAAGACCCAGTACAGTTTGTTCTCCACTATCCGGACAACACGTGTGTCCCGGGAAAAGCAGCCCAGCATGAAGTCAGCCATGGGTGCCAGACTCTGAATAGGCATGACGTCACTGCCCCCACCAGAAGGATTACTTGCCATTTCCTCCTCTTCCTCTTCCGCCTCCTCTCCGCCCCATCCGCGCTGAACCAATGGGACGCACACAGCCTGACTGCTACCCTCGCCGCCAGCATCCTCCTCCTCTTCCACAGCCACCTCCACGTCGTCCTCCTCCTCCTCATCCTCCTCCTCCTGCAACTGCCACCGTGAAGCAGACAAAAGTGTGGTCTGACTGTGTAGCTCCGTTGCGTCTCCTCCTACCCCCATCTCCTCTGCGTGCAATGCGTTCTCCCTTATTGCGATGAGCAATTCTTTAAGGACGCATAGGAGCGGGATGGTTACGCTCACTATAGCGTCCTCGCTGCTGACCTTCTTGGTGGACTCCTCAAAGATACGCAGTACATCGCATATGTCTGCCATCCATGGCCACTCGTGGTTGGCAAACTGAGGGAGCTGAGTTGGAGGCACGCGTGGATTCATAATCTGGTACTCCATCAATGCTCTCTGCTGCTCACACACCCTGGCCAACATGGAATAGGTGGAATTCCAGCGAGTGGGCAGGTCGCACAACAGCCGATGTTCAGGCAAATGGAGGCGTTGCTGGAGTTTTTTTAAGCTAGCAGCAGCTACAGTTGACTTCCGAAAGTGAGCGCACAAGCGCCGCACTTTCACCAGTAGCTCTGCCAGGTTGGGGTAAGTCTTTAGAAATTTTTGGACTACCAGATTAAAAACGTGGGCCAGGCATGGTACGTGATTGAGTTCGGCAAGCTCCAGAGCCGCCACCAGGTTACGGCCGTTATCGCACACGACCATGCCTGGCCCTAGCTGCAGCGGCGACAACCACATCTCCGTCTGCTGCAATATGGCGTCCCTCACCTCTGGGGCGCTGTGCTTCCGGTCGCCCAAGCTGATGAGCTTAAGCACCGCCTGCTGACGTCTCCCCGCTCCAGTGCTGCAACGCTTCCAGCTAGCGGCTGAGGGCGATGTTAAGGCAGAGGAGGAGGAGGAGGGGGGTTTATCAGAACCCATGCTGGCAATCTTGGGCGGGGGTGGTAGGTAGGCCGTCTCTGTTTGCGACCCCGTCCCCGCTTCCACTACATTCACCCATTGTGCCGTCAAAGAGATGTAGCGTCCCTGGCCGCAAGCGCTTGTCCACGAGTCGGTGGTCAAGTGGACCTTTGCGCTGACTGCGTACCTCAGGGCCCGCCTGATGTTACGCGACACGTGCTGGTGCTGGGCGGGGACGGCACTCCGGGAAAAGTAGTGGCGGCTGGGGACGGAATAGCGAGGTGCGGCAGCCGCCATCAGGTCGCGGAAGGCCTGCGTCTCCACAAGCCTAAACGGCAACATCTCCAGGGCCAGCAGTTTGGAGATGTGGAAGTTTAAGGCTTGGGCTTGGGGGTGACTCGAGGCGTACTTCCGCCTGCGGTCGAACGCCTGCGAGATGGACAGTTGTTGGGACGAGGAGTGTGAAGGTGCAGGCGAAGATGTGGGGGAAGGGGAGGCTGAAGGAGAAGGCCCCAAAGTAGCCGAGGCAGAGGCAGATGTGGAGGTGTCCTGGCTGGAGGTCTGGACCGCAGTGGCAGCACACAACAAAGGGGAAGAGGCAGTGGCAGGAAGACCTTGCGCAGGTTGTATTGCGTTTGCTCTCTCCCACTCAGCCCAGTGCTTGACTTCCAAGTGACGCCGCATGCCTGAGGTGGTCAGATTGCTCTTCTCAGAGCCCCTACTCAGTTTTGAGTGGCAGAGTGTGCAAACCGCGCTCAGTTTGTCATCCGCACAAACATTAAAAAATCTCCACACCACAGAAGTACGAGGCCTCGATGGGGGAGCTTCGCGCGACTGCCCGCTGCCGGGAACAGCTTCGGCCCTGCTGGCTGTGGCCTCACTTCTCTGTCTGGACTGTCCTCTGCCTGTGGACATCCCTCTGCCTGTGGACATCCCTCTGCCTCTGGACATCCCTCTGCCTCATGACATCCCTCTGCCTCTTGCTGCCTTTTTCGGTGCTGCGCAGACCACCACCTCTCCACTGCTTTCCCCGCTGGACATCACCCCTGGCCAAGTGGGGTCGGTCATTTCGTCATCCACCACCTCCTCTTCCTCACTCTGCTCCTCCTCCTGCCCACTGGACATTCCAACAGCCTCCCTTGATGGCAACTGCGTCTCATCATCATCATCGCTCATGATAACAGATGCTGGTTCAGGGTCCACATCAGCAGGAGATGGCGAAAACTCAAGTGTTTGGGCATCACTACAAACAAATTCCTCTGCTAGCTCCTGGGATTCTTCCGGCACATCTGAAAAAGGACCCGAAAAGAGCTCCTGGGAGGGGTCAAGGGTGGGATGACTCTGTTGGCCAGGTGTGGAGGAAGGAGGGTCAGAGTGAGACTGTGTGGATGACTGGCTGGTGGACAACTGTGTGGAAGCGCTATCGGCTATCCATTGCACCACCTGTTCAACCTGCTCAGGCCTCAACAGCGGTGTAACCCGCCCCCTGCTTAACTGTCCCATAAAGGCAGGGATTCTGGATGAGTGGGATCCTGGCTGACCCTCACCAGCACGCATTGTATCCCCACTGGCTTCAACAAGGCCCCCAACAGCATTTCCGCGCCCCCGTCCTCGTCCACGTCCGATTCCGCTAGCCCCCCTCCGCATTTTATTTTTTTTTGGTTACAATATTTTGCCTTCACAGCCGTGTACTAACAGTTCAGACGGTGTGTATGAACACTACGTATATACAATTATTTTGCAAGAGAACGCAAAGTACAGGTGCCAATGAACAGGCTATTTTTTTTTTATATTTCTAGGTACACAGCCGTGTACTAACAGATCAGACGGTGTGTATGAACACTACGTATATACAATTATTTTGCAAGAGAAAGCAAAGTACAGGTGCCAATGAACAGGCTATTTTTTTATATATTTCTAGGTACACAGCCGTGTACTAACAGATCAGACGGTGTGTATGAACACTACGTATATACAATTATTTTGCAAGAGAACGCAAAGTACAGGTGCCAATGAAAAGGCTTTTTTTTTTTATATTTCTAGGTACACAGCCGTGTACTAACAGATCAGACGGTGTGTATGAACACTACGTATATACAATTATTTTGCAAGAGAATGCAAAGTACAGGTGCCAATGAAAAGGCTTTTTTTTTTTATATTTCTAGGTACACAGCCGTGTACTAACAGGTCAGACGGTGTGTATGAACACTACGTATATACAATTATTTAGCAAGAGAACGCAAAGTACAGGTGCCAATGAAAAGGCCTATTTTTTTTATATTTCTAGGTACACAGCCGTGTACTAACAGGTCAGACGGTGGGTATTTACACCTGGTATACAAAAAGGGTATTGCAGGCACACAGAACCCAGAACACTAGAGCCAAATAAACTGTATTTAAAAAAAAAAATAAAATTCACAGCCGTATACTTCCAGATCAGATGGTGCATATACACACTAGGTATATAACAGGGTTTTGCAGTCAAAAAGAACGCAGAACAGTAGTGCCAAATATAGTTTTGTATGTAGCAGAGCACCTAATACACCACTAATGCCTCTCTCTGTCCCTACTCCAGCAGCTATCCCTGAATACAGCAACTGTTCTCTGCAGACTGTATATTGTAGTAAAGCTATCACTGTATCACTCTATAGTAGCCCTGATAAGGGCTTTTAATCACGCTCCTGCCTGTCCAACAGCTAAAACCTATCTGTCCCTTCTCCAGCCTCTGTCCCTGACTAAGTTCACGCAGCATATGCGAACGAGCAGGAAGAGCTGAGTTTTTAATATTCGAGGTCACATGGTTTTTCCAGCCAATCCATGTAGACGCTGTTTTCGCGCTGTCAGCGTGCTCCGCGGGCCTGTCATACCCCCCCTGCATGTTGATTGGTGGAAAAAGAGCGCCAGGGAAGGTGGGAGGGGAAACGAATTCTAAGTGCGCCATCGCCGTTATACTCGATTGAAATCGAGTATGCCGAATAGCGTAGTATTCGATCGAATACCGGCTCGATCGAACACTACTCGCTCATCTCTAGTGATGTGTAAAGTGGCAGTGGCATCACTAAAATTCCTAGGTCCTTTTCCATGTCAGAGTTACCTAATATTTTACCATTTAGTATGTACTGGTGACTTGCATTATTCCTTCCCATATGCATAACCTTACATTTGTCAGTGTTAAACCTCATCTGCCACTTCTCTGCCCAAGCCTCCAGTCTATCCAGATCCATCTGTAGCAGTGTACTGTCCTCTTCTGTGACAGGGCAAACAGGACCAGCCAAAATACGATGAAGAGGACTGGGACCACAAGCTGATTCCAGAGAGACATTCCCAGAGCAAGGAGGCCATAGACTTCTACCACCTGAACAAGCTCCCTGTATGCAGACTTAGCAAGATTAAAGGGCACCAGCAGGTTGGACGCCAAGAAGTACAGCACTTCAAGTCCAGTGAAAATCATGGCAAACTTGTTAATGATGACAATGGTCTCGATTGGGACAAGGCAGAAACGAGCCAGCAGGGGGAGCATGTGAGCTGAGAACAGCCAGATCTGCTTGGTCTTCATCACACAGGAGCATGGGGTACAGAGGACCAGCTGACCTACTAGTGCCGAGATGAACCTGTTCATAAACAAAGGCTCCAGATGCATAGGCCCCTCATAGCCAGACTCTATCTCACTGCGAACATAGTCCCTGGAAATCTGGTGTCCAGTATACAGCAGTAAAGTGGTTACAACGTACAGGTACAGCTTCACAAGGTGTTGTCAAGGTAAAGTCAGAAGTACAACATTCAGGATGTAACCGACGTAATGAGGTACTTGTACTGGAAGAGAGGGTTGTTGTTGAAGTTACTTCTTTGGATCTGCTGGAAGAAAGAGCTGACGTCCCAGTGGTACAAGACATCGAGCAGCATGATGCTTGGAGCGCGCAGGGCCACATTCAGCATGGCCTCGAGTTTCTCTTTTGCACCCATGTTCATTCCCTTTGCAGCAAACTGAAGTCAAGCTGTGCGCGTCTCCTCAGTGTCTCCTGGGATCCATATCCGAGGCCTCGGCCCACTCTCCGCCCGCGTCACACGACACAGCGTCGCCTGTTGACAGCCTGTACCAGACTGCACAGCGGGCTCTTGTCACTCTGCAATGGGTCTTCTCCTGGCTCCTCTCTGTCGCGGATTTCCGGCCACCACAATCCTCCAGGCCGTCCACGAACAGCACATCCACATACAACCCGCAACCCGCCCACAATAACAAACAGCGGCGGCTCCGCGCATGCTCGGTCCGACACCCCGGCCAAACCCCGCCTACATGTTAACGCCAATCAATGAAATATTAAAGAATTGAAAAATTGAGACACTGATGCTTAATGATTAAAAAAAAATAAAAAATCTTAAACAAATACACAAATATGACTTACTGGCAGTGAGTGGATGGCAGATAATTCATAATTGATATTTAAATATTATATGATAGCAAAAAAAAGGAAAAATAGATAAATACATAAAAATTTATAGAATGTCTTAAAATCGGATTTTTACAATAAAGTAGATCAAAAATTATGAAACTACATAAAACTTCATAAAATCAATCCTGATTTCCTAAAGGTAAATAGATGATTTGCGATTAATACTTAAATATCTTAAAATAAATGGGGATTTGTGGAATGCTTTAAAATCAAATAAACAAAATGAAGATTTATGAAATTTCATAAAACCAATTTAAAAAAAAAAAAGAGAAGAGAGAAGTGAGCCTAGTCAATAGTTACTATAATCAAGGGCTTCATTGAGGCCAAAAGGAGACAAGGTGTTGAGTCTGACGATCCAGAACATTTCTTTCCGGCTAAGTTGCTGGAAAGAATTGGGGACCCATTCTATAGAAGGTGATGGATCACTTTCATGGATTCTCGTGAAATACTTTGGCACGTTGTGTGTTTCGATACGGCGTTTGATATTAGAACGGTGTTCATTCATCCTTTCTCTAAGTTTCTGTACGGTGCGGCCAATGTATCTTAAGTTACAAGGACACTCAAGCATGTGGATAACATTAAACGTCCCACAATTAATGTCTCGCCGGATGGGAATGTTGTCACCAGTGGAAGTACAGGTGACAGGGCAACTTTGGGCCTTTGGGCACGATGGTGCCAGTATACTCTTTAGGGTTTTTGCCCTGCAGAAAGTGAGGATCGGGCTTCTTGGCACAATTTTCCCTAAAATGGGGTCTTTAAGCAGGATGTTCCAATGCTGAGCTAAAATGCGTTTAATCATTGCATTATCTATTTGTCTATTTTAATCATTTTATATTAAGTGTGATTTCTATTTGCAATTGCCACTATATTTTATATAGATTAGATTTTTAGATTCGGGGACCTTTTGGCGCTCGTTCTTCTTTTCTACTTTTCATTTCTTTGGGCTTCCAGGAGGATCTGATCCCTTGGATTTCATCCATTGAATTATGTGTGTTAAAGAAGAACCAGAGGTGGAGTGTATTGTTAAGGTATTTTAAGTGATTGATTGGTTCTCCCCTTTAATTATGGCTAATACTTTGTGTAATAGTTAATAAGTTTCCCTTGTAATGAAGTTGGCTAAAGATAGTACCCGTCCTCCATTGTGCTGATAAGACAACATTCCTGAGTCATCTCAGAGACATGCATGCTGGACACTGGAGGAGGGGCTAACAGGTTAAAACATTATGACACACATTCACTTAGGAGACTCCACTAGGCCCTCCATTCTAGGTAGTATGTGAGTATGATTGTCCTATTTCTCTTGTACACCCTGATGTGTTGGTTCTGTGTTACAACGGGGTAGACAGCCATGGGTTATAGCATAATGGACGGAGTCTCCACCCCATTTGGTCTAGTTATGTCTATTCACTTTTTATTATTCTGTATGTGATTTCTTTATGTTATCATATATTTAATCACTTACTAAATATATTTATTAACATAGCTTATTCATTCTCAAATCTTTCAAATTCACTTTACATTACATCCTCTTATGCCAACACCTTGTTTTTGTTTTCTGGGGTTGCACTACTGCACATGGCTGCAAAATGGCCCATCTTTCCACAGGCATAGCACACTTTACTCTGTAGTACAATGCAGTCCTGACCCACGTGGGCCTCTCTAGCACATTTATTGCAGTTTGCAGAGGTTGGGTGCTTTGGAAATGTTGCTTTTCTCCTCCTGGCGTTCCTATAATCATTAACTGATGAAGATTCCTTCTTTTCAATATAAAACGCCTGTGACTCAGACAGCTCCATGGTTCTTCCAATCTCCTGCAGACTGACAAGTGTCAGATTAGGTTCTCTCAATAGTCTCCTTCTGAGATGAAGAGAGGTACATTTCGCAATAACCTGATCTCTGACTATTTCCTCTCTTACAGCACCACAAGACTCAAGACACAAGAGTCACAAGACTTGGCGAGATATTTTTTACCTGGTGACATAGCAGCCAATGGTTTCTCCCACTTCTTGTCTAAATGTATAGCTCACATAAGGAATGTTTTTCTTGGACCCAAAGTACTCAGTCTGTTTGTGGCTGTCTCATAATCTGACTCTTCCCCTGTTTCTCCCAGAATTTCAAAAAACTCCTGGACATCTGGTCCTGCTAGAATCAGAAATGCTCTTTTTTGAGCAGGTACAGTCACTCCTATAGCTGCAACATAGATAGTAAATCTTTTTTTTTTACTTGTCCCAGAGCTGTGACAAACTAGTGTGGTCTCCAGACACATCAAAAGGTCCAATAGCTGGTAAATCGAGAAATCTTGCTATCCTTGTCACCAATATCTAGTGTATGGATACAGGTTACCAGAGCCAGATTCAGGGTGATTGCTTTAGTCTCCAGCCAGCCCGCTTCCTGCACCCTGTATAACATAATATTGTACCAACATGCAGCCAGCAAGTTAACACATTCCTGCCCAATATACTACAAGTGGGTGGGGAGGGGGTTGACAAAAATGTGCTGTGGGGGCCTTTTGTGGTTACACCCAGGGGTGTAGCTATAGGGGGTGCAGAGGTAGCAGTCGCTACCGGGCCCATGAGCCTGAGGGGCCCAAAGACCCTTTTGCCACATAAGAAGACACTTGTATTATTTAAAAAATCCATGCAGGTGAAGTTACACCTCTGGCTGGAGGGAAGGGGTTAGGTCAAGAATTTGTCATGGGGTTGAGAGGGGGGGGTTGTTTCAATTTTTGCCTCATGAAGTAGAAAGGCTATGTGCTCCCCTGCCCCTGACCACAAAGCCCTGAGGGAAGGGGGGCCAAGCTTAAATCTTGCACCAGGGCCCATGAGCCTTTAGCTATGCCCCTGGTTACACCTCTGGTTGTATCCGGACCTCAGCAGCAGTAATGCCAGGGAGGAGTCCCCCTCTGCACACTGATCAATCATATTTTGGTAGTAGTGCACCTGGGCTCTGCTCTGTAGACTTTCTATAGAAGCTTTCAGAAGTAAATGTAAAGCTACATTCACAATTGCGCTTTCCCTTTCCACTATTGAGATCCGTCATAGGGTCTCAATAGCAGGGGAAAACGCTTCCGTTTTGTCCTCAATCATTGTCAATGGGGGCAAAACTGAACTGAACAAAATAAAGTCACCAAAATGCATTCCGCTCCATTTGGTTGCGTCCCCATGGCGGACAGAATAACGATGCAAACAGCGTTTATCTGATCACGATGTGGTGCAGAGCAAGACGGATCCATCCTGACACACAATGTAAGTCAATGGGGACGGATCCGTTTTCTCTGACATTTGAAAATGGATCCATCCCCCCATTGACTTTCAATGGAGTTCATGACGGATCCGTCTTGGCTATGTTAAAGATAATACAATCGGATCCGTTTATAACGGATGCAGACGGTTGTATTATCAGACGAAGAGTTTTTGCTGATGCATGATGGATCCAGCAAAAACACTAGTGTGAAAGTAGTCTAGGTTCAAGGTCTGAAACAATGGAAGAAACAAGTCCTTTCCATACAGGAGTGTTATGTGACCACAAGATGTTACTGTAGCTTCAGACATAAAGCGTCTACACTGGAAGTAAGATGAGTGGGAAATTGCGGTTAACCCCTGGAGATAGCTATATCCTAGCTTAAATAGGGTACGACAGAGAACTACAAAAAAACGGAGCTTGGTTACAGGTTGTGAGATCAGTATTAGTATTTGAGCCCCCCCTTACACATACACACACTGCCTTTTCCCATCAGGATAACCCCAAATCCAAGTTCCAGTAAATCAATATGAAAAATAATAGCACCCTATATTTAGCAGAGCAATATAGACCAAATCACAACATCTCCCTAGTCTTTACAAGGCTGGGGGGTAGCAGAGTGGAGGTGGGATCAGTTTACCTCAGAAGTGTCACCCAAATAGCTGGATCCAAAGAGCCAGAAAGTCCAACTGTCCACCATGGTGGTCCTCTAGAAATAAAGCGTCGACCTCTCGCAGTCACTCCCTTAGCATGAAAGCCTTCTAACACCACTAGGCACAACAGATTAAGCAGAGGTCCACTAGGACACCCACCTCCTCCACAGTTCCTAACAGAAAGCACCATTGGGTCCACAGAGGTTCCCTACAGAGGTGAATATGACAAAGGAGGAGAGCCAGGTAGGGGGTTTGCTTTAGCTATAAACCGTAGGCAGTTAGGCCACAAGATGGCCTTGGTCTTCACTCTTCACTCGTTTATTCATACTGTGGAACTTAAGAAATATGGCAGGGAAATATCCAGCCCTTCCCTTTCCCCTGTTCGCATTCTCCCAGAGCAAAAGTGTTATCACTCCATGTTTACTCCCTCCCACCAAATTGGACTCAGCGTTTCCTCCAAAGCCAAATCGCACCCATGCATACAAGCTTACACTCTACCTTAGACCATAATACCTACATGCCTCCCCAACATCCCTGGACTGGATCTCTTAACCATCTTGGAGTGCTCTCCGAAAACACTCCCTTCAGCCAAATAGGTCCTCAGAGCCTTCCACAGATCATATTTTCCCCCAGTTAGAGGATGGACCTATATGGACTTATACCCTTAGATAAATGCCTCCATAGTAGATCTCCACGGATGGTTGTTGTTCATTGTCTACACCAGGGGTAGGGAACCTCCGGCTCTCCAGCTGTTGTGAAACTACAATTCCCAGCATGCTTCATTCATTTCTATGAGAGTTCTTAGAAGAGCAGAGCGAGTATGCTTGCTGGGAGTTGTAGTTTCACAACAGCTGGAGAGCCGGAGGTTCCCTGTTGTGAGGTCTTCCAGACTTTCTTATCCTTCATTCGTAACTTTACCCAAACACACGTAAGCAATTGAGCCTAAACAATGCTGCTACATCCCAGCGTCAGGAAGCTGCTTCACCCAATTTCTGTGCAGCACATAAGACCATTCTGCATGAAGGGATAGACCCATGGGCAGCCCCAGAAGACTACTCCAAGAAAGAGTGAACACTTCTAATCCAAATTGACTGGGTTGAGTGATCATCTGAAAAGATCTGATGGTCAGGAAGTTTTGGTGGGAGAGCTTCAAACCCATTTTTCCTGCACACATTCAGACAAAATTCAAGGACCATTTTAAATACATCACATGGTACCTGGAATGTGGACTACATCTTAACTGTTGTATATGAGCCAATTATTTATATCCACCTTGGACTCGTGGCCCATCCACCATTTCCCTTTTTTAACTTCCTTTGTTTGATTAAGCTTTTTGTTCCTCATTGTTCTCAGCGTAGTCAGATGTGTTGGATCCCTGCTCCTCGATGCTGCCCAGGCCTCTGAGCACCCAAATCATCATAGATGCTTTTTGATTTGGTTTTGATTTTGTGATTGCATGGTGGAAAAAAATTAAGTAAAACCAAATAAATACAATAAAAAAGATGATATGACCAATCAGGAGAGAATATATTACAGTCAATGGCTAAAATGTGAATAGAAAGAGTCAAGAAAGGAGGCACATAGAGAACAAAGGAAGAATGGACGAAGAAAGTCCACCACAACCATCTCCTGGTCCACCACAACCATCTCCTGGTCCACCACCATAGAGAAGATCCTTAGATGACAGTCTGATTAGTATCATAAGCTACACTGTCCTACAGACCCCTCTCAGATTGGTTTTCTTGAACACCCCCAAACTTAATTAACTCCCATATAGACAACAACAAGACACCATAATTCATATAAAAGGTATATATTTTAAATAGCCAGTTAATACATATAAATTGTATATTTGTAAAATAGGTTAGAAAGCAGTGGTAGCGATTTACAGACAACTAATGAACCACAATGGTCAGATGATCAGCGTATCAAACTAGTATGAGCAATCCAAATATATGTATAAAACATGGAGGCTAGACAGATGCCCACAGGTACATACATTAGTAAGGCCTCTTTCACACTAGTGTTAGCACGGATCCGGCACCTAAAGGGTGCCAACGGATCCGTGCTAACGCTGATACATGTGTGGAGCCGGAGCAGCGCTCCGGCCCAACACATGACACACATTGGAACAAGACACAGACATACGCACATACAGACATACACATATACATACTCACATACTCCAGCCAGGGACGCCGGCAGAACGTCTTCACGCGCCTCCTGCACGCAGTGATGATGATTCCCCACAGCGCCCTCTGCTGGGCGCAGTGGGGAAACGTCATAGCTGCGCGCAGGAGGCGCATGAAGACATGCTGCCGGCGTCCCTGGAGTATGTGAGTATGTATGTATGTATGTATGTATGTATGTATGTATGTCTGTATGTATGTATGTCTGTATGTAGCCGGATCCGGAATGACCCCCCATTGCAAATAAATGGAGGGCAGATCCGGATTACTGGTGTGTCCACACCAAACGGATCCGTCCCCATTGACTTGCATTGGGGGTCATTCCGGATCCGTCTTGGTGCGGATGCCTGGACCGGAGAGCAAACCGCAGCATGCTGAGTTTGTTCTGCAGTCTGAAGACAGAACGGAATGCTTTCAGGAGCCTCCGTTGTCTTCAGTTCAGTTTTGTCCCCATTGACAATGAATGGGGACAAAACTGAAGCGTTTTTTTCCGGTATTGAGCCCCTATAACGGAACTCAATACCGGAATTTAAAAACGCTAGTGTGAAAGTAGTCTAAGGTGCATAGTGCAAAGAACAAATACAATGTACAACATGAGCATTAACCGACCAATGTTTACATAAGAAGAAAACTAGCAAGGAGATAATAGATACCGACCAATGCAGTGCAGCCCCAACGTACATTTCGCCTGATGGTTTCCGGGTGTCAAAGCTCTTACTTATAACGTGGTCAAGGCATCATGAAATTGTGGTAGAACATATGTAGTACTACACGTAACTGCACTACTGAAAAATCAATTTAGGAAGCATCTACGTTATGGAGAACTTTAATTTCCCAGTGTTCATACTGGATTTTCAATGTGGTTGGAAGATGAACAAATCTGACTGTAAACAACCACGAGGTTAGGAGCCCCTCCAGGAATCTAGGGGCAATATATCAGGCTTCGAGTTCTGTGATCTTCTAGGATTAATATGGGGATTCTGTATGTTTACCTTCTCCCATCATTTCCATATCTAGTTACTCATTATACAGCTGTGCGTTCCCTCTGTCTATAGACTCATGGGGCAGGTGGTTCCAAATGTGATGATCATGAGAAGTCACACTGAATAAGAAGAGACGTTCTTGATGTGTTAATTGAAGACATTTATCACCCAGCTGCTGGGAATAAATATATAAGCAATTGCCCCCAACCTTCTAATGTATCAGACTCCAGATTCCGCATAGTCTTGTTAGAGTTAATAGGACGGTTTTTTAGCGCTGCTTATCAATGGTCAAATTTTACCCCACATGGATAGTCCTGGTTTGCTTCCTGCATGTCCACCGCAGCTCAGTAAATTCCTGGTTTTGCCCCAGGAGAAATAGGCAAAGAGGTATCTCCCAAAGAAAGAAAGAAAACTGTCTCGCCATCGCCATCTATTGGAAGGGGTTCCCTATGTTTTAACAAGCCTTGGATGGATCTATACCCTGGGTATTCTCCTGTCATGTTCCTATTTTGCCATTTTTTTCCTTATTATGCTCCAAGGCTTGTTAAAAAGTTGAAGCATTGAAGGAAGGGCTAGGGAAATGGTTTTTCATCTCTGGAATATACCTCTTTGCATATCATTTTCACATGAACCATTTCTACTGTTTCCATACAGAGCTGGTCGTCTCAACCCCTTGGATGCAGGACGAGAATACTCATCCTAAACGGCGGGTCCTTCCCGCATTAGGACGAGCACATTAGCCCTCTTCCCCCACACCCGCTCCATCCATCAGCTGCCGGGACCAGGCTGTATCTGCCAGCATCGGTGAAAACACAGATGCCGGTGTATTAACTCCATATATCCTGCATTTAACGTGGATGGGGGCTCCCTGTTTCATCCAGTTGGGTCCCGATGGCTGCCATGGCAGGCTCAACAGCTACGGAGGGCTGTGAGGCCAATCCCTCAGGCTTGTAAAATCAGTTTTGAATAATCTGAGGGGTATAGTTTCTAAAATGGGGTCATTTATGGGTGGTTCCTATAAACAATTTTAAAAATTGTTTCTAAAATTCAAAGCCTTTTAACATCCTAAAAATAAAATGACATTTCCAAAATGATGCCAAGATTAAGTAGACATATAGTTAATGTTAATAAGTATTGTCATAAATTTTGGGGTTTATTTTAATAAATAAAGTTGAAACATATTGACTAAAATTTACCACTAACATCAAGTACAATGTGTCACAAGAAACCTAAGTAAAAGCATTCTAAAGTTATTACTACATAAAGTGACACATGTCAGATTTGGCTTAGTCCTTAATTAACTAGTTAAAGGAGTTGTCCCATAACTGATGTAAAAAATGAAGATCAGCCATGACAACCTCCGCAGATGTGCAGGCATGTGGATAGGAGTGCATTTTACATGCTTATTGTTAGAGATGAGCGAATCATCCAAAATTCGCTTTGGCGAATAATCGACAAATTTCTGATAAGATTCGTTCTTAATACGAATTTATTCGGCCGAATTTGCGTTAAAAAATAATCATTGTTTTGCGAACATTCCTACACAAATTACGAACATACGGTCAGTTTTGTTAAAAGTACGCAATACGTAAGCATTAGCGTACAAAGTGCGCACGAATCCTTAGCGTACTATTGACTCTCGATTGCATCATACGCACAAGGCTAGGCCACGGCGTACGGTCTTTAGAGGCAGTCCATATGAGGTAGAAAATAATTTATCAAAAAACACCATACAATAAGTGCATAATAAGACACATTGCAGTACCTGAAAAAGAATACACACAAGTGCTTGAACATTGCTGAACCTGCAAAAACATAGCTATGCTAAAATACAGCAAAGACATAATTATGCAAACATTTTAGTGCAATCAATTTCACATTTGCAAGCATAATAGGCTCAGATATACGTTTGAGTCTCTCCTCGTGGCTGCTTGGCATGATAAAACACTGGAACACAGTCCAAAATTCAATTGTAATCCACGTGAGGTAATATTGTAATCCAAACAGGTAACGTGTAATCCACATGGATATTATAAAATAGCAGCAAATCGCGGCTCCCAAATAACCTGAGAAGGGAGGAAAAAGGAAAATAGGCGCGCTTAGGCGCAACTGGGAATTTTTTGCAGAATGGGGGGAGTCCTGACAAGCCATGTCCATCAGGATGAGAGTCAAACAGGGGGCAAGAAAAACAACATAAACTAAAAAGTGCCAACTAGCTTTCACCTGTCAGTTGCAGTCCATGTTGTGGCTCCCATAAGTCCTCCAGAGGTGTTCTTTAAATCAGCCAGACTGACAGCCAGTAGAAGGTTTCCCCAGATGAGGGACCTAAAGTCCTCCTCGCTTAAACTACTGCTGAATGACATCAGAGGACGCTCCTACCTCCTGTAGGCCAAGCTGGCTGCTGTAGTGGAACTCCACTGCCCTCTTCTTCCTGAAGTCAAGACTTGACGGGGTCTGGGTTGTGGTGAGTGCTGCAGCCACTTGCGCCTTTACTTTTCCAGATTCTCCTGCCGGGACAGCAGGGGTAAGGACTTCTGGCTGCAGCAGTTCAGGCAAGGTTGCACCCAGGGAAGAAGCCCCATCTCCCCTGGCTGCTGCTGACTTCATTTTCCAGGATAGTTGGTACTGGTGGATCACCGTGGACTGGAACGTAAACAATGAAGTTGTCAGCTGACCCAGCCGAAAGGATTGTGGTGCTGGTGGCAGTCCAGGGATCAGAGGCTCCGGCTGTGGCTTCTTCCTGAAATGGAGGGTGCCATCTGGTGACTCCTGCAGGCAGCGCACGCGTCCTTCGCCTGGTGGTTCCGCCGGCCAAACTTCAGGTGGTGATGTAGGGACCAGGGGCTTAGATAATAAGGTAACCCCGGTAGCAAAGCGGCCTTTCAGGGATGCCATGGGGGTGTATTCCACCTGATCCCCCACATACAGGCTGTGACGGGGTTGGGGCAGGTACGGCCGTTTCACTCGTCATCCACCAGGAAGCCAGAGCCTCGCTCCACAGAAAACCACAGGACGGTTCCCTTTTGCTGCTCCAGTGTAGGGTCTCGCAGCCTTGGATGGTCCACTACTTGGATGACCCAGTCCTCCACTGCATTCTTGTAGTCCCATAGGGTCTGGGCGTGGGCCGTCACCGATGCTGGCACAATCGAGTTCTGTCGAATGGAAGGTGTTGTTCTCCTACTGGGCAGCGAAGTGGACACTCCAGCCGCCTCCGCCACACCAGCTGGCAAGGCGAATATCGAATTAGGAGCCGGTGGGATTCTCTTCGCCATTTGTGACACTCTGATCTCTCCAGGACTGTCAGGTGGTTCAGGGTCAGTACTCCACACCATCTCTCCCCAGTTTGGGCGTAGTTCTTTCGCCATGCTGTCTTGTTCACCGCTGGCTTGAACTGGAGAGGAAGGCGGAGTAATGAGGGAGGAGTCTTCACTCCCTATACGTGCAAATAGTTAGTTAGTTAGTTAGTAGAGATTGTGATCTCTAACACAATTACAGGTAAAGCCATCCTTCTCAGTCCTCACAACACTTGGACCTTTTGCTTGCTGCAGGTAATCACTCAGAGCTCAGTCCCATCATTATGTGGGGGTGAATTAACTCCTGCTCTCAGACAATCAGATAAGTCTTTCTGGGCTGCAGGTTACCATAGAAACCTGTGTGCAATGAGAGACCTGCTGAACTGTCTATAGAAATCTGAAATGTCTAACCAATGTATTTAGAAAATGTATTTTTTAACTGTCCCTTGAATATGTCTAAAGCTAATCTTTGTAACTAGTGAGAAAACCTCTTTAATCCTATGTTCTCTAGTAGATCTGAGATGAGTGCATCCATTCCTTCCCAGTGCCTTTTTCCTCTGATCTTTAGCAGTGGAGCTTCACTACTGAGCATCTACATAAAGGGCAGCACACAGTCATCTTAACTAAAAGCCTAGCACCTTAGATCAGGAATAAAACAGACATTTATAGGACATTTCGTCATTTTCCCAAATTCTTATGAAAATATATTCAGCACATACTGCACTGAACTAACTGTACCAATTTATTATATATTTTTGGAGTCGGAGTCGGTTCATTTTATAATGACTCCACCAAAATGGGAAAAGGAGAGCAGCAAAGGCCAGATAGATGCCGGATGGTAGGGGACTCTATAATTAGGCGGACAGACAGGGTCATCTGTCGCCGAGACCGTGAATGCCGAACAGTGTGTTGTCTCCCGGGTGCTCGGGTCCGGCATATCGCGGATTGGATTGACAGATTGCTGGGTGGGGCTGGGGAAGACCCGGCGGTCATGGTACACATTGGCACCAATGACAAAGTCAGGGGGAGATGGAAGGTCCTTAAAAATGATTTTAGGGAAATAGGTGAGAAGCTAAAGTCCAGGACCTCCAAGGTAGTGTTTTCAGAAATACTACCAGAGATTAGGGAGTTAAATAAGTGGCTCAGAGGCTGGTGCAGGAAGGAAGGGTTTGGGTTCATGGAGAACTGGGCCGACTTCTCTGTCGGCTACAGACTCTATAGTAGGGATGGGCTCCACCTTAATGGGGAGGGTGCAACTGCTCTGGGGGAAAAAAGGGTTAGACAGCTGGAGGAGCTTTTAAACTAGGATCTGGGGGGAGGGAGGGGGGTAATACTAATAAGGGGGTAGATAGTGTAGATAGAGAGTGGGTCATAGTCGGGGAGAGTGGGGGGTTAGTGGCGGTTGGGATTAGTGAGGAATGTAGGGAGAATATTGGGCAAAACATCAACCAAAGTAACCCAAAAACCCCGGATATTCACTTCACAGGTAATAGTAATTTAAAAAGGGGGGTAAAAAATATACATAGACCTCTTAAGTGTATGTACACTAATGCCAGAAGCCTGACTAATAAAATTGGTGAACTGGAATTAGTGATGTGTGAGGAGGACTGTGACATAGTGGGAATAACTGAGACATGGCTGGATGATAGCTATGACTGGGCAGTTAACGTACAGGGTTACAATCTGTTTAGAAAGGATCGCCAAAACCGGAGAGGGGGAGGGGTCTGCCTTTATGTAAAGTCCTGTCTAAAGCCCACACTGCGGGAAGATATAAGTGAGGGACATGAAGATGTGGAGTTACTGTGGGTAGAAATAAATGGAGCCAAAAACAATAATAAAATACTAATAGGAGTTTATTATAAACCCCCTAGTATACCAGAGCCCACAGAAAATCAATTTCTAAATGAAATAGACGAGGCGGCAAATCATAATGAGGTCGTTATTATGGGGGATTTCAACTACCCAGATATAGACTGGAAAACTGAAACCTGTATATCTCATAAAGGAAACAGGTTCTTGGAAATAACCAAAGACAATTACCTTTCCCAACTGGTTCAGGACCCGACTAGAGGGACGGCCATACTGGACTTAGTATTAACCAATAGACCTGACAGAACAACAGATGTGCAGGTCGGGGGACACCTGGGAAATAGTGACCATAATATAATAACCTTCCAATTGTCATTCAAAAGAGGAGGAACAAAAATACCAAACTTCAAAAAAGCTAAATTTAGCCAACTAAGAGAGGCCATAGGCCGAACTGGGACAAAGTCCTCAAAAATAAAAATACAGCCACAAAATGGGAGATTTTTAAAAGCATCCTAATATCTAATTGTGAGAGGTACATACCTTATGGGAATAAAAGGTTAAAGAACAAGAAAAAAACAATGTGGATAAACAGAACTGTAAAGAAAGCAATAAATGATAAACAGAAAGCATTTAAATCACTAAAACAGGAGGGGAGCGAGGAAGCATCGAAGAACTAGAAGGAAAAAAATAGAATATGTAAAAGACAAATAAAAACAGCCAAACTAGAGACCGAGAGATTAATCGCCAAAGAAAGTAAAACTAACCCTAAAATGTTCTTCAATTATATAAATGGTAAAAAGTATAAACCTGAAGGTGTCGGCCTCTTACAGAGTAATGAGGGGGGAGTTGCAGAGAGCGATGAGGAGAAAGCAAAGCTACTAAATATCTTTTTCTCCACTGTATTCACTGAGGAAAATAAACTGTCAGATAAAATGCAGAGTATAAAAGTAAATTCCCCATTAAAAATGCCCTGTCTGACCCAGGAAGAAGTAGAGCTGCGTCTTAAAAAGATTAAAATAGAACAATCACCAGGACCGGATGGCATACACCCCCGTATCCTAAGAGAATTAAGTAATGTCATCGCCAGACCCTTATTTCTGATATTTAAGGACTCTATACTGACAGGGAGTGTTCCACAGGATTGGCGCATAGCAAATGTGGTGCCAATATTCAAAAAGGGTCCAAAAACAGAGCCTGGGAACTATAGGCCGGTAAGTTTAACTTCTGTCGTGGGTAAACTGTTTGAGGGTTTTCTAAGAGATGCTATCTTGGAGTACCTCAATGAAAATAAGCAAATTACTCCATATCAGCATGGCTTCATGAGGGATAGGTCTTGTTAAACCAATTTAATCAGTTTCTATGAGGAGGTAAGTTCTAGACTGGACCGCAGCGAATCAATGGATGTCGTATATCTTGACTTCTCCAAAGCATTTGACACTGTGCCACATAAAAGGTTAGTATATAAGATGAGAATGCTTGGCCTGGGAGAAAATGTCTGTATGTGGGTAAGTAACTGGCTCAGTGATAGAAAACAGAGGGTGGTTATTAATGGTACATACTCAGATTGGGTCACTCTAACTAGTGGGGTACCACAGGGGTCAGTAGAAGGCTTGCACAGTAAAATATCAATTTTTGCAGATGACACTAAACTGTGTAAAGTAATTAACACAGAAGAGGACAGTGCACTGTATATATACTACAGAGGACAGTATACTGTATATATACTACAGAGGACAGTATACTGTATATATACTACAGAGGACAGTATACTGTATATATACTACAGAGGACAGTACACTGCTACAGATGGATCTGGATAGACTGGAGGCTTGGGCAGAGAAGTGGCAGATGAGGTTTAACACTGACAAATGTAAAGTTATGCATATGGGAAGGAATAATGCAAGTCACCAGTACATACTGAATTGTAAAATATTGGGTAACTCATAGAAAAGGACCTAGGAATTTTAGTAAACAGCAAACTAAGCTGCAGAAACCAGTGTCAGACAGCTGCTGCCAAGGCCAATAAGATAATGGGCTGCATCAAAAGGGGCATAGATGCCCGTGATGAGAAAATAGTCCTGCCACTTTACACATCACTAGTCAGACCACACATGGAGTACTGTGTACAGTTCTGGGCTCCTGTGAACAAGGCAGGCATAGCAGAGCTGGAGAGGGTTCAGAGGAGGGCAATTAAAGTAATAACTGGAATGGGTGGACTACAGTACCCAGAAAGATTATCAAAATTAGGCTTATTCACTTTAGAAAAAAGACGACTGAGGGGAGATGTAATAACTATGTATAAATATATCAGAGGTCAGTACAGAGATCTCTCCCACGATCTATTTATCCCCAGGACTGTGACTGTGACAAGGGGCCATCCTCTGCATCTGGAGGAAAGAAGGTTTGTACACAAACATAGAAGAGGATTCTTTACGGTAAGAGCAGTGAGACTATGGAACTCTCTGCCTCAGGAGGTGGTGATGGTAAGTTCACTAAAAGAGTTCAAGAGAGGCCTGGATGTATTTTTGGAGGGTAATAATATTACAGGTTATAGTTACTAGAGAGGGGTCGTTGATCCAGGGAGTAATTCTGATTGCCTGATTGGAGTCGGGAAGGAATTTTTTTCCCTAAAGTGGGGAAAACTGGCTTCTACCTCACAGGGTTTTTTTTGCCTTCCTCTGGATCAACTTATAGGAAAACAGGCCGAACTGGATGGAAAGATGTCTTTTTTCGGCCTTGTAAACTATGTTACTATGTTATGTTACTAAAATGGACACTGACTCCGACTCCATGACTTCGACTCCACAGCCCTGATGACAACCATGAACTTCAACATTGTTTCTGTTAGGTTGCGCACCTCCAGCTTCATCCCTCCCACTAGAAGGTTCTGGATCAATTAGAAACTGTATAAATGTAAAGCAATCAAAGCCCCTTGATGTATGCAGTGTTTGGTAAGTTCCTGAGTTGCTGAAATGGGGATACCCTCCCCTATGACTGAGCCGCAGTCCCTGGGCCATAAGCCCCTTGGCCAGGGCATCAGCCTTCTAAGAGAGAGAGAGGGGAAAATCTAGCTCAGGTCTTTCCTCAGCACGAAACCTTCTTCTGCCACGGAGGAGACTGGAGAAGCCAGCTCAGTGCCTTGCCTGTAGTGTTTTGCACTTGAGTTCCTCCAGTAAAGAAGCACACTGATGGTGTCTAGGGGATCCAGTGTAGTGTTATGACCACCCCAAACGCAGCCAGTCCCAGTCCATCAAAACAGGCAGTGACGACTAGCAGAATACCAAAGCCCATATTTAAGATGAACCATCCACATAATAGCGCCTGCAACCATATGTTGTGGGGTTTGCTGCAAGCGACTGTTCTAGTAAGAATGTGTCATGCATTACTAGCTAGAAAATTGCTAGTGAGGAACTGTGTTACTGCCTTATTCTTCTACCATACTTTGTTACCATGTCAATAGACAGATAATTTAATACACCTGCTAGTCCTGTGGCATCTAGCACTACCTCGACCATACCGTTGTCGGTACCATACTTCTTTGTCAAACCATGGTTGCCAAAATATGGAGCAGAGCCTTTTAACCACTATACTTAGTACACTTTGCTGCCATCTACTGACCATTGTTATATTATGTTATGAAGCTATAGATGCTGTAATTCATTATGTCATTCATCTTGTAACTTCGCCTCTTCTGTGAGCTAATGTCCTGTGTCCTTCAGTCTTTTCCTGTTTGCCAGACATTCCTCACGGAGCTGAAGAGAGGATTTTCCTTTTACCTCTATCATTATTTCTCAAGGTATATTTAATAAATTACCTAGAGACATATCCCTAAGAAGTCTGTGTGGTCCAAATGGAGAAGATAAGGAAAGGCAACGTCTACATCAGTGAGACATCACTGGATATAAGAGGTACATATGTGATGCTGTATTCTCCTGTATGTATGACAGCACTGAATATAACACCCATCCAAATATGCTTTTACCTCCGTGGCTGGGGCTTGGAATGAGAATCTGACACATATACATTGGGGCCTGGGCCCCGGATTTTTGAGGTGCAAATCTCTACAAACCTAACACTTCCCACAGAGCTGAGAATTTGTTACAATTGTATGAGGCTTGTTCTCCGCTAATCATCTCCATTGATGATTCCAGTGCAGGTGTCAACACACCCTAAGAAGTCTGATCACAAGGCTGATACACATTAGAAAACCGGTCTTCTAGATACAGTGTTTTCATCCACTGACCCCTGGTGATTACAATGACTTAATTCTTACACACAGATCTGTATGTCCTGGAGAGAAGCTGGCCGCATGCAGCTCTTCCTGCTCCTCTTTGCTCTGCTTCAGAAATTCACCTTCACTTTCTCCCTGGGGAACAGAACATCAGGACTCGAGATTTCTGAACCTACACAAGACTGAGATCATTGCATCAGGTGAGATATGAGCTGACACTCATTTTTTGTCCAAGTGACCGCTCTCTGTCCAGCCACACACCGTGGAAGAGGATGAGAAGAAATAACTGCTCTGAAAATATGACACAAAAGACACTGATTAAAAAAAAAATGCTACAATGTTTACAATCCGGGTACAGTGTTAGCTTTTCCTTTGTAATGATGGCTCAAGCATCATGTGAATATCTCATGACATGTCACATTGTGACTACAGGAGATCATTCCATCATGCTATATATATGAGATTAATCTACTTCTGTATACTGAGCTGAATCCATTGTGGATGAGGATCTGCTGCAGATCTCCACCGTCTACTTGTAATTTCTCTACAATAATACAGGATGGTAAAGCCCACACTGCGGGAAGATATAAGTGAGGGGCATGAAGATGTGGAGTCACTGTGGGTAGAAATAAATGGAGCCAAAAACAATAATAAAATACTAATAGGAGTTTATTATAAACCACCTAATATATCAGAGCCCATAGAAAATCTACTTCTAAATGAAATAGACGAGGCGGCAAATCATAATGAGGTCGTTATTATGGGGGATTTCAACTACCCAGATATAGACTGGGAAACTGAAACCTGTATATCTCATAAAGGAAACAGGTTCTTGGAAATAACCAAAGACAATTACCTTTCCCAACTGGTTCAGGACCCGACTAGAGGGACGGCCATACTGGACTTAGTATTAACCAATAGACCTGACAGAACAACAGATGTGCAGGTTGGGGGACACCTGGGAAATAGTGACCATAAAATAATAACCTTCCAACTGTCATTCAAAAGAGGAGGAACAAAAATACCAAACTTCAAAAAAAGCTAAATTTAGCCAATTAAGAGAGGCCATAGGCCTAACTAACTGGGACAAAGTCCTCAAAAATAAAAATACAGCCACAAAATGGGAGATTTTTAAAAGCATCCTAATATCTAATTGTGAGAGGTACAGACCTTATGGGAATAAAAGGTTAAGGAACAAGAAAAAACCAATGTGGATAAACAGAACTGTAAAGAAAGCAATAAATGACAAACAGAAAGCATTTAAATCACTAAAACAGGAGGGGAGCGAGGAAGCATCAAAAAACTATAAGGAAAAAAATAGAATATGTAAAAGACAAATAAAAGCAGCCAAACTAGAGACCGAGAGATTAATCGCCAAAGAGAGTAAAACTAACCCTAAAATGTTCTTCAATTATATAAATGGTAAAAAGTATAAACCTGAAGGTGTCGGCCCCTTACAGAGTAATGAGGGGGGAGTTGCAGACAGCGACAAGGAGAAAGCAAAGCTACTAAATACATTTTTCTCCATTGTATTCACTGAGGAAAATAAACGGTCAGATGAAATGTAAAAGATAATTCCCTATTAAAAGTGCCCCGTCTGACCCAGGAAGAATTAAAGCAGCATCTTAAAAAGATTAAAATAGGCAAATCTTCGGAAGCAGATGGCATACACCCCCGTATCCTAGGGGAATTATGTAATGTCATAGCCAGACCCTTATTTCTGACATTTAAGGACATTTAAGGACTCTATACTGACATGGATGTTGCAACATGCCACCCCCAGGGCCCTATCGTGTCCCAGGTTTAGTGGAAAGCCGAGTGGTGTGGTGTGGCCTATATGAGTCTTTATGTGTCACGGTGCTCCTACCTGGATACAGCAGGACCCCAGTCTTTGGCTTTGTAGCATTAAAAAGGGGAATAATTGAGGGATGAAGAAAAAATAACTTGAGTCCAGACCTTGTAGTGAAGTTCAATGACAGATTTACTTGAATAAACTTTCATCTAAACGATTTGCTTTGTCTTAGTTCCAGCTGGCTTTGGCATAAGCTGGCAGGCAAATTCAATAACTGCTTTCTCTCTTTCTCTGCTGTACTGACAGGCTTGCTTAAATACTCAGTTTTCTTTCTCTCTGCTGCACTAAACACTGCTTAAGTCTAGTTCCTTTACTTTAGGTCTGTCCTGATATCCTTGGATGGGGTGCCTTTGGCTGGTTTTCCCCTCCTGACACTCAGCAAATAACTTATTTTCAGACGAAGAACAATTTCCTCTGACTGCTACTTCTTTCAGGTCTTCTGAGCTCCAATATGGAGTCTAAACTGGAATAAACTAGAACTGCCACACTTCCTTCTGGTAGGAATGGCCCACTTCTGCCCAAAGGGGGAGAATGGAATCTAAGGATAGCTCTGCCATTTAAGCTTTCACCTGCTGTAGAACCAGGCACATTACATAAACAAAACAGGTTCATAACAAGATTAGGAATGCATAGTGTAGAGGACCTGGACAGAAATACATAAGATGGCATTTAGGTTATTGGAGTGGAAGAATAGTAACACCACTCTGGGTGTTATAAGTGCTCCACAGGATTGGCGCTTAGAAAATTTGGTACTAATATTCAAAAAAGATCCAAAAACAGAGCCCGGAAACTATAGGCCGGTAAGTCTGTCATGGGAAAACTGAAGGTTTTCTAAGAGATGCTATCTTGGAGTACCCCAATGAAAATAAGGAAATGACGCCATATCAGCATGGCTTCATGAGGGATCGGTCATGTCAAACTAATTTAATCAGTTTCTATGAGGAGGTAAGTTCTAGACTGGACCGCAGCGAATCAATGGATGTCGTATATCTGAACTTCTCCAATGCATTTGACACGGTACCACATAAAAGGTTAGTATATAAAATGAGAATGCTTGGACTGGGGAAAATGTCTGCATGTGGGTAAGTAACTGGCTCAGTAATAGAAAACAGAGGGTGGGTATTAACAGTACATACTCAGATTGGGTCACTGTCACTAGTGGGGTACCACAGGGGTCAGTATTGGGCCCTATTTTCTCTAATATATTTATTAATGGTCTTGTAAAAGGCTTGCACAGTAAAATATTAATTTTTGTAGATGACACTAAACTGTGTAAAGTAATTAACACAGAATAGGACAGTATACTGTATATATACTACAGAGGACAGTATACTGTGTATATACTACAGAGGACAGTATACCTTGTATAAACTACAGAGAAGAGTATACTGTATATATACTACAGAGGACAGTATATTGTATGTATATGCTAAGAGGACAGCATACTCTATGTATATACTACAGAGAAGAGTATACTGTATATATACTACAGAGAAGAGTATACTGTATATATACTACAGAGAAGAGTATACTGTATATATACTACAGAGGCCAGTACACTATAGATATATATACATACACACACACACACTGCAGAGGGAGTAGTATACTATACAGTATACTATACGTATATACTACACAGGACAGTATACTGTATATATATATTAGAGATGAGCGAATCATTCAAAATTTTATTCGCTTGACATTCGTCGAACTTTTCATAAGATTTGTATATTCTATGAATCTATTCGATGAATCTGCGTACAAAATATACGTTATTATGTGGCGTTTTGCGAACATTCGCGCACTAATAACGAACGTTCAGTTTTAAAAGGTACGCAACTTCTTTGAACACGTACGCATGAGCATACAAATTGCATACAAAAATGACAGGCTTTGCTGGAGAGGAATGGTGGAGCAGGAGGAACGCTCTGAGTCTGACCCCTGGCTACATATGGATACTGTATCAGCAGATGACAGCAGATCATCCGGCTGAGACTGAGATGAGCGTGCCATCCACTCCACTACCTCATCCATTTTCTCCTCCACTACAATTTTGCGCCTTGGTGGGTTAGCCTGGTGGAACACCGGCCAAGTATTGCGACTACTACAAGCAGAAGCTCCTGGTACAGGTCCTTTGGCACTGCTGTCCTGTGCCACCTTCTCCTTTTTTTTTTAGAGCTCGAGGTCTGGCTGGAACTGGACCTCTTTTGCTTATCCATTCCAGACATTTTTCACTTGACTCTGTGTCCCTGCAGCTGGTCTTTGTCTTTGTCTCTGTCTCTCTCCCTGTCTCTCTCCCTGTCTCTCTCTCCCTGCCTGATTAATTACTGGCCCTGCACTTGCCCTTCAGTATCAGATGTGTAATATGGATTCCCTGAACAATTACACCCCAATTTCAACAACACAGGTCTCAGTCTTTAGGAACTTCACGCACAGTCTCGTCTCAGCAGTTGCAGCAGAAGTGATGAGTCATTGACTTACCGAGCCTAAGCCAATGAGAGCCCTGCCCACTAGGTCAGGTGACTGCTTTCATCTCAGGCTTTTGCGTACAAATAACGAACTAACAGTAAAAGTTCGCTAAGTAATTGAATTTGTACGCAACAGCGTATAGAGTAACTTATACGTAGCATTAGCGTACAATTTATCAGACAAGTACGTAGCGAATGCGTAGAAAGCCTTAAGAACATTTTCGAATCTTAACGCAGAGAATCTCCAAATATTCGGATTCGCTTCGCAGCTGAAAATTTCCAAGATTCGATACAAATCGGTGAATAGATTTGCTCATCTCGAATATATATATATATATATATATATATATATATATATATACACAGTACTACATAGGACAGTACACTGTGTATTGTAAGGGATCGATTCCTCTCTCAGGGGGGGGTCGCCATCACACACTTCTTCACAACACGGGATTTTCAAGTCAACACAACTTTATTTTCACACTTTTTGCTCCAGCATGAAACAAAACCATTAAAATAACACCTGCCCGTCTAGGCTCTGACTACACATAGTTCAGCTAACTCACCTAAATACAAACACTGTTCACAGTCAGCTTTTAGGTGCGGCTTCCTCAGCCGCTCAGTCCAGCAGCCTCCTGGCTATGACTCCAACAGTACCTTTGGGGGGAGATGGTCCAACAGTCTTCCCGACTCTGACCATGTGACCCTCTTCTCCTAGGGTCACTGGGCCCCCCAAACTTCCAGGCTACACTGAGCCTTGTGGCCCCTCAGCCCTCGAGTCCACACAGAGCCTCCGCAGGCTACAACCTCTCAGGCCTCCTGAGCCTGTCTTTCTCAGGCTTCCTCAGCCTTGTGGCCCCCCAGCCCTTCTGGCCAGGACCACACAGGCCCTCTCCAGGTCTGTTCCCTGGGGCCCTCTCTCTCTAAGAAACAGTGCAGGTTAATTTATCCCTGCCTGATTAATCCAGCTGGCCTCACCCTGGGGCCAGGGAAAACCTATGACGGATTAGGGTGTGTGGACTGGAAGACTCCCACTTCCAACCTGTCTCCCAGTCCAAGAAATCCAGCCCATGCAACATTAAACAAAACCCAGCTCCAGCAACTATGCTTGCTGAAGCTATACCACTTCTGGATTTCAGTTCTCACCTGGCTAAACTGACAAACCAAGCCAGATATACACCCCACACCTCACATTACTACACACCACATATCCCCCCCCCTCTGTTCAAACCTGTGGGGGTGAACACACGCTTTCCCTTTATTCTGCCATACCCAGGCCAGCAGAGATTGACCAACTCTCTACCCTGTAGACAGCATCTAAGGGACTCCGTTGGCCATCTAACGGCCATACCCTCTCTTACTCTTTTCCGCTTCACATTTCTCTTATACTCTCTACCTCTACTCTTTTGTGTCTTTACTCCCTCATGAACTTTACTTTGGGTATTATTCTCCAAGTTGCTGACAACTGACTACTGGTTGCTACTAGCAACCACACTGGTTTCCCAAGAAACTGACCCGGCAGTCTCTTTCTCTGAGCTGCTATTAGTCACAGCACCGACATCACCTAAAGCACTCTTGTCAATCTCATTCCTGACCTCTAGGGGCTCATATGAGCTAACTTCCCCATTAGCCCGGTTCATGTCCTGAACCCGCTCAGGCTCTCTTGCAAATGGACGGTTTACCTTGTATGGTACCACATCTTGGACTTGAAAACTATACGCCATTTGCAAATAATATGCGAATAAGCCCCACTGCAATTTTAAAGAACTGTGTTACTGAAATAGACGCCTGAACGTTTATCACAAGTGATTGCTGTCAGTGAATGGACTGTATATTGCATCCAAGATGGCGCCCGACCGCCATGACCGTTAATTTTTGCTGCGCCATCATCTCCCCAGAAGCGGGAAAGTCAAGTCCCCACCCATTTGAAAAGTGGGAAAAGAATTGTTTGCTGCGACACCATAGACCTGCATTATGTCGCCCAATGTGTATGCCACCCCCATTATGCAAAAGAACCTAGGGGGCGGGAGAATCAGAAAAGAGAACCTTCTAGACCTTCACGGGAGCAGGATGGAGGACCGTTCCCTCCGTGCCCGTTATAGAGGCCTCAATTCAAGAACAACAGGAATGCCAACAACTAAACCTCCTCAAGAAATCCAAAATGTTTACCCAGGTCGAAAGAAAAATACCCTGGAAGACCGCTTCATAAGCGACGTTCAAGGCCCAAACCAGAGACTAAATCCAAGTGTTATGGCAGTCCCCGTTTATATGAACTACTGAGATCAGCTGCTGCAGAGCAACTTGTACCGGGTTCCGATACTGAACTCGAAAATATGGAGGAAGAAATTCTGAAAGAAACCCCGCTAAGGAGATTGTGGAATCCCCGTAAAGTGGAAGAAAATCCCGACCTTATTGATGAACTTAATACCGCTCATCTTCAACAAGTTGCTCAACGCTATTCATACTGGTGTACGGAACCAACTACCATTTGGGCGGAATCTTTACATGGTCAAGGTACCTATGCATCATCATCTACCTTGCAAGATACAGCTGTGACGTCATCCGACGTTTGGATTACAAATACTGAGAGAACCAGCAGCCAAGGAACTGCTCAAGAAAGAAATCCCTGTAAGTAGGCTGGAAAGCCGCTTTAATGTATTGTAAGGTGAAAAATGACTGTCTATTTTTGACTCAAACCCCATGGACTTTGCCCAGTTTTTGTTATGTTGGGCCTATTGCGTAGTTTTTGCTTAGAGAAACTGTAATGGCGCCCTTTTTCGCGCCTTTTTTGTTAAGCTCCACCTATTGGGAGCTAGATTGACAGTGACTGTTTCATACTGAGTAAGACCTAGTCTCAAACGCCGCGAGAACCTAGTGGGCGGCACCTTAGTGACGGAGTTCATTGTGAACATGGCGGAGTATAGTGGTGTGACTGCTAGACTGACCCCTGAAGAGATGCGACGGCGTGCTATATCTGTCCGCGTCATCCTCCATGCCCAAAAGAAAATATGGGAGATGTTGGGGATAGAACCCCCAGACCCCGCTTCATTAACAGACTCTCCGATGTCGGCTGTTCCCACATATTCTGTGCACCAGAGGAGGAGGTGGTGATGGTAAGTTCACTAAAAGAGTTCAAGAGGGGGCCTGGATGTATTTTTGGAGGGTAATAATATTACAGGTTATAGTTACTAGAGAGGGGTTGTTGATCCAGGGAGTAATTCTGATTGCCTGATTGGAGTCGGGAAGGAATTTTTTTCCCTAAAGTGGGGAAAACTGGCTTCTACCTCACAGGGTTTTTTTGCCTTCCTCTGGATCAACTTGTAGGAAAACAGGCCGAACTGGATGGACAGATGTCTTTTTTCGGCCTTATAAACTATGTTACTATGTTACTATGTTACCAGCAATTGCTGAAGGAATTGCAGGAGACACGATTTGTTCAGGTACACGCTACCAAACAATATTTTGAAAAATTAACGAACAAAATGTTACAGTGCCCGACTGCATCGCTGCCGGAGTTGGAGCGACGGCGTGGCCTAGTAAAGGCCTTTGATAAAATCAAGGGTTATGGCTTTCTGACTGATTTAGAAACCGGACGGGACTACTATGTGAACTGACGGGCTGTAAAGAGACCAGGTCTACTCGACCCCTTGCATAACCTCCATCCCGGTGAGAGCGTTCTCTTCACCCCTGCTGAATGTCCGCGTGGTCCATACGCAACCGGAGTGCGTAGATATCTGCCTAGTCAGGAGAACTGGGAAAAAGAGTATCAGGAGACAGTTCCTGTAACTAATCCCGTACGGCCTGACGCTCGATTTAATGTACCGGACTCAAACTACAAACCCATGTCACTGTGGGCCCATGCTATTGCCACGTCAGAAAATGGCAATACTGCTCCATACAGAAGAAAAAGATATGTCACGTTTGAGGAGTATTTCCAACTCCCGGAAGGCCAGCACCAATGGGAGGAAAGTATGGAGAAGACGGGTCATAAAGAAGAATGTGGAGCCTTTCCAGCGTGTGTCTACTCCCTCACCTACCAGATGTGGACGCCCTCCGGAGGAGATGTCCGAGTGTTTCACAGACGAGTGGGATTCTGGGAGCCCACTCACTACTGATGTTCCCTCAGAAGAGGATCCTTATCCCTGAGGACTACAAGCAAATCCGTAAGTGGCTGACAGCCATGTTGATTTATGTACTTCTTTAATTGCAGAGACTCTGCCCATGGTTGTGCGTTGTTTGTTATTTTGTTTTTCTTTGGGCAAATTTATGGCTAAGGACCTGAGCCACCTTAGAGCCTGCTGACTTTATATTGACCAGGATTTACCTGCTGGACTCCAGTCATGTATGGAGCCATATTTACAATCCTAGTTGCGCCCTTTTTGCGCCATTTTATCCCCATTTTACCCCCTTTTCAGGTTATTTAAAGGGACTAATAATAACCATGTTTTATGCAACGTTAAATTATGTACCCAGAAGGACATTTTCTGAGACTGTTATGTAACCACCAAGCCAGTTCACCTTTGCCTTTGAGAGACTCTGAATTTTGACATGGACTATGTTATTCCCCATATTGACCAACGCCCATTGTGTCACCGTCAAGCAAAGAAGTAACGACGCCCCATATGTTTAATGCTGAATACTTATACTATTTAAGAATGTAAATTTTATATTCTATTTTATAATGCTAATATATGTGAAGGAATGTAATTTAAGTGAATGTATATGTGTACGGTGCACGTTCTCTACTCTTTTTCAGGAGATACCACTACGAGTCAAGATAAGCCGAGGCCGGCTTAGTTTAAAGAAGAGGGGTATGCAGCGTCCCACTTGTTGTGTGAAAGGGACACTACAAACTGTATTTTATATAGCCATGTCATCCCATGTCATGTTATCATTATGTATGCTGCTAGAATAATGTTTGTAACTCAAGAAACTCAAGTTAAGAGCAGGAGGAGAGTAGGAGCAGTCATCCAGCTTGAGGCTGCCATTTTCCCTGGCTCTGGCCAAGTCAGGATTCCACGATGGCATTTACGATTTCTAAGCCGCTAGTATCTGAGCAACTAACTGGATAAAGCAAGCCTGACTGAGGTGAACACCATTCAAATGGTTATTGGACTTTGTCAGCACTGACATGATCAGGAGAAGCTTAACCCCTTCATGACATAGCCATTTTTCATCTTAAGGACCAGGCCAAATTTTGGAAATATGACATGTGTCACTTTATGTGGTAATAGCTTTGAAACACTTTTACTTATCCAAGCCGTTCTGAGATTGTTTTCTCGTGACACGTTGTACTCCATGACAGTGGTAAATTTGAGTCAATATAAATCACCTTTATTTATTAAAAAATCCTAAATTTACAGAAAATTTGGAAAAAATTGTAATTTTCAAACTTTGAATTTCTCTGCTTTTAAGGCACATTGTGATTTCTCACAAAATAGTTATTACTTTACATTTCCCATATGTCTACTTTATGTTACCATCATTTTGTAGATATAATTTTATTTTTTGGAGACGTTAGAAGGCTTAGAATTTTAGAAGTAATTCTTAAAATTTTTAAGAAATTTTCCAAAACCATTTTTTTTAAGCACCAGTTCAGTTCTGAAGTCACTTTGTGGGGTTAACATAATAGAAACCACCATAAATTACCCCATTTTAGAAACTACACCCCTCAAGGTTTTCAAAACTAATTTTACTAACTTTGTTAACCCTTTATGTCTTCCACAAGATTTAAAGGAAAATGGAGATGACATTTCTAAATTTCACTTTTTTGGCAGATTTTCCATTTTAATCCATTTTTTCCTGTAACACATCAAGGGTTAATAGCCAAACAAAACTCAAAAACTATTACCCTGATTCTGCGATTTACAGAAACACCCCACATGTGATTGTAAACTACTGTATGGGCGCACAGCAGGGCGCAGAAGGAAAGGTGTGCCAAATGGTTTTTGGAGGGCAAATTTTGCTGGACTGGTTTTCAGACTCCATGTCCCATTTGAGGCCCCCCTGATGCACCCCTACAGTAGAAACAACCAAAAAGTGCCCATATTTTGGAAACTAAGGGATAAGGTGACAGTGTTATTGATATTATTTTGGGTTACATATGATTTTTGATCGCTTTATATTACACTTTTTGTTAGGCAAGGTAACCAAAAATGGCTGTTCTGGCTCAGTTTTTATTTTTATTTTTTTGCTGTGTTCACCTGAGGGGTTAACTCCTGTGATATTTTTGTAGAGCAGGTTGTTACGGACGTGGCGATACCTAACATGTATAGTTTTTTTTATTTATTTAAGTTTTACACAATAATATCATTTTTGAAACAAAAAAATCATGTTTTAATCTGTCCAATGTCTGAGAGCTGTAGTTTTTTTATTTTTTTGGGCAATTGTCTCAGGTAGGGGCTCATTTTATGTGGGAAGAGGTGACGGTTATATTGGTACTATTTTGAGGGGCATACGCCTTTTTGATCGCTTGCTATTAAAATTTTTGTGACGTAAAGTGACAAAAATGGCTTTTTTTACCCTGTTTTTATTTTATTTTTTTTACTGTGTTCACCTGAGGGGTTAACTCATGTGATATTTTTGTAGAGCAGATTGTTACGGATGTGGTGATACCTAACATGTATAGTTTTTTTTATTTAAGTTTTACACGATAATATCATTTTTTAAACAATAAAATCATGTTTTAGTCTCTCCATAGTGTGAGAGCTGTAGTTTTTTTATTTTTTGGGCAATTGTCTCAGGCTCATTTTTTGTGGGAAGAGGTAACGGTTAGATTGGTACTAAGGGGCATACGCCTTTTTGATCGCGTGGTATTGCACTTTTTGTGATGTAAAGTGACAAAAAAATGGCTTTTTTGACACTGTTTTTATTTTATTTTTTTTACGGTGTTCACCTGAGGGGTCAGGGCATGTGATATTTTTGTAGAGCAGGTTGTTACGAACGTGGCGATACCTAACATGATTGGGGTATTTTCTTTTTTTTTACTAATTTTAAATTTGAGTTTTGGGGGGAAAAATAGGATTTTTTTTAACTTTTTTTTAACTTTTTTTTTTTTACTTTTTTTTTTTACACTTTTTTAGACTCAGACCCACTTGGTTCTTGAAGAACCAGTGGGTCTGATTGTTCTATAATACACTACAGTACACTGTATAGTGTACTGCAGTGTATTTTCATTCTTGCTAAGCTTTGTCAGGCTCCTGCCTTTAGCAGGAGCCTGAACAGGCTTGCTTACACCATGGCAAGCAGACGCTTCTGAAAGCGTCTGGTTGCCATGGTAACCATCGGGACGCTGCCAGAGCAGAACAGCGTCCCGATGGAAGGGGGAGGGAGCTTCCTCCCCCTCTTCAGCCCACACCATCGGCGCTGCCAGCGCACCGCAGCGCCGATGGGAGAGGGAGGGAGCTCCCTCCCTGTTAACCCTTTCCATGCCGCGGTCCCTACGGACCGTGGCATGGAAGGGGTTAAACTGCTGACATCGGCGCCAGCACCGATGTCAGCAGTTTGAAGCAGAGTATCAGCTGTATGCTGATACTCTGCTTCACCCGCTTGGCCATCCTGAAAATCAATGCGGCGGCGATGCCGCCGCCATACCGCCTGCCCGCCGCACATTACACCCCCCCCCAAACCCCCTGAAAAATGGCTAAAAATAGCGATCTGGGGTGGGGGGGTGTATATAGTATATATATTTTGAAAAAATTATTTATTTATTTATTTTTACATTAAAAAGCATTGCATCGCTGTGATTGACTAGTCTGTATAGACTAGCCAATCACAGCGATCGCTAGCCCGGGACCGCCCCCATTGGTCCCGGGCTGGTAAGCTAAGACCCCTGGCTGTAAGTAACAGCTGGGGTCTCAGCGCTGTCACCATGTCAGCAGACATGGTGACAGTTTAATGTAATGACGAGTATACTCGTCATGGAGTGTTAAATAGCAGTGCTCCATGACGAGTATACTCGTCATATAGCATGAAGGGGTTAATGCACCTGGACGTGGACTTTACAACCAGGTACAAGTTGTATTTTTCCCCACTGAGAACCCTCAGGGTAGTGAGGATATTCATAGAGAAAGTAACAGCATCTGTGGGAGTAATGTATCTGAAATACTAATTCCTGCCATGGTGGATAGCTGCCTTGAAATATCATAAAGATATACTATAATCATCCAGAGCTAGAACTAGTGCAAGTGGATTGACATGCTAAGAAGGAAAGGAGTGTAACAGGATTTAAAGCTAAGTAGCACTTTATTGAAATACCAACTTACAAAGGAATTATTACAACACCAGCAATTGATTGACCATATTGGAGAAGTGATTGACAGAACTGAAATAACTGTAAACTGCACTTATGAGGAGAATTGCCTCAGGGCAAAAGTAAAAGTTCTTTGTTCATCCCAAAACTGCCTCCTCATTATTGTCAACAAGGGTGTGTCTCCCTAAAGACACTGGTGTCACGAAATAACCAGGACCCAGCCGTCCGACACAGTCAAAATCAACACCAAGGACACCTCAACTGACCATCCTGGAGTCCTGCGTACGGAGTGTGCCCCGAGGGAAGTCGTGTCCACCCTCCACACAACTGCACACTGGCCTAGGGAAGATTCAACTAACCGTGAGTAGAACCATCGGCTACACCGTGTTCCCTGTGACAAATTCCCTAAACTCACACACCTCCCTGTGGCTGGTGGCTGCACTTGGACTGCCATCCACAACAATATGACACATTTTTGTTGCAGTCTCTAGTCCCAGTGTCATGACACTTACCGGCTTGGCAGGTAGCGACTGCCTCCGGCTCTCACCACACTTCACATCTTCTGAGGCACCAGGGCACTGGTCAGCACCATGCCCAGCCTCCAGAGCCTCTCTCATTATCACATTGTCTATGTCACACACACAAACAGGAACGGTTTTACCAAACGCCGTCACGGTATCGACACACCCAGTTGATAAGGGCACTGTCTCTCCAGGGACATTTCCACTGAGGTCCGCTTCCTTCCTCGGGAACTTGGGAACCTCCAGCCCCTGGTTTCTTGGTAACAGGATTACATGTTGACTCCTCAATCCCGTGGTTGCCATGGGAAATGCCTTGGTTGCCGACTTTTCCTTCGGACTCTCTAGTCGCACCATTCAAAGCACTCTCTACATTCCATATCTGACGAAACCGTGGAAAGTCTGTGCCCAGCACGAATTCACCTCCAGGGTCTCACATTTTAGCAGCTCCCACTGCACAGAACTATAGTCCTTTTCAAAGGTTAGAGACACTGTGGTCTCTGTCTCTGGCCCCCTCTTCAGAAAGTCCAGAACATTTGGCATCACCCAAGACACTCATTGGCAGGAATCTAGCGTAACCCCCAGCGGAATTCCCCCAATCACCATCTGACAGGACCTTTCATTCTCTTTATCAGCTCTTCTGATTAACGAATCCTTCATTGCACAGTCCTGCATCAGCTGGTTCATCAGCTGCTCATGGGCACTATATGAATTTTGCACAGCGACACCCGCCATCATAGTGACCTTCACAAAAAAAAATTCCAACAGGACAGTCTCTCTTTCATGGGCTACTGGCCCTTTAAATTTCAGCAAGCTTTACTTGCCACATCGCAGAAGGGATTGGATTAGCAGCTGCAGCTTTTTCCAAACAAACAGGCTTCCGGCTCTTTAAAACAGGAACACAGCAACATTCAGCAGCACCTGCTCTTTTCCACGCCGTTGCTCCTAGCAACACTTTCTTTTCACTTTTCTGTTGCCCCCAGCAACAACATTGTGCCCTCTTGGCATCAACATGCCCGCATCCTCCACCATATGTAAGGGATCGATTCCTCTCTCAGGGGGGGTCGCCATCACACACTTCTTCACAACACAGGATTTTCAAGTCCACACAACTTTATTTTCACACTTTCTGCTCCAGCATGAAACCAAACCATCAAAATAACACCTGCCCGGCTAGGCTCTGACTACACATAGTTCAGATAACTCACCTAAATACAGACGCTGTTCACACTTTTAGGTGCGGCTTCCTCAGCCATTCAGTCCAGCAGCCTCCTGGCTATGACTCCAACCGTACATTTGGGGGGAGATGGTCCAACAGTCATCCCGACTCTGACCATGTGACTCTCTTCTCCTAGGGTCACTGGGCCCCCCAAACTTCCAGGCTACACTGAGCCTTGTGGCCCCTCAGCCCTCGTGGCTAAGGCCACACAGAGCCTCCGCAGGCTCCAACCTCTCAGGCCTCCTGAGCCTTTCTTTCTCAGGCTTCCTCAGCCTTGTGGCCCCCCCAGCCCTTCTGGCTGGGACCACACGGGCCCTCTCCAGGTCTGATCCCTGGGGCCTTCTCTCTCTCTAACAAACAGTGCAGGTTAACTTATCCCTGCCTGATTAATCCAGCTGGCCTCACCCTGGGGCCAGGGAAAACCTGTGACGGATTAGGGTGTGTGGACTGGAAGACTCCCACTTCCAACCTGTCTCCCAGTCCAAGAAATCCAGCCCATGCAACATTAAACAAAAACCAGCTCCAGCAACTATGCTTGCTGAAGCTATACCACTTCTGGATTTCAGTTCTCACCTGGCTAAACTGACAAACCAAGCGAGATATACACCCCACACCTCACATTACTACACACATCACCACAGTGTGTATAGATATATACTGCAGAGAACAGTATACTGTCTGTATATACTACAGAGGACAGAATACTGTATATATACTACAGAAGACAGTATACTGTGTATATACTACAGAGGACAGTACACTGCTACACATGGATCTGGATAGATTGGAGGCTTGGTCAGAGAAGTGGCAGATGACGTTTAAAACTGACAAATGTAAGGTTATGCACATGGGAAGGCAAAATGCAAGTCACCAGTACATACTAAATGGTAAAACACTGGGTATCACTGACATGGAAAAGGACCTAGGAATTTTAGTGAACAGCAAACTAGGCTGCAGAAACCAGTGTCAGACAGCTGCTGCCAAGGCCAATAAGATAATGGGTTGCATCAAAAGAAGCATAGATACCCGTGATGAGAACATAGTCCTGCCACTTTACACATCACTAGTCAGACCACATATGGAGTACTGTGTACAGTTCTGGGCTCCTGTGAACAAGGCAGACATAGCAGAGCTGGAGAGGGTTCAGAGGAGGGCAACTAAAGTAATAACTGGAATGGGTGGACTACAGTACCCAGAAAGATTATCAAAATTAGGCTTATTCACTTTAGAAAAAAGACTGAGGGGAGATGTAATAACTATGTATAAATATATCAGAGGTCAGTACAGAGATCTCTCCCATCACCTATTTATCCCCAGGACTGTGACTGTGACGAGGGGACATCCTCTGCGTCTGGAGGAAAGAAGGTTTGTACACAAACATAGAAGAGGATTCTTTACGGTAAGAGCAGTGAGACTATGGACTCTTTACAGTAAGAGCAGTGAGACTATGGAACTCTCTGCCTGAGGAGGTGGTGATGGTAAGTTCACTATAAGAGATCAGGAGGGGCCTGGATGTATTTCTGGAGGTAATAATATTACAGGTTATAGTTACTAGAGATGGGTCGTTGATCCAGGGAGTTATTCTGATGCCTGATTGGAGTCGGGAAGGATTTTTTTTCCCCCTAAAGTGAGGAAAATTGGCTTCTACCTCACAGGGTTTTTTGCCTTCTTCTGGATCAACTTGCAGGATAACAGGCCGAACTGGATGGACAGAGGGCTTTTTTTCAGCCTTATAAACTATGTTACTATTAGAGATGAGCGAGTCGAAGTTGACAAACTGGAATTCAATCCAAATTTCAGGGAAAATTCGATTTGTTTAATTTCAATTCGTTGAAGTTGAATTTCCTCAGTAACTAATAGCATTTTTTCTAAAATGGCTGCTGCACATGCTAGAAAGAGAAAGTAAGAAGCTCGGGAATGAGGAATCACCCATAATGACGTGCAACCAACCAATCAGCAGCCAGCCAGCCCCTGTGATGTCACAGCCCTATAAAAAGTAACCTCCTGCCCAATGTCCTCCGTTTTACAGTGAACTTTTAAAACCCAATTCCCCTGTACCGACCACTAGGACACACTCACTCAAGTCACATACCCACTCCTCTACACCTTCCATCACCTGCACAGACAATATACCTAATCCATCTGGATTCATCATTTCACCTTCCGCAGCCAACAATCCCACAGTTCAACCACACTGTCCCTCATATGCCCACCTTCCTCCTGTCCCACTCTGTCCCTTTTCCAACCACTCAAATGATAGCCCACCGCCTTCCTCCCCAGTTCAGCTCCATTCCAACATGGCATTATCCACATCCCCCCCCCCCCCCCGAATATATTAACCAATGTAATAGCTCTTCCAGCTCAGACCCTTTTTTAGCGTTATGCCCCAATCTCTCAGACAACCCATTGTTCAACCTTCTCTCTCCATCCTATGGAAAGACCCCACCAAGGACAGTTCTATCCAGTATGCAACTACTCCCACCTTTTTTAGGTCCACAACTATCCCACATTTTTACAGTCCCATTCATCCACAACACAGATAAAACAAAAGACCAAAACCAGAAGAAGACGATGCAGAGGAGCAAAATCTAGTAAGAATAAACACCCCAAAAAAACTCAGACCAGATGTCAAACAGATACTGAATCCCTCACAACACATCTCAGGAGTAAAGGAATTTTCAACTTATCCAATTACATTTTAGACAAGAATGAAATTGAAGTCTTTTCCAATGAACTTTCTTTTTGTCCCACCAACAGCCCTGACCTCTTTGAATTATTTGTTGATCTCAATCAGTATACTTGTACCAGGTAACTCACTTTTCAACGTCATTTCTCTAAGAAAAACTATAAACCTTCAGCTACCGATCTGACTCTCAACACCCTATACCCGGCTGATGACAGCTATGAGGATGTGGAGAATCTAATCCATGAGCTTGAGAACACTCTAATTCCTTCACAACTTCATCCAAAATCAACCTTCCATCCATTAGAAAATAGAGGCCCCCATCTGGAAGCCTTCTATAATATGGTACTTACTGATTTGCGCCAACTTACTGAACATAATATCTAGTGTGACAAGGGCATGGTTTGGGAGAACCGATATTTGCCCTTGAAATGGTTAAACTGTGTGTGGTAAGCCTTGGGTGTGTCTTTGGGAACCAAGAGGTTAATTCAGACACAGCATAAGCAGGGTTGACAGCCATAGCTAACATAGACAGATTTGTAAAATACTTACCGGGACCTGTTTATACTGGAGTAAGTGAGGTTGGCAGTGGGACGCTCACTCCACCCAGGGCTTCCGTCCTGGGCTTCCATAGCCCACAGCTGAAAGTCACATGGGTCGTTAGGGCCTTATTTAAAGCTCAGTGTAGAGCTGAGCAGTGTGGCCATACCTGGAGAGGCTGACTACTGTACTACAGAAGATATTGCATGGGCCACCCAATACTTGTCATTTGTACCCGTGGGCCGGGTAGCCGGTTCCACGTATAGTCAGGGTCTGTGTACTGTAGTAGGTACTGGCTCAGCCAAGCAGGGTTTTGTTTGTTTAAGCCAAATTGTTAAAGGGGTATTCCCATCTCACAAATGTAGTTTATATAGTTAGATATAGCCATACCAATAATATTACTAATAGAATGTATTTATATAAAATGTACCGTTTAGAAGATTTGCCTATTTGTATATCCATTGTCCCACACACATCAGTCAGGCCGTTGCCCCTAGTTACGACCACCACGGCCATGTAGTAGTGGTTGCCGGCTTGCTCTTGTTCAAACCTGCTCTGAGGTAACTGCTGTATTGTGAACACACATTACATGAGCATGTGGAGACACATCTTAGGGTTGTAGCACTTTTGTCTGCGTTTCCAAAACGCAGAGAAACGGATCCTGTTCCAAGATCAATTCATCTCTATGGAGCAGGATCCGTTTATAAAGTCTGCATTTTGGACGGATCCTGACCATTGTGTTTTGGACTGGTAGCGTCCAAAACACGGATGTGAAAGTACCCTAAAATGTATCTCCACATGCTCATGTAATGTGCGTTCACAATACAGCAGTTACCTCAGAGCAGGTTTGAAAAGGAGCAAGCCGGTCACCACTACTACATGGCCACGGTGGTCGTAACTAGGGGCAACGGCCTGACTGATGTGTGTGGGACAATGGATATACAAATAGGGAAATCTTCTAAACGGTACATTTTATATAAATACATTCTATTAGTAATAATATTAGTATGGCTATATCTAACTATACAAACTACATTTGTGAGATGGGAATACCCCTTTAAGGCTATGCTTTTATTTGAATAACTGTGAAATAAAAACACTTAAATTGGACTTAATCCTGTCTGTGTCCCTGCTTCCTGCACAGCTACAAGTGTCTACCAGAGCGACCCACCAGACTAGTCTCAACACCAATCACAAAATCTTACCCGATCTCAACGGAAAGCCATTAAAACTCTCAGTGCAAACAAAAATATTGTCATTAGAAATGCCGATAAAGTTGGAGGAATTGTCATTATTGACGCTTCCTCATACAATAATGAGGCAATGATTACGTTCTAATAATTGAAACGTAACATCCCCTATGGCCAGATGAAAAAAGTGAGGAGGAATTGCTCAGAAGAGTCCACTTTGATAAATCAACTCTCTGTCTTACAAAATCGGTTCCTCAAAAAGGATAAAAGGATACCAGATACCAGATACAATTCCGACCATAATGCTATGAAGCAAATCTTAAAAAAACATTGGTCGATCCTTTGTAAGGAACCCATTATTGGTAAAGACCTACCCAAACAGCCCAATATAACATATCGCAGAGCCCATACTCTTAAAAGTATCCTGGCCCCATCTTCCCCTAAAAGTCAAAACACAATATCAGCCACTACTCTTCACACTATTAGAGAACATATGCACCTGTATTGTTAAGAGAATTCGAAAGATTTGTGAGTAAATAAGCTTACGCAGGCTACGTGAATAATTATATTTACTAAGTGATTAATTATACGATAAAACAAATAAATCACATACGGAATAAAAAAAGTAAATAAACATCACAAGCCAATGAGGTGGAGACTCTGTTGATCATGCTATAACCCATGGTTGTCTACCCCTGTTATAACACATGACCGACACCCGAGGGTGTACAAAAGAAATAGGGCAATCATACTCACATCCTATGTAGATGGAGGCCTGGCGGAGTCTACTGAGACAAGGTGGGTAGCAGAGTTTTAACCTGTTAGCCCCTCCTCCAGTGTGCATCACTCAGTAATGTGGCCTTATCAGCACAATTGGGGGATGGGTACTATCTCTCTAACCCACTTCATTACAAGGAAACTTATAAACTATAATACCAAGTATTAAACAGAATTAAAGGGGAGAACCAATCAGTTACTTTTTCAAAAACCATTACAATACATCACCCCAAAACCTATAGGTTCATATAGATGCGGATCAACACCCTGTAAATGTTGCAATACCATTACACATGAAGAAGGACGTAGGAAGAAAAACTGGAACACTTCTCAACGGCGCTGCAATCAGGGGGTCAGACTTCAGGTAAGTAATACACAATTCTTTATTGTAGGTCTACGCGTTTCAGGGGCAGACAGCCCCCTTCATCAGGACTATTACAAAGAACACAATGCACAGATCGGGAATTTAAAACAGTTTTGGCGCGCAAAGAAGCTCCTAGTCTCAGTGGGGAGGGGAAAGCAGGATAACGTCAGGTTGATTGACATTGCATCAAATATCCATCTTTCAATAAAATCTTTTTTGTAAATACAGCCGTACAGAACAAAACTGTTCCGATATGGACATGACTGATATATGTTATTACTAAGAGGAGAAACAGGAGAAAGTAAATAGAGCTAAGTCCCGAAAATCTGGTGCGCTGCTTGTATCTAATACCATACACAAAGCGCTACCTCATTGTGAATATGAATATAAATAAGTTATTAATATCAATAGAACTAAAATTAATAAAAACTAATAAAACAATACTGAGAGTACTTGTATACTATTTGTACACTCCATAAATAGTATATATTTTCTCTTTTTCTCGAGTGTCTTGTGATGTTTATATTTATTTATCCTCTGTGTCATATCTCTCATACTTCCATCCTATACCGATTATGACAGCACTATACTCTAATATCCATCATGATCTGGGATTGAAGTGTGTGCGGTCCATCCTGACAAGAGACAGTTCTCTAGATCCCAGACAAATCAACTTCCTTTTAGAGAGTCTAGAATTCATTCTACTGAATAATTATTTTATTTACAACGATAAAATCTACCATCAGTGTCGTGGGACCGCGATGGGCACAAAAGTGGCCCCAGCATTCGCTAATTTATTCATGGGGGAATTCGAAAGAACTTTCATTTATAACCATACCCAGATGGGGGAACATATCATCTATTACAAAAGGTGTATCATCTGGGATGGTGATGAGGAATCAGATTACTCATTCTGTAAAAGTTTGAATAAAACAGACTGGGGTATTTCTTTCACCCCAACATATAATAAAATACAAATAGCCTTTTTAGACCTAATAGTCACAGCTGACCGTGAGAGTAAAGGCCTATGTACTAAAACGTATTTTAAGAAAGTTGATAGTAATAGTTATATTGACTATTCAAGCTTCCATCATAAGAAATGGCTGCAAAATGTGCCATATAGTCAGTATAAGCGTATTAGACGCAATTGTACCCATCAGAGGGACTTCAAACAACAAGCATTGGTCTTGAAAAAGAGATTTGAGGAAAAAGGCTACCCTGGCAATGTGATAAAAAATGCGTACCAAAGGAGCATGCAACACACGCAAGAGGATTGTGCAACGACCGGGGTGCGCGGTTGCTACGGGGGCGACCCTTTCCCCCTCCAGGGCCCTCTAAGGTGTTTCCCTTTATGTCCCAGTGGTAGGAGTGCCAGGGGTATTAGGCCACTCAAGTCTTTAGTGGTGTTGTCACGGTGTTCCTACCTCGTGAGACGAACAGGCCCCAGGCGGTGGCTCCGGCTGCAAAAAATTTACTAGTAGTAGTAAATGAGGGTCTTCAGGTGGGAATGATGCGCAGACTTGTATGAATGGTCCAACGTAGTTTTATTAACTTATCTTGGTAGGCAGATAACAAGTTTCATTCCTCAACTTGGTGTCCAGCAAGTGCAGCTATTACTTATACTTGGCAGATGCTTGGAAATTCAGGTTTCAGGCTTCCTGTTCTAAGCTGAGGCTACCTCTTAAGTCTGGCTCCCCTTGAGAGTATTGTTGTGCCTTATTGCAGGCTATATTACTCTGTCTTTAGGGCGCAGCAGAGCTGAAGGTGCTCCACTGTCCTTCACATGTCCTCCCTGGACAGGGGACAACTACTTGACTCCCAAACTGTCTTAACTGTCATTTCCTCTCACTCTGCAGGAAGTTGGAAGAGCTTAACTTCTCTCCAGCAGAGGGGGTCAGAATGGACTAAGGACTGTACCATTCTGGTAAAACTACATCTGAATCTGCCATAGTATTTACTGACACCTGCTGGTACACCAGGTACATTACATGGGAAACAGTTGCATAACATTGAATACAATACATATTAATGCTGGTGATATTAATGCACAGAAATACATTTCCACAGTAGCACACAGATAGGAGCTGATTATGCAGAGTTGTAACACTACTCTGGGGTGTTACAATTGCCTATACCCCTAAAAGAAAAATGAACTTGATAAGGGGTTAGGAGCTCAAGTGAATTTTGTTACACAATATAATATGTCCAATAGGGCCATACAGACAATTCTAATGAAACATTGGTATATTTTGCGCCAAGATCCATTTCTGGTAATGCACCTCTCTAAATCTCCCAGAATGATATATAGGAGAGCACCTACCATTAAGAATATTCTGGCACCCAGCAGGCCACAACAACATACAAAGACCCATACAATAAATAGGGTAAAAGATGTGAAACCAACCGGCAGCTTTAAATGCGGGAATAAACGATGCCTATGATCGGATGATCACTCATCAACAATCATCTTTTACATCCAAGAAAAATGGCTCCACATTTACCATTAAACATCACCTCACATACCAGTCTAGCTTTGTCATTTATCTACTGGAATGTGAATGTGGTCTCCAATATGTTGGTCGAACCACACAGGCACTACACTGTCGGATGAATCAGCATAGACACAATATACAAAAGGGATATCAGAAACACAGTGTCTCAAGACATTGTTCAGAAATGCAGAACAAAGAGAAACACAAATTAACAGTCACTCCAATAGACTAGCGCTGAAATCCCGCGCCTGCGCATTGTAATTGTGCCCGACGCATGCGCCGTCACTTCCCTGAACCCGGAAGTGACGGCGCGTGCACAAATGAATGGAAGCGCTTGCAGTGTTCGGCACTGCAAGCACTATTGCGCATGCGCCGGGCACAATTACAATGTGCAGGCGCGGGATTTCAGCGCTAGACCGAACAGTCTAGCGCTGTCAATCACTCAACGAAGGGGCGTGCACTTAGGCAGGGGGGCGAGCCTCGGAGCTGGGAGGGCGGTGAAGAACCAGTGCTCGGAAGGAAAGAGCCCGCCCCCCGGTGCTCCGAAGGCCCATTAGCATAATTTTTAAAGTAAGGATTTCTCCTCAACCGCTGCTTTATTCTCTGCTATTCAGGTATGTGCCTTCATAGGAAAACTGCCCCTATTAACCTATGTATTAATATACATAGGTTAGAACAGGGTGACAGAGCCTCTTTAAAGATATCCACCCCAGGGCGAGTCTATTCACCAATGGATGCTATACACATCTATACATTTTATTGTCATTTAATTAAGTCATTTATCCATTCATCTATTCATTTATCTATCTTTCTATATTTTTACATTTATATAGATCATTTTGGATTTACCGCCATAAATACATTAACCTACGTTCTTTGACTATACCGCCTGATTCTTATATTACCGATATTGTAATTATATTGCCTGATTTCTTTATTACCATAGGGGGAAAATGGCCGTGCGTCTTATAAAGCGAATACTAGTGTACATAATGGAAGCGCTCACTATGTATTAGCTGCTGGGAGCGGGGAAACATACTTACCCTCCTGTGCTACAGCTCCGCTCCGGCGCTCCTCTTCTCCTGCCGACACTGCACTGTCCTGACCGCGTACAGCGTCAGGACGTAGTGCGCGCACTCTGACCTGACACTGCACGCAGTCAGGTGACAGTGCAGCACGGGCAGAGAAGATAGAGGAGCGCCGGACCCGGAGCGGAGACGTGGCGCAGGAGAGGAAAGAGAGGTTTATTATTTTATTCTTATGGAGCTGATCTGAGGTCTGATCGGGGCAGAGTGGGCTGACATGAGGGCACAGTGGGCTGATCTGAGGTCTGATGGGGCACAGTGGGCTGATCTGAGGTCTGATGAGGGCACACTGGGCTGATCTGAGGTCTGATGGGGGCACAGTGGGCTGACATGAGGGCACACTGGGCTGATCTGAGGTCTGATCGGGGCACAGTGGGCTGATCTGAGGTCTGATGGGGACACACTGGGCTGATCTGAGGTCTGATGGGGGCACACTGGGCTGACATGAGGGCACAGTGGGCTGATCTGAGGTCTGATGGGGGCACAGTGGGCTGATCTGAGGTCTGATGGGGGCACAATGGGCTGATCTGAGGTCTGATGGGGGCACAGTGGGCTGATCTGAGGTCTGATGGGGGCACAATGGGCTGATCTGAGGTCTGATGTGGGCACAGTGGGCTGATCTGAGGTGTGAGGGAGGCAGAGGGGGCTGATCTGAGGTCTGATGGGGGCACAGTGTGCTGACATGGGGGCACAGTGGGCTGATCTGAGGTATGATGGGGGCAGAGTGTCACATACCGTTTGGTTATCGTGACACATGTTTCATGTTGCTCATGTTTGTGCCCTGGTATACCGGATGTGGTTATATGCTGGTTGCCAGGGGCAACGTGTAAATTGGTGGTGTCACGGTCTCGGTTGTTCTCCGTGACACGGGTTCCATGTTGCTCATGTTTGTGTCCTGGCATTCTGGCTATGGTGGTATTCCGAGGTTGCTAGTTGCCAGGGGCAATGTGTAGTTTTGGTTGCTGGTATGTTCCCTTCTTCTTGTATACTTCCCTCCTTCCCTGTCTGGTTCTCATGGGGTTAACTTATTGACCTGGGTGTGGTCACTAGGTGCTTGTATTCTGTTGTTGCTAGCCTGGTGGGTTAATTGTGCTATGCACCTTTCCTGGGATTCCATCTACCCAGTCCTTGTGGCCACCTAATATGTCATCGAGGTCTTCCCAAGGTCTTCTCATCCCCTTCCCTTATGCCGGTTATGTGGTGTGTGGTTTATGTTCCGGGTGGGTGTTTGGTCTGTGACTGCCATGTGTCTTCTGACATGAAGTCCAGACATTCCCTGTATGTATGCGCCTTCGGTGAGAGGGCTCCAGGGTTCCCCGAAACTGAGAGTTGTTGCTGGTGAGCTGGTTCCTGGGTGTGTTGTGTGTACTGAGTCCTGTTAGGTGTTCGGGTTCCAGTACATGTGCCTGGGTTCCAGTCTTTGGTGTGTGGGCTGCTGGTGCTTCTTCCAGCAGTATCAGCAGGTAACTTACCAGGTGCACCGGGACCATCCTGGAGGTGCAGCCAGTGAGTTCTGGATAAGTGCATCCCTACCATCTGGGGCTCTGTGAAGAATGGGGCTCACTGGGTTTCTGCCCTCTGGATTTGGTTCCTGGTATTTCCGGTGCACTTGGTTCAGTGGTATTCCTTGCCACTGGCTTCTTACCTGCTGATCCGGTCCTCAACTCACTGTAGTGTTTCGGTGTATGCTCGGTGTGGAGTTTCCCCACCCACACCGTAGCGTGACACAGAGTGGGCTGACATGGGGGCACAGTGGGCTGATTTGAGGTCTGATGGGGGCTGAGTGGGCTGATCTGGGGCTGATGGGGTTCTGACATGGAGGGCTGATATGGGGTTCTGATGTGATGTCCTGAAATTTATGGGGGGTCTGATATTAGGATCTGATGTGAGGTCTGATGAAAAATATTTTTTTCTTATTTTCCTACTCTAAAATCTGGGGTGCGTCTTATAAAGCGAAAAAATACGGTATATTATCAATATACGACTTGTTAAAAAAGATTTTTTATTTTCAAACCTATGTCACATACTTTTTAACATTCTTCATATCTTAATTTCTTTTTTCATGTTTATACTTATATTTATATATTTATGTCTGGTGGATTCCATGTACAAAGACAAAATTCATTTTTCATTTATTGTATCATATATATACTGTATATTTTCCCCTTTCTATCTTTACATACCATTTCTGTATTTCTTTATATTTTATGAAAAAATCTATCCACTGCTTTATTTATTTATCTTCATTAACCTTTTTTATTCATCTTTATTAATAATTTTTTTTGGAATGGAGACCATGTTTATCCCTATCTCATATCCTATAATAATGGAATTCACTATGTGTTTTCAACCATCAATTTCTGTAAACCTCTGCATTCCCGATTGGAACACATCTCTGAAGGCCTTCCTCCACCTTCTGTGGAACGCTCATGTTGGGGCGCACCATCTGCTGCTTTTTCCTGGACGGTACGTATCTCTCACTCCCATCCATCATATGATGCGTTCCAGGATTGAACGCCTCCCTGCCCACGTTCAGCGGCCATGTTTTAGCCAATCCCCTGCCTCCACTTCAGGCCTTTGCACTCCACGCCGGAACGCATTACCTTGCGCCCACCATCAGCAGCAATACTGGACTCCCCACCAGCCCTCGTTCCTTTTATTTATTCCCCATACAGGACATCATGAGATCCCTCCATTTTTCTATTTATTTATTATTATTAGATTTTCTTGAATAAAAAATTGGAACGCATGAATTCCTTTCAACTTCCAGTCCGGAAGTCATGTGACCGGAAGTTATCAACAGAATGGTGTCATCATGAAATCCACCAAACAACTATGACCTATGGGTATATAAACTGTATGTTTTTGTATATTTGTGTATTATATTTTCTCCTGAGAAAGGGGACTCTTTCCCCGAAACGCGTCGAGCTACTACCAATAAAAGCACCTGAAAAATACTTGGAGTCCCATGGTACATCATTTGGCCAGAACAAGGTGTCCATAATTTCTACAGGCGACCTCGGCGACCTCTGGTTTACCCCCTTCCCTGGTGAAGTAAGTCCCAATCTACTATGTCTTTATTAGAGATGAGTGAACATGCTCATCCGAGCTTGGTGCTCGTTCGAGCATTAGGGTATTCGCATATCCTCGCTACTTGGACGACCATATCGCGATCCTCGAGGAAATGGCAACTTCCTCTTTTGGCGCCTTTTCTCAGCCAATCAACATGCAGGAGAGTCTTTGGTACCTCCTAGAATCACATGGGGCCCCTACAGGTCGATAGCAGGGATTGGCTGGCCAGATCAGATGACCTGGGAATATAAGAATCTGGTCCCACGCTGCTCGCGTCATACGCCGTCTGCATGAGATTAGGGATAGAGCTGCTGTCTGTCAGGGAGAGTGTTAGGGCCTGAATTTAGATGTTGGTTAGGCAGGAATCACCCACAAAGAACCCAACAGCCCTTCTAAGGGCTACAAGCACCTTTTTTTTTGTCTCCTCCTGGCTGCTGGCTGGGACTTGTAGTGCAGCTACCGCCATCTTGGCTGCACACTGTGCACAGGGACAGCACGTGGTCCACACAGACCCAAAAGAAATTGCCCAAAGTCCTCTCAGTACTCATTTTTGCTGCTGCTGGTGCTGCTACTGTACCTTGGCTTGCTGGGATCTGTAGTGCAGTCTAGGGAATACGTTTTTTCTATCATTTCTATACACTACAGTCCAGTGAACAATTATGTAGTGTACTGTACAGTAGCGTCAGTCTAGGGAATATGTTTTTTCTCTCAGTTATGTATACTACAGTCCAGTGAACAATTCTGTAGTGTACTGTACAGTAGCGTCAGTCTAGGGAATATGTTTTTTCTCTCAGTTATGTATACTACAGTGTAGTGAACAATTATGTAGTTTGCTGTACAGTAGCGTCAGTCTATAAAATACGTATTTTTTCTCAGTTATATGTACTACAGTCCAGTAAAAAAAATGGAGTGGTTTGCCGTACAATAGCCGCCATTTAAAGACTATGTTTTTTCTCAGTTATATGTACTACAGTCCAGTGAAAAATTTAGTGGTTTGCGGTAAAATAGCCGCCATTTAAAGAATACGTTTTTTCTCATTTATATATACTACAGTCCAGTGAAAAATGTAGTGGTTTGCGGTAAAATAGCCGCCATTTAAAGACTACGTTTTTTTCTGATTTATATATACTACAGTCCAGTGAACAATTCTGTAGTGTGCTGTACAGCAGCGTCAGTCTATAAAATAAGTTTTTTTCTCAGTTATATATACTACAGTCCAGTGAAAAATGTAGTGGTTTGTGGTAAAATAACTGCCATTTAAAGACTACATTTTTTTCTCATTTATATATACTACAGTCCACTGAAAAATGTAGTGGTTTGCGGTAAAATAGCCGCCATTTAAAGACTACGTTTTTTTCTGATTTATATATACTACAGTCCAGTGAACAATTCTGTAGTGTGCTGTACAGCAGCGTCAGTCTATAAAATACGTATTTTCTCAGTTATATGTACTACAGTCCAGTGAAAAATTTAGTGGTTTGCGGTAAAATAGCCACCATTTAAAGACTACGTTTTTTCTAATTTATATATACTACAGTCCAGTGAAAAATGTAGTGGTTTGCAGTAAAATAGCCGCCATTTAAAGACTACGTTTTTTCTCATTTATATATACTACAGTCCAGTGAAAAATGTAGTGGTTTGCGGTAAAATAGCCGCCATTTAAAGACTACGTTTTTTTTTCTCATTTATATATACTACAGTCCAGTGAACAATTCTGTAGTGTGCTGTACAATAGCGTCAGTATATAAAATACGTATTTTCTCAGTTATATGTACTACAGTCCAGGGAAAAATGTAGTGGTTTGCGGTAATATAGCCGCCATTTAAAGACTATTTTTTTCTCATTATATTTCCAGTAGTCCAGTGAACAATTCTGTAGTGTGCTGTACATTAGCCACAGTCTAAACAGTACGTTTTTTTTCTCAGTTATATATACTACAGTGCAGTGAACAATTATGTGGTGTGCGGCACAGTAGCCGCGGTCTAGAAAATACGTTTTTTCTCTCAGTTATATATACTACAGTGCAGTGAACAATTACGTGGTGTGCGGCACAGTAGCCGCGGTCTAGAAAATACGTTTTTTCTCTCAGTTATATATACTACAGTGCAGTGAACAATTCTGTAGTGTGCTGTACAGTAGCTGCAGTCTAAAAAATAAGTTTTTTCTCTCAGTTATATATACTACAGTGCAGTGAACAATTCTGTAGTGTGCTGTACAGTAGCCACAGTCTAAAGAGTACGTTTTTTCTCTCAGTTATATATACTACAGTCCAGTGAACAATTATGTAGTGTGCGGCACAGTAGCCGCAGTCTAAAGAGTACGTTTTTTTCTCTCAGTTATATATACTACAGTGCAGTGAACAATTCTGTAGTGTGCTGTACAGTAGCCGCAGTCTAAAGAGTACGTTTTTTCTCTGTTATATATACTACAGTCCAGTGAACAATTATGTAGTATGCGGCACAGTAGCCGCAGTCTAGTGGTGACACCAACAAGTGACCAAGTTAGTTGAGGTAGCAGGTGAGCCACCCAAACATGTAGCCTGACACAGCATGGCGGTGAACCCAGAGTGACCAAGTTAGACTGAGGTAGCAGTAGAAGCACATAAAATTTTACCCTGACACAGCATGGCGGTGACACCCCCAATTGACCACGTTACTTGAGGTAGCCGGTGAACCACCCAAAAATTTACCCTGACACAGCATGGCGGTGACAACAGAGTGACCAAGTTAGACTGAGGTAGCAGGTGAACCACCTAAAAATTTACCCTGACACAGCATGGCGGTGACACTACTAATGCCTTGGTCAGACTGAGATTGCAGTCAAATGGCTGTAGTTGACCCTCCTGAAAAATTGTTTTGGAGTGTCTGTAGTTGACCCTCCTGAAAAATTGTTTTGGAGTGTCTGTAGTTGACGCTCCTAAAAAATATATTGGAGAGAGGGCCTGTAGGTGGCCCTCCGTAAACATTGTTTGTAAAGAGCGCCAGTTGGCCCTCAGAAAAATTGCCTGTTGGCTCAGCGTTTGTGTGCGAAGAGAAGGAGGAGGAGGAGAGGATACATAAAGAATCTTCATGTTGAGCTGCTTTCCCCCGGTGGAGATTTGAATTCCGGTGAAATCCAGGCCTTGTTCATTTTAATAAGCGTCAGCCTGTCAGCGCTGTCAGTTGACAGGCATGTACGCTTATCAGTGATGATGCCACCAGCTGGCAAAGGCCTTGGAGAGCATTCCCCTGCCAGTGCTTGAAAAGATGCCGCTAGTTGGCCCACAGAACTACATCCTCTGCCGCTAGTGGCGTCAGATGGGAAGGATAGTTTCGGCTTGTGCACCAGGGCCTGTTGATATTGATTCACTCTCATACTCCTTTCCTCTACAGGAATGAGAGTGAAAAAGTTCTGCTTGTACCGGGGGTCCAGGAGAGTGAACACCCAGTAATCAGTTTTGGCAAAAATGCTTCTAACGCGAGGGTCATGGGAAAGGCAGCCTAACATGAAGTCTGCCATGTGCGCCAGAGTCCCAACACGCAAGAATTCCCTCTCCTCAATAGGCTGACGCTCCATTTCCTCCTCCTCCAACTCCTCCTCTTCAGCCCATACACGCTCAACAGAAAAGAAGGAATGAGCATAGGTACCCTCTTCAGTCTCGCCAACATTCTCCTCCTCTTTCTCCTCATCCTCCTCATCCTTCTCCTCCTCCCCCTCCTCCAATACGCGCTGAGAAACAGACCTGAGGGTGGTCTGGCTATCAAGCGACGTATCTTCTTCCCCCATCTCCTGTGACAAGCGCAAAGCCTCTGACTTCATGCTGAGCAGTGAGTTTTCCAGCAGACAAAGCAGAGAGGATGGACAGGACAGACTGTGGCTGTGATCATGGAGACTGCTTACTGCTGCTGCTCATTAGCCACGTCCCACAATCCTCTCATGTCTCCTCATCATCTCCATTCCCACAGAGATTCACCTGTATTCAGGATCATAATCCCTGACGAGTAGAGCAGAGAGGAAGATGAGGAAGCTCTTTACCAGAGTGTTATGAAGTAACTTCTCTTCCTGTATGATTTGGACAGATTTTGTGTGTAGTAATAGGATGGCGGCCATTTTATTTCTCCTAATAATTGCTACCTAGACAGAAGAAGCCATTAGAACTCATGAAAGGTATTTGGGAATATATTTATAATGAAGTAATATTTAAATATTTTCATTTTCAAAATTCCCGTAGAATCCCTTTAAATTATTCATATTAAAAAATATATATCCAGAGAAAAACACAAGTTGACAATCCATTATGCAATTATTTCCTCACCACCACACCAACACTATAATATTACTATTATTATTATTACTCACAGATAATGTTGTACACTACCCTGCATATTGGTGTAGTAATCACGTATATTCTGGTTTGAATTAATTAAACAACAACAAATTGGAACTGTGTGGAGATAAGAATAAATGGATTTAGCCCTAGTATTACGTTATCACTCACTGATGATTTTGTCCGCTACCCTGCGTATTTTAGACGGTTTTTAAAAATTAAACAAAAAGAGAAAAATTGAATTAACTATGTGAGATGATTGAGTTTTGAACAGTGCTTCAGGTGTTTTCACTGAGATTTCAAATTCTATATTGATAGCAAAACACGTGTTGCACTTATTCCACCACCCCCCCCCCTCCCCGTCAAAAATTTATCTCCATTAACATGAAAGAAATGTCCTTGCAGGTAGCTGCTTTTGAGGTTTGCAGCAGCTGCAGTTGTACTAGGAGGCACAGCAGCCTCAATTCCGCAATTCCCTGGCTGACAGCTTTCCCTGCCTGTCCCTATATGTGTGTATAGGGTGTCATCTATATAGTGCGGTGTGTGTGCTTATAGGGTGTCATCTATATAATGTGGTGTGTTTAGGGTGTCATCTATATAGTGATGGGCGCAATTATTTTTATGGTACTCTGTGCCAATAATTATTGAAGGGGGCACTATCTGCATGGTACATGTATTTTCAGGGGGTCTGTTGCAGCAGTATAGTTTTGGGGAGCACAGTGGCACAGTATTGGGGGTGGTAGAATGACATGTTGGGAAGATGTGAAGAGGAGAAAAGTAGGAAACTAAGATGTCTGTTTGTCAAACTCTGCAGAGACAAGACACAGCTGAAAGAAGTAATCATGGCGGTCTGGTCTGAATACAGAAGAAGAGGAAAGAGAACATCTACATCAGAGGAGACATCACTGGATGTAAGAGATACATATGTGGGGCTGTATTCTCTTGTATTTTCTGTAGAGCTATATGTAATGCTTTCCTATGTTTTTAAAGTAGTTAACCCCTATAATGACCCCCACCAATGCCTGTGCTCCTCCTATAGATTATACTGACTTACTCCATTCCCCGGCAAGCGCTGCAATAGCAGGCTGCGACGGGGACGAGCTTGCCCACGATGCTATGGAGCCCCTCCCCCCAATGTCACCGGATGTTTTGATCCACGTGTCGGTGAGATGCAGTGGCGGCCATGCAGGGATCTGGAGCAATGCCAGGGAGTAGGGTAAGTATAATCCATTAGAGGGTCCTGGGCATTGGGGGTCATGTTTTAGATGTTAGATAACCCCTTTAACAGTAGGGTTTGAAGAAGGGTTAGGTTGAGAATTTGGTATGGGGTGAGGGGGGCATTTCCATTTTTGCCTCAGGCAGCAGAAAGGCTAGGTGCACCCCTACCCCTGGCCACAAAGCACTGAGGGAAGGAGAGGGGGGCCCAAGCTGAACTCTTGCACCAGGACCCATGAGCATTTAGCTACGCCCCTGAGCGCACATAAGTATATTTTAGTGCATTAATAGCAGTGCATAGTTTGGTCACACTCAGGAGACGCCTTTTTCTGTTTCCCAAAAACCTTTTGCATTTTTTCTACCACATATAAGTGCACAAATAATTGTGTTTTAGTGCTTTAACCACTTCCCGTCCGCCCATAGACTATAAACGTCCGGGAAGTGGTTATTTATCTCTGAATGGACATTTTAAAACGTCTATTCAGAGATAGAAGCTGCTAATCGTGCAGCTGCATAGCGAGGGACCTGCTGTCAGTGACAGCAGGGTACCCCAAAGAGAAGGCAGGGCTTTCTGTGCGCTTTCTGTCCCGGCCCAGCGGTCACGTTCGCCGGGGCCGGGAGAGTGTAGGAGCTGCCGGGTCCTTCACAGTATTTTGCTGTATAGCCTCTCTGGGGGTGTATTTCCCCTGTAACTGGGGCTACTATGTCAGCTACTATGTCAGCCCCAGTTACAGGAGGAATCAATAGTGTAAAAAAAAAAAAGTGAAGTTAAATGTCCCCCAGAGGTCTTGTATGACCTCATGGGGGACACAAAGTGTAAAATTAAAAATTTAAAAATTAAAAAAATAAAGAGTATTAAAAAAAATATATTTTTTTACCCAAATATGTCATTTAAAAAATCTTACAAATAAAAATAAATAAAATAAACATATTTGGTATCACCGCGTCCGCAACGACCGGCTCTATAAAAATATCACATGATCTATCCAATCAGTTAAACACCGTAAAAAAATAAAAATAAACATTACGCCAAAACAGATTTTTTACTTTACCTCACATCTCAGAAACATAATATCAATCAATCAAAAAGTCGTATGTATCCCAAAATGGTAGAAATAAAAACGTCACCTCATCCCGCAAAAATTGAGACCCCACACAAGACCATAGCCAGAAAAATGAAAAATATATGGCTCTAAAAAAATTGCAACACAAAAACGTTTTTTTTTCTAAAAATGCTCTTATTGTGTAAAACTTAAAAAAATAAAAAATAGATATATTTGGTATTGTTGCGTCAGTAACAACCAGATCTATAAAAATATCACATGATCTACCCCATCAAGTGAACGGTGTAAAAAAAATATAGAAAAATGACACCAAACTTTTGTGACTTAACCTCCCAAAAATTAGATAAAAAGTGATCAGAAAGCCAAATGTACCCCAAAATGGTACCAATAAAAAGGACAGCTTGTCCCGCAAAAAATAAGCCCTCATGCAGCTCAGTCCACAAAAAAATTAAAAAGTTATCGCTCTTAAAAACCATGACAGAAAATTCCATGTTAGAAAATGCAGATGCCGCCCCTTCCCTTCTGAGCCCTGGCATCATTTTCTTGTAAAAAAAAATCTAATTTTTCATTTTCACAGCCAAGGGTTATAAATTGTATGAAACGCCTGTAGGGTCAAGTGTTTGCTTCACCCCTTAAAAATTCCCTGGGTGGTATAGTTTATAAAATGTGGTCACTTTTTGGGGGTTTCCACTGTGGGGGTACCTTAGGGTCTCTTCAAATGCAACATGGCGCCCAAAAACCATTCCAACAAAATCTTCCCTCCAAAAACCATATGGCGTTCCATGTCCCCATACAGCTGTATATGACCACATGTGGGGTGTTTCTGCAAACTGCAGAATCGGTGTAATAAATATTGAGTTTTGTTTTGTTTTTAACCCTTGATGTGTTACAGGAAAAAATTGATTAAAATGGAAAATCTGCAAAAAAAGTGAAATTTTGAAATTTCACATCTATTTTGCTTTAATTCCTGTGGAATACTTAAAGGTTAACAACATTTCTAAAACCAGTTTTGAATAGTTTGAGGGGTGTAGTTTCTAAAATTGGGTCATTTATGGGTGGTTTCTATTATCTAAGCCTCACAAACTGACTTCAGAACTGAACTGGTCCTTAAAAAAAGTTGATTTTGCAAATTTTCAAAAATTGCTTCTAAAATTCTAAACCTTCTAACGTTCTAAAAAAATAAAATGACACTACCAAAATGATGCCAACATAAAGTAGACATATGGGGAATGTGAATTAATGAGTATTTTATGAGGTATCACTATCTGTCTTAAAAGCAGAGAGATTCAAATTTACAAAACAGTGAATTTTTTCAAATTTTCATTAACTTTTGGATTTTTTAATAAATAAAGGTAAAATATATCGACTCACATTTATCATTAACATGAAGTACAATGTGTCACGAGAAAACAATCTCTGAATGGCTTGGATAAGTGAAAGCGTTCCAAAGTTATTACCACATAAAGTGACACATGTCAGATTTGCAAAATTAGGCCTGGTCAGGAAGGGGGGAAATGGCCGGGATGGGAAGTGGTTAATAGCAGTTTATATCATGGTTGCAGCCAGTGTCGGACTGGGGTTCTGTTTCTGTCACTGCAACACTTGTTGGAGAGCAGACTGGCTGCATGCGCTCTTGAGTACTGGCTGTGGGCCGTTGCCCGTGTTGCTTGGGTTTTGTGTGCTGGTTGCCACCTTCTAGTGTGTGAACTGTGTCCTGTGACTTGTGTACTCTCTGTGTTCATGTAGGGTTATTGTTTCCCTGATCTGTGTCTCTGAATATACGTAAGGTGGTCAGGTGCTATTTAGAACTGTGAGCGGTCTGCCGGAGATCAGTCTGTCTCCACGATTGCTGTGTGCAGGGTGTAGTCTACTGACCAGTGTGTTTGTGATTCTACACTGACTTGTGTGGTCAACCTGATGTTTCATCAATGTCACCATGTCCTAGTCTGACTGGGAGTTTGTATCATGTTAGTATGCCTTCATGGTGTTTGTATGTTCTTCTGTGACCTCCATGCACCCAGTTACAAATAGGGTCCAGGCATTTTTCTATGTTGTCTGCATGTACTGGTCTGTCTTTGTTCACAATGCACCCTGTATCTGTATCTGTATGGGGTCCTGGCTAAGTCTGAATGTCTCTGAGTTTGTCCTGTCTGTCAATGAGCTCCTTGTATCCAGTTCCGCATGGGTTCCTGACGATGTGGCTCGGCTGTGTTTCTGCACTCAACAGTGTCCTGTGTTTCATGTTTGTTTGGTTTCCTGCTTCTTTGTCTGTGTTCCTGGTTTTATGTCTTGCCTGGACCACTGGTATGCACCAGTGTCTTCTGTTTCCTTGCAGGTTTTCATCCCATGGTGTCATAGAATCCAAGTTAATCAAATAATGATATATCAAGAACACATATAAATTGAATAGTATAATTTATTAAATTAATAATAATAAATAGTATTTGGATGGTACAGGCCACGGTGCTTAGTGTTACCAAGTAATTATATACTTAAATATTACCAATTAATACTTCCAGTAGTCCACCCTATAAAGGGTGACTTTACCCCATAACGCCATATAGCCTGCTGTATGGCTAAAAAGCCCCGTGACCTCCTTCAATCATATTTTGTAAACCAACCACTAATATGTCTTGCCCAATTTAGGACAGGATATTACACTCTTCGTAAAGACCAACAGAAAAACCTTCGAGCTCCTCATGTCTGTAAGATTTTCCATTAACGGAAATCATGAATTTTTCTAATTTTTTATTAACTCTTCTACGAATTTTTTCCAAAAAAGCCATATTTCCAGCTTTCCAATTATAACGGGGGATAATTTCGGAAAAAATTAGTTTGGTATTTGGAAACCTAGTGTGTAATTGAGTAAACATATTTTTTAATTCGCTAATTAATTCGTGCGTTTTTGTTCTGCCTACTTCAAACGATCCTGTATGTACAATTAAAATATCTGGAGGGAGATAGCTTTTTAGCTTAAACAAGCATTCATGAAAAACATATTTTGCTCTCAATTGGACCTTATTCAACCAAAATATCTTTAAATTATCCTGAAAACCTAAAGAGTCCGATTTAAATCTGAAGAGGGATCTCTTTTTGGCTTCTTCAATAATTTCATTTCCGATTATCCAGACGCACTTCTGGGTATCTGAAAGAAGATAATGATAATTCAGGTCTAATATAAATCTTATAACGGTTAGATGACCATCTACCAATTTTCTTTATGGTATTCCTATTAAGACCCAATTCTGCTGCTAACGTGGCAGCGCCAATTCTGAATGAGTGTGAAGATATTTTTTCTTTACTAAAACCAGCTTTTTCTTTGCATTTTTGTAATATATAATTAAATTGATATTTGGTGAGCGGGCTGAGGTCGGAATGCATAAATAATGGTCCTTTTACAAAAGATCTATCAGATAACCAGTTCTTAAAGGCTAAAACCGGACATAGATTATTTGAAGAGAAAGAATGTAATCTAATATGTGTACCTTTTGCTGTTTGGTCAGTTTTTGATCTTTTTATTAGTAAAATTAAATGATCTTTGAACAAGGATAAATCGTTAATCATTAAAGGAGCTTGACTATTTCTATTTGATGCAGTGAATTCGCTTATACGAAGTGCTCCAAAGAAGGCAACTAGAAATGCCGCTTTAAAAAGAAAGGCCTCATAGCTGGAGGAACATAACATAGGTAAGTGAGACAAAAATATCTCCAACAAATTTAACGAAATTGGTCTTGTTCTAGCTAACATAACTCTATTACTTTTCATGCCTTTAATGATTTGTTTTACTAAAAAACTGGAAGTTGTAGGTTCAACATTGAAAATCTTTTGAAAAAATGCAATACCTGACAATATTTTCTGAATATAACCAGGTTTCCTACCTGTTTTAAAAAGATCTAAGCAGAACAATATAATGTTTTTTGAATTCTTATCCAAATTTTTTAAACCGTTAACCATACAAAATTTTTTCCACATGTTCCATGCAGCTACATACGCAGCCCATGTATTTTGAGCTACTGATTTAGATAGTAACTCATTAATCAGTTCCATATCTCTTCCCAAAGATGTCGGGGGCAAGGAATTCCCGTCTCTGCTGCGTATGGGACCAATTTTCTGAACATCGTAAAGTTCTGTCGAGATAAAGAATCTGCTATAATGTTATTTTTACTTTCCAAGTATTTTGCTTTTAACCATATATTGTTGTGAAGACAAGTAAGAGTAATCAATCTCAGTACATTTATTACCTCTTGGGATTTAGCTGATAAGCAATTTATTGCAAATACAACTCCTTTGTTGTCAGAGTTGATTAAAATACGTCTGTTTTTGAACTCTTTACTCCAAATTGACAAAGCTATTAAAACTGGGAAGAGTTCCAGAAATACAATGTTTTTTATAAATGGTTGACCTAACCAGTGTGAAGGCCATTTTTCGGCTGACCATTGTTTACCAAAAATAGTTCCGTATCCAATTGAACCAGCAGCGTCTGTATATAGCAATAAAGAATCGTTATCTACAAAATCTTCCTGCCAAATGGTTCTACCGTTGTAAGTTTCTAAAAATTTTAACCAAATTTTAATATCATCTTTTAACAGTTTTGTTAAGCGAATATGAAAGAAAGGAGATTTAACACCTCTAGTAGCGGCGTACAATCTTTTTGAAAAGACTCTGCCCATGGGAATTACTCTGGTAATAAAATTCAAAGATCCCAGGGCAGATTGAAGACGTTTCAAAGTCGTCTTTTTTGATAACAATAATCTATTTAACAAAAGGCAGGACGAATGGATTTTTTCGACAGGAATTCTAAATTCCATACATGTAGTATCTATAGAAATACCCAAGAAAGTAATAACTTCAATTGGGTAAACCGTTTTTTCATCTGCTAGAGGTATATTGAAGTATGTAGCTACATTTTTGAATGTTTGAAGTAAATTAATACAATTGTCGGTACCTTGTTCACCTATAAATAAGAAGTCATCGAGGTAGTGTATAACATAACCTCCATTAGAGTGGCTTTCTACCATCCATTGTAAAAATGAGGAGAAGGCTTCAAAATAGAAACATGACAAGGAGAAGCCCATAGGGAGGGCCTTGTCATAGTAAAATTTGTCCTTGAAATGAAAACCTAGCGAGTTATATCCTTCAGGAGATACCGGCAAAAGCCGAAATGCTGATTTAATGTCTGTCTTAGCTAATAGGGAAAACCTACCAGCCTTTTTTAATAAAGACAGAGCATTGTCAAAAGAAGCGTAATGAACTGAAGTAACCTCTTTATCAATTAAATCATTTAACGAATGATGCTTGGGGTATGATAGATGATGAATTAATCTGTAACTATTTGGCTCTTTTTTTGGTACTAAACCTAGAGGAGATAAACGGAAGTTCTTAAAAGGTGGGGAGTTAAAGGGACCGGCTACTCTATTTTCAAGAATTTCCTTGTCAATTTTTTCTTGCACTGCAGATGTATTTAGGTTAACAGATTTTAAATTGGGTACGACAGAACAACCCGTACCATTAAAAGGCGGAACGTAAAAACCTAGCTTAAAGCTGTCAATTAGGATTTGAGACATCATTTTGTTTGGATAAAATCCTAAACATTGAATGATTCTTGGTATGTTCAGAGGAGTCACCTGCTCTATTAGGCTCGGTGCTCTTGGCATTCTGCCAATTCTGTTTTTTGTAACATTTGGTAGCTGAGTGGGAGCCGGAACAGAAACTGCATTCATGTTTATATTTACAGTTGTTTTTCCATTTACAGATTGACTCATTAAATGCAAAACAGATGCCTTTTTTGTTGAATTGAGTGTGAAAATTATTATTCCTTTGAGGTAACATCAAGTTTATCCAGAGGCCTACATCCTTTGATCCCCAATTTAATTCAGGATAAACTGCTAATTTCTGACGAAAAGATTCGTCATAATTTAACCACGCTGTACCTCCAAAGTTCTTGTGAGCCTCTAGTATGCTGTCTAAATGGTGGAAAAGACCACTGCATAAATTTGGGTGCTTTTCACCTATAACCGCGGCGTAAATGCAGAACGCTTGGAGCCAGTTATAAAAAGATTTTTGTTGAATTCTTTTTCTCTCTTCCTCGTCTTTTTTATCTGGTTTTAAATTATCTTTAGCTGAAGGTAGAAGAGTAAAAACATCAATATACTCTTTATTCCAAATTTTTTCTTTAATTTGCCGTGTAAGATGAAATCCAGGAGGAGAAATCTGACACGGCATTACTTCTTTTAAGGCGGTTTCTTTTATCCCACTATTTTCTAATGTGGGAATAAAAGTTTTTTCTTTGGACATAATAGTAGAATTATCAAAAACCTGGGGATTAGCATTAATGATTTCTAAATCCTTTTGACTCTCTACGTCAGAGTGACTGTCCGGGATAGACCAAACTGATATAGGATTTTTGTTAATTTCTTTGGAAGATAAAAAGGAAAGGAAATCTTTAAACATTTGAATTTTTTCCGTAGGAAAATTAAAAGAATTGTTAAAATTGTCTTTAGCAGGGGGCTCAGTGCACTGCAAATAGCAGTCACTTTTTGAGGCATATGAAGGGTTAAACTGCTCACCATCTTGAAGACTAACGGCAGATGTCTCGTTCGGCTTGCTACGATGCTTTCTGCTGGCAGCTGTTGGAGACCGTTGGGCAGCTGCATAGCGATGGCTGTCTCTGCTTCTCGCGCCTGATGGCGCAGAAGTTAAGCCTCTCTTTCTTGTAGGGATCTGTGGGGGAGAAAAAGCCCTTTTCTCCTTCCTGGATCTCTTTGAAGGAGGAGGTGAGAGCGGAGCATCGCTGTGCTGCTGCACAGCGATGATGTCATCTGAAGCTGCCGGCTCTGCGCTCAGCCTAGGGACTGCAGCGCAGACCGGATCAATGGATCGTAGATCGTCTTGGTCGGAAGGTAAGTCCATTTTTAAGCATTTCTTTAGCCAGGTTTCACCTCCTCTTGATTCAGCTTTGTTTATAAGCTGCTTGAGGAGGTCTTCCATGTCAGCGTAGGTTTGATCTTCTGTACTGTCGCTGCGTGAATGCGCAGCACTAACCGTTTCCTTTTCTTTTATAGGTACCTCCACGAGATCTTCTGGGACTCCTCCAATCAAGTTTCTTCTCTTCTCCTCGAGGAAGATGCTGTTCCACTCCACCTAATACCAGGTAAGTTTACATATTTAAAACCTCTTGCACATGCAAATAGAGGCTTCATGACACCATGACTCCCCTATTTGCATCCGCAATCAGGTACGTACAGGAGGTACCAGTCCAGCCATTCCCCTGCAGCAAAGACCAGATCCCTGTATAGCGTTTAAAGGGTGAAACCAGGAGAGCGCGGGAATAACATCCTTAGGGTTTGGTCCTAAGTCAAACTGGTCCCTTGGCACAGTGGTCCTACATCTGCCACTGTTTCCTACCTGTGTGGTCCAGGATTATTTTGGTTATTTGGGTCTGGTCATTTGTTTAATAAAGCTTCACTTTTGGCCTACTCTGGATCTGTTTGTCTGTTTTCTGTACACTTTGCACAAGTTTTTATAAATCTCCACCTATGTGTGTAAATAAGTGGACTTTAGTGTGTCAACAGAAGCAGCAGATATTTTGGTCACATGGGTTGCCTAATTGTGCATTTTTCCTTAAAATTCTGTAGCAAAGTTTCCTCATTTAATAATCACTTTATTAAATGGGGCTCCTTGCCCCCCCCCCCCCTCACGGTTTATTTGGCTGTTATGCAAGTACACCAGCATTAACACGTATGGTTGGCAGGAACAGGGTTAACACTCCCTGTCCATCCCCTCTTGGAAGGGGAGTTCAAGCTTGGACAGTGAAGAGGAAGGAAGCATATCCAAGGGACTGCAAGAACACCAAGATACAGCATTCCCAAAAGCTACAGCATTTACAGTCAGCAGAGTGACCTGCAAGCCACAGTTTCACAGACCCTGCCACAGGTGAGGGACTACAGTTAAGACACCCATCACTTAGATAACATCTAGGCCTTAACTGTCACTTATCCAGCCACCATACCTCATCATCTGGGGATATAAATTGCACTGTGTACTTACTACTGCTGGATGTGCCATAAGTTATCTTTTGCACTGAGTAAAGAGAGACTTTTATACTTTTATTTCTGTCCTTAGTCTTTGAATCACCTTTCCACTGCACCGATCCCCAGGGATCAATGGCCTGAGGGAGTACACCGTTACAACATCCCATCAGGGTCACTACCAGTCCAATCATCTCACCAGCACCTCAGGGGCTCACTGCAGTTCCCACACCAGGCATTTATCCGCCTCCTCCACATCATTCTTCACAGACTTCCTCCCGTCCCCAAAAGGAACAGAGTGTCACCCCTCTTTCTTCCTATCATAAGTGTACATACCTCCCAACTTTATAAATCAGCAAAGAGGGACACATTGTGCGGCGCACAAAGCACGTGGCTGAAATTTTTTTCTGAACTAGGCCACACCTCTAACTCCGCCCAAAACATAACTATGCACCTAATCGCAACCAGTCCTCTTAATGTCCCCACATAGTAATTATTCCCCCTTCATGCCACCAAACAGTATTTATGCCCTCATTCTGCCCCCTTACAGAATTATGCCCAGCTGTGCCCACAGTAATATGCCCACATTGTGCCCCTTACAGAATTATGCCCAGCTGTGCCCCCAGTAATATGCCCAGTTATGTGCCCCCAGTAATATGCCCAGCTGTGCCCCCAGTAATATGCCCAGCTGTGCCCCCAGTAGTATGTCCATCTGTGCCCCCAGTAGTAAGTCCAGTTATGTGCCCCCAGTAATATGCCTTCCTATGGAAGCAGAAACAGCTGCCAGAAAGCGGGACTGTCCTGCTGGATCATGGATGGTTGGAAGGTATGCGTGTAAACTGAAACATTGCCATGCTGTCTTAGAACAAATAATCCTTAGAAAGAGTACCCACATAGTCGATCAGTTGCTAAACACCATCAAACAGCAAACATCCCATTGAATGTCTCCCTGCCAACTCCAACTGGGCAACTTGGTCAATGACAATAGCAGGAACATTGTGGCTGTGCTGCATTTCAGGGAAATAACACGTGCTGCCTTTAGTGGTGCAACTCTTTATCGTCTTTTACAGTCCAGGAGACTGTCATCGTATTTCAGCCGTTCTCATGGACTTGCAGTAACAGAAGGGTCTGACTCTGCACTGCTTGATGTGAGATGTTCCACCTTGCGTATGCTGAAGCATCTGTACGAGCAGAGTAAAGCGATCAATGATTACATCATGCACCAGCAAGGACGAAGTTTGTTCTGCTTTCCTGGCGCAAATAACACTTGATCCAGATGTTCCCAGGATATGGCAATAATTCTTTATTAAAATTGCCAGACGAGTATACAAAGGCACAACGCGTTTCGGGGACACAAGAGCCCCTTCATCAGGTGATAACACATATAAAATGACAGAACCATTATTTATACTGTTAGTACATACCCTAGGGTGACAAAAAAACCGCCAAAGAACCGCATTGGGGGGGCGGAGCTACAAGGTCACTGAGCAGTCTGTCAGAAAGCTCTATACAAAGTAACTAAAGAACATATCTATGTTGTTCCTGATTTAATAAAAGAAAGGTTTAATATAATAAATTAAAAAACTAAGATCCCTAAAAAGAATAAGATATAATCTAAGTGCCGGTCATGTGACCCGCTAATCCAGTGCTGATGTCGGGCGCATGGATATGTAGCAGGTCACGTGGTTTCAATAAAGAACGCCCATAGGGAAAGTGACATGGGGAGGTAACGTTAGGGGGCCGGTCATGCTACGTCATGCAGTCTGTTGCCAAGCAACTAGACGCCGATGTTCGCACGGGGGAATCTGCATCGGCCACCTCGGTCACGTGCTGTTTAGGCTACGTCATGCAATCTAGTTGCCGGGCAACTAGATGTTGACGCTCGCAAGAAGAAATCTGTATCGGCCGTACTAGGTCACCTGACCCGCTTCCTCAGAGGTGCTAGAATGACACTTCTTATATTTCTAGTGGTACTCGCAGGTATATTAAGGCAAAATTGGGGCAAAAAAACGATGTGATGAATAAGATATTTATATAAAAGGATAATGCATAACAGTATCTATATGTATACATATATATACATACACACACATATATATGTATATATATATATATATATACACACATACATACAAAAAAGGGGATATATAAGGGAATATGTAAAGGACATAAAAGCAATAAAAAAGGTTCTTTTTAGCAAATATCATACTAAAATGCTAAATAAAAGACATTAATATTATGATTATTACATTCTGAAATATTGGCATCACACGGTATCTGTATATAACCCTATCACATTAGGGGATGCATGAAGGATATATAGGTTGTATATACATGTGATTTCACTCTCATAGCCATATTGCAGAAAAATAGGGGGTACATAAATATACATTAGACCGACTAATATGGAGTGAGACATGTGAAAGGTATATAATATAATATAAATATACAGAATTTATGTTTATAGATTGATCTCAAAGGCTTCGTTTAGACCGTGTGGGCTAAGGCTATTCAGTTTGAAGATCCAGTACATCTCACGTCGGCGGATGTACTGTACATTCCCCCACTCGTGTTCCGGTATTTGTTCAATAGGTGTAATACAAAAACCTTCTGAACTGCCATCATGATATTCCGCCGCATGTCTCGATACACTATGTTTTTGGTATTTTTCTTAATATTAGACCGATGTTTATTCAATCTTTTTCTGAGGGTTTGGATTGTACGTCCAACATATTGAAGGTGGCAAGGACATTCCAATATGTAAATGACATGGCTTGAATTACAATTCAAATTACCTTGTATTTGGAAAGACTCGTTATTGCCATTGTTATAGAATAGATTACTTTTTTGAATCATGTGACAGCAAAGACACCTAGACAGGCCACATTTTCTACTGCCTTCAGAAGCTTTGATGCTCACACTATTAATTGGTTTATTTTTCTCTTTTATTTTACTGGGGGCTAACATATTTTTTAGGGTCCTAGCCCTTCTGTATGTTAGGCGTGGTGTTGCCGGAATTATTTTATTCAAAACTGGATCTTTTTTCAAGATGTGCCAGTGTTTGTGCAAGATTGTTTTGATCAAGTTGAAGTTATGGTTGTAGGTGGTAATGAAATTGAGGCCATACATGTTGTTATCCGCAGCCTTCTTCGTTTCCTTTTTTCTTTTTATAAGGCACTCAGTTTGGGATAGGCTAGAACATTTAGAAATAGCCCCATTAATGATTTCCCTTGGATATCCTTTTTGTTTAAAACGGGCCTCTAGGATCTTGCATTGTTGTTCAAAGTCAGTATGGGATGTACAGTTCCGTCTGATTCTTTTGAATTGAGAGAATGGAATGTTTCGTTTCCACTTATTGTAATGGGTGCTAGTGAAGTCAAGATAGCTGTTGCTATCTACTTCTTTGAAATGCGTGCGAGTAGTAATTTCCCCCTCTTGAGATATAATTTCTAGGTCGAGAAATTCGATTCTATTGGTGTTGAAAGACCCCGTTAGGGTGATCCCCCAATTATTGGTATTTAGATGTTTGATGAATTCTCCAATAGAATCTACATCACCTTTCCAAATAAAGATTTATTTATGGAAAGGTGATGTAGATTCTATTGGAGAATTCATCAAACATCTAAATACCAATAATTGGGGGATCACCCTAACGGGGTCTTTCAACACCAATAGAATCGAATTTCTCGACCTAGAAATTATATCTCAAGAGGGGGAAATTACTACTCGCACGCATTTCAAAGAAGTAGATAGCAACAGCTATCTTGACTTCACTAGCACCCATTACAATAAGTGGAAACGAAACATTCCATTCTCTCAATTCAAAAGAATCAGACGGAACTGTACATCCCATACTGACTTTGAACAACAATGCAAGATCCTAGAGGCCCGTTTTAAACAAAAAGGATATCCAAGGGAAATCATTAATGGGGCTATTTCTAAATGTTCTAGCCTATCCCAAACTGAGTGCCTTATACAAAGAAAAAAGGAAACGAAGAAGGCTGCGGATAACAACATGTATGGCCTCAATTTCATTACCACCTACAACCATAACTTCAACTTGATCAAAACAATCTTGCACAAACACTGGCACATCTTGAAAAAGATCCAGTTTTGAATAAAATAATTCCGGCAACACCACGCCTAACATACAGAAGGGCTAGGACCCTAAAAAATATGTTAGCCCCCAGTAAAATAAAAGAGAAAAATAAACCAATTAATAGTGTGAGCATCAAAGCTTCTGAAGGCAGTAGAAAATGTGGCCTGTCTAGGTGTCTTTGCTGTCACATGATTCAAAAAAGTAATCTATTCTATAACAATGGCAATAACGAGTCTTTCCAAATACAAGGTAATTTGAATTGTAATTCAAGCCATGTCATTTACATATTGGAATGTCCTTGCCACCTTCAATATGTTGGACGTACAATCCAAACCCTCAGAAAAAGATTGAATAAACATCGGTCTAATATTAAGAAAAAATACCAAAAACATAGTGTATCGAGACATGCGGCGGAATATCATGATGGCAGATCAGAAGGTTTTTGTATTACACCTATTGAACAAATACCGGAACACGAGTGGGGGAATGTACAGTACATCCGCCGACGTGAGATGTACTGGATCTTCAAACTGAATAGCCTTAGCCCACACGGTCTAAACGAAGCCTTTGAGATCAATCTATAAACATAAATTCTGTATATTTATATTATATTATATACCTTTCACATGTCTCACTCCATATTAGTCGGTCTAATGTATATTTATGTACCCCCTATTTTTCTGCAATATGGCTATGAGAGTGAAATCACATGTATATACAACCTATATATCCTTCATGCATCCCCTAATGTGATAGGGTTATATACAGATACCGTGTGATGCCAATATTTTCAGAAATGTAATAATCATAATATTAATGTCTTTTATTTAGCATTTTAGTATGATATTTGCTAAAAAGAACCTTTTTTATTGCTTTTATGTCCTTTACATATTCCCTTATATATCCCCTTTTTTGTATGTATGTGTGTATATATATATATATATATACATATATATGTGTGTGTATGTATATATATATGTATACATATAGATACTGTTATGCATTATCCTTTTATATAAATATCTTATTCATCACATCGTTTTTTTGCCCCAATTTTGCCTTAATATACCTGCGAGTACCACTAGAAATATAAGAAGTGTCATTCTAGCACCTCTGAGGAAGCGGGTCAGGTGACCTAGTACGGCCGATACAGATTTCTTCTTGCGAGCGTCAACATCTAGTTGCCCGGCAACTAGATTGCATGACGTAGCCTAAACAGCACGTGACCGAGGTGGCCGATGCAGATTCCCCCGTGCGAACATCGGCGTCTAGTTGCTTGGCAACAGACTGCATGACGTAGCATGACCGGCCCCCTAACGTTACCTCCCCATGTCACTTTCCCTATGGGCGTTCTTTATTGAAACCACGTGACCTGCTACATATCCATGTGCCCGACATCAGCGCTGGATTAGCGGGTCACATGACCGGCACTTAGATTATATCTTATTCTTTTTAGGGATCTTAGTTTTTTAATTTATTATATTAAACCTTTCTTTTATTAAATCAGGAACAACATAGATATGTTCTTTAGTTACTTTGTATAGAGCTTTCTGACAGACTGCTCAGTGACCTTGTAGCTCCGCCCCCCCAATGCGGTTCTTTGGCGGTTTTTTTGTCACCCTAGGGTATGTACTAACAGTATAAATAATGGTTCTGTCATTTTATATGTGTTATCACCTGATGAAGGGGCTCTTGTGTCCCCGAAACGTGTTGTGCCTTTGTATACTCGTCTGGCAATTTTAATAAAGAATTATTGCCATATCCTGGGAACATCTGGATCAAGTGTTATTTGCGCCAGGAAAGCAGAACAAACTTCGTCCTTGCTATATATCTCTTGGTGGGATCTGGCAAATCCCCATCTTCAAGAAGAAACACTCTGCGGCTGCATACGACACAACCTCCGGAATCAAGTCCCAAATCGGTTTACTACATGCCTTCAATAGTGTTGTGCCTATAGCGCAACCAAAAGAGGTGAGCCTCCATTTTTTCCTGAGTTTTTATTCTCGCATTTATAAAAACATATTACACGATTGTGCGCCTTTTCCTCCATATTTCTCTCCGATTGGAGCGAATTGTGGAAAAGCCTTTTCTCAACACATACATCATGCACCAGAGCACCATGTGTTATTTTGAGCCCATGCAGTGGTAGTTCATCAGCGTGTCCCATATGTCATGCAGGAGGACGAGGCTGCTACTAATGATGATGACACTGGCCATGATCAATCATCACAGTGGGTGGCGAAGCCTGAATGAATTGGGTCCTTAGGCACACTGGAGAGCATGACAAGTTTCATGGTTGGTTGCTTACTTGTTGATAAGTGTAAGCATCAAGCAAAGTGATGACAATTGGATAGCCATCCCTTTTTCATAAAAAAAAATGGGGGAATGTTTTCCTGATGCCAAAAGGGAGGCAAAATTGTTATTTTACCAGGTTACGCTCTGTTCACAGCTTGCCACAGCTTTCGCCAAGCAGATGACTGCCGCCCACATGCCTGATCAGGAGATCCCTCTCCACCGCCTGCTGAGTCAACGACCTTCTACCATCTCTGATACAACAAGTAGCAGAAGCCGCAACAGCACCAGGAGCAGCCAATTCAGTTTGATGAACATGATAGTGCAGTTTTTCCAGTGATGTTCCAAGCTGATGTCCATGAGCAAAAGGATACTTACTGCTAAATACCCTGGTTTAGTCCTACTTGGACTGTGCCCTTTCTCCGGTGCGTACCCTTTTACCTGACCCCAAGGACTTCTGGGCTGGCAGAACAGTGGCCAGAATTGGCCCAGTTTGTTACCACTGTGCTGTCTTGCCGAGCCTCCAGTCACACTCAATTGGACTAATTTGGCCTCCACAACTGTAGAAAACATCACATTTGTCAAAAACAATGAGGCATGGATCTGTGATGATTTTCACAAACCTCCGACTGAGACCAATGAATAGATCTGCCATTGCTGACAGTGGTTATTTATTGCCAGTCAGTCAGTCACGCCACTGCCGCTGTCTGCCTGTCCCTTCGGTTCAGTATCGTATTGCTTGTGAGGTTCCACACCCACACTGAACTGCTGCTGCTTCCAAAAAAAAAAAACTTTTGGATGTTTGTTCAGAACAAGCCACTGCTAATACCACCGTGTCTGTGTTTAAACATAAGGTATCTGTCTAATAAGGAAAATTTTTGGAACATTTTTTTTTATTATTTAAAAAAACATAACATATCACTATTATATAATCAACAATACCGTCAACCATGTGTTCAGTGTCGGACTGGGGTTCCTAGAGGCCCACCAGAGGAAAGTATTCACGACACACAACCCCTATATCACCAGTAAAGTGTAATAGGTTTTGAATCACAGAAATAGACCCTTGTGGCAATTGATTGGCTCCAAAGGCAGCCAAATGAGTATTTTCTCTAGGTTCTTTGGGACCTACTATGATATCAGATCCTGGGCACACCGGAGGATCCTCAGCTGAGCTGCATGTGTTTACCCATAACTATGTATGTCAGTGTCACTCTGACATTACTATGTAGTGTCACTCTGACATTAATATTGCTGTCTTTGGTTAAACAGTTTCAAAAGGGAGAGGCAGAGAGAGAGAAACAAAATTAAAAAAAAAGAAAAGAGTCCTAGGAGACCTTGGAATATTATATACACTACCGTTCAAAAATGTAGGGTCACTTACAAATTTCCTTATTTTTGAAAGAAAAGCACAGTTTTTTTCAATGAAGATAACATTAAATTAATCAGAAATACACTCTATACATTGTTAATGTGGTAAATGACTATTCTAGCTGCAATATCTACATAGGTGTATAGAGGCCCATCTCCAGCAACCATCACTGCAGTCTTCTAATGGTACATTGTGTTTTCTAACTGTGTAAGAGGCTGATGGATGTTTAGAAAACCCTTGAAAACCCTTGTGCAGTATGTTAGCGCAGCTGGTTAGAGAAGCTAGAAAACTGACCTTCCTTTCAGCTAGTTGAGAATCTGGAGCATTACATTTGTGGGTTCGATTAAACTCTCAAAATAGAGAACTTTCATGTGAAACTCGACAGTCTATTCTTGTTCTTAGAAATGAAGGCTATTCCATGTGAGAAATTGCCAAGAAACTGAAGATTTCCTACAGCGATGTGCACTACTCCCTTCAGAGGCACTAACCATAGTAGAAAGAGAAGTGGGAGGCCTCGCTGCACAACTGAGCAACAAGACAAGTACATTAGAGTCATAGACACCTCACAGCTCCTCAACTGGCAGCTTCATTAAATAGTACCTGCAAATCGCCAGTGTCAACCTCTACAGTGAAGAGGTGACTCCGGGATGCTGGCCTTCAGGGCAGAGCGGCAAGAGCAATATCTGAGACTGGCTAATAAAAGGAAAAGATTAACAGACATTGGACAGAGGAAGATTGGAATAAAGTGTTATGGGCAGACGAATCGAAGTTTGAGGTGTTTGGATCACACAGAAGAACAACTGAAGAGATGCTGGAAGAGTGCCTGACGCCATCTGTCCAGCATGGTGGAGGTCATGTGATGGTCTGGGGTTGGTGCTGGTAAAGTGGGAGATTTGTACAAGGTAAAAGGGATTTTGAATAAGGAAGGCTATCACTCCATTTTGCAACGCCATGCCATACCCTGTGGACAGCGCTTGATTGGGGCCAATCTCCTCCTACAACAGGACAATGACCCAAAGCACAACCTCCAAATGATGGGAAGAAGCAGGCAGCTGGTATTCTATCTGTAATGGGGTGCCCGGCGCAGTCACCAGATCTCAACCCCAATAAACTGTTGTGGGAGCAGCTTGACCATATGGTACGCAAAAAGTGCCCATCAAGCCAATCCAACTTGTGTGAGGGGCTTCTGGAAGCATGGGGTGACATTTCTCCAGATTACCTCAGCAAATTAACAGCTAGAATGCCAAAGGTCTGCAATGCTGGAATTGCTGCAAATTGAGAATTCTTTGACGAAAGCAAAGTTTGAAGGAGAAAATTATTATTTCAAATAAAAATTATTACTTCTAACCTTGTCAATGTCTTGACTATATTTTCTATTCATTTTTCAACTCATTTGATAAATAAAGTGTGAGTTTTCATGGAAAACACAAAATTGTCTGGGTGACCCCAAACTTTTGAACGGTAGTGTACCAATTTTCCATTCAGGTACAATTAATTCAAAGAGAATTTTCTGACCGATACTTTAGAAATGGACTAGAAAACAATTTTTACAGCTTGTAGACTTGGGTTCCCCATTTTTCTCCTCTTGAAGTATCAGTGTAAGGATATGCGTGTGCCTTGACCAGAGGTTCAGAGGTTTTTCTACTCCTTCCAATGTGACCTCTTGCCTGAAGGGGAAGGGTGACCACTAGTGTGGGGAGGATGTCTGGATGCATCTTGGACTCCCAGGTCGCTGCTTGGAACGATGTTGTCCGAGTATTATGCCACTTTTACAGACAGATGTAGTGCAGGTTGTGACACTGAATGTCACAGGTATTTAGGATGCACAAACGTCATACAACAGATGTAGCAGAGGTTGCTTTACTGTCAGCAGTGGCCAAGCAATTGTGCGCAATTTAGCGCACGTTGCGCTAATAATATAAATAAGAGCCAGATAAAACAATAGTCCTTAAAAGGACTTTTGGGTCTCTGAAAGATTCAAACAATGAACCCTGCCTAACAAATAAAATAATTCCTATCCCTACACTATCTGTCCCCCCTGCTGCAGCTCTCCCTGACTAAGACTGAGACGAACCATGTGTCAACGGGTGCTAAATTTTCTTAACTGGACTTTGCAGGATGGAAAAGCATGGTGTACTATGCATTTGTATCCTTTTTTCCTCAATGTATATGGAGCAAGCCCGTGAGGAGCCAGTGAAGAGGATGGGAGTGGTAGTGGCCTTGATAAAGTGTTATGTCATGTTGTATTCCCTAAGGCCGTTGCTCACTAGGAATCGGTGCAGTGGAAATGTAGTTTTGAAGAATGAGGCCAGAAGTAAACGTAGTCTCTTTTACTAAGTGCAAAGTATAATTTTAGGTGTATTTGATGCAATTTTCTGGCACCAGTAAGGAATATGGAGGCAGGTTGGATGGCTGCAATTTAGCACTTGTAAGTGTAGATGTCCACTATCAGATCCAGACTTAATGTATACTGTAACAGGCCTAGTGATAATCTGGGTGATGGGTGTCTTAGCCCTAGTCCCTCACCTTACACCAGTGTCTTTGATGCAGGTGTTAGCTGGTCACACTGCTGACTTCTCAAGGATTTACAGTATTTGAAGACGTGTTTAATGGTTCTTTCTGGAGAGTCCTTTGCAAGAGCTCTCAAGTGTGTTTCCTTCCCTCTCTCAGATTACACAAAAAGTCCCATTTCTGGCAGGAAGCAGGACCAGCCAACTCCAACCTTTTGCCATCCATATACTTACTGGTTAATACAGGGGTGCACCTGGCCTTTCTGCTGCCTGAGGTGAGCCCTAGAAAACATACAGGGTAATACAGCCCCACATATGTACCTCTTACATCCAGTGACTTCTCCTCTGATGTAAATATTCTCTTTCCTCATCTTCTCCATTCAGACCAGACCGCCATGGTGACTTCTTTCAGTCATCTCTTGTCTCTGCAGAGTTTGACAAACAGACATCTTAGTTTAGTACTTTTCCATCATCCTCCCCACCTTCTAAACACCTCGTCCTGCCCCCCAATACTGTGCCCACTGCAGAAACAGTTCCCCTGAAAATACTAGTACCACGAAGATAGTCCCCCAAAATAATTGTGCTAATCTGATACTGTACCAGTGTGTCTCCCACAGTAATAGTGCTCCCCAAAGTACCCCTTTGTTCCTCAGTAGTAATATTGCCCCCATAGTGCCCATACTAGAAACCATATTCCCCATAGTGGCCCAGTATTAATAAAGCCCACTATACAGCCCCAGTAGTAATAATTCTCCTTATAATGTGCACCAGTAGAAGAAAATGGCCCCTAATGTGTACTAGTACATACAATACCCCCTTTCAATGTGTGTCAGTACAAAAAATGCCCCTTTATAATGTGTAAGGATCTAGGGAGGGAGGATAGAAAAGGTAATGTGTAGGGCTTAAAAGCAAAAGAAGCACCCCAAAAGACAAGGCGCTACTTACCAGATGCGGATGTGATGAGAACACAACAGCTCAATAGGCATGTAAAATCAAATGGGATTCCTGCCGCTGCCCGCTGCCTCTCCTGTGGCGATACACACTGGAGCTTGTCAATGGATACCTCGTGGTGAAGGGAGAAGAAAAAAACTCTCTATCCGGCGCTGCAAGGATAGCTTTAACACTATGGTGTTACCTGACAAAGGGGTTTGTGGAGTACTTAAAAATATCTGAGGAATCAGTATCCTTATTATCCTTTTTAATGTGTTCCAGTACAAAAAATACTCCCTTATAATGTGCGACAGTACAAAAAATACTCCCTTATAATGTGTGACAGTACAAAAAATACTCCCTTATAATGTGTGACAGTACAAAAAATACTCCCTTATAATGTGCAACAGTACAAAAAATACTCCCTTATAATGTGTGCCGGTACAAAACAAATACTCCCTTATAATGTGCGACAGTACAAAAAATACTCCTTTATAATGTGTGACAGTACAAAAAATACTCCCTTATAATGTGTGACAGTACAAAAAATACTCCCTTATAATGTGCAACAGTACAAAAAATACTCCTTTATAATGTGTGCCGGTACAAAAAAATACTCCCTTATAATGTGCGACAGTACAAAAAATACTCCCTTATAATGTGCGACAGTACAAAAAATACTCCCTTATAATGTGCGACAGTACAAAAAATACTCCCTTATAATGTGCGACAGTACAAAAAATACTCCCTTATAATGTGTGCCAGTACAAAAAATACTCCCTTATAATGTGTGCCGGTACAAAAAAATACTCCCTTATAATGTGTGCCGGTACAAAAAATACTCCCTTATAATGTGTGCCGGTACAAAAAATACTCCCTTATAATGTGCGACAGTACAAAAAATACTCCCTTATAATGTGTGACAGTACAAAAAATACTCCCTTTTATGTGTGCCAGTACAAATATGACCCCTTATAATGTGTGACAGTACAAAAAATATCCTCCAGACTATGTGGCCCTGGTAGAAGTATGGCAATATGTGCTGCGTCTAATTCTTACTAGCCCACTGGCTACTGGCTGCATTTTTTTCATTTGCCATCTCTATATTCTTTAAAACTTTACTTTTATTTGAATATTTTAATAACGCAAGGGAAAAGAATTAAAATCCCAAGGCAGTTTGCGCTACACTACCGTATGATCATCATCCGCTGCAGAAAAGTGGTGTGTACTCTCGCAATTCACCTGATTTCCACTTGTTCATACAAGAATGACATCAGTTTTCTCTTGCTGTAGTGCACTCCTAAAAACAGACAGGCATTCACTCAGAGAGGGGCAGAGAATGAATGCATGTCTGTTTTTAGGAGTGCCATCCCCCCCCCCTCTCCTTCACTTTGTCTTACCCGATGCTGCCTGAGGCGATCCCATCACATTGCCTATTTGTCGGTGCGCCTCTGAGAAGATATGGCCAAAACATACAATATACATAACAATGCATAACTATTTACAATGAATTGCAGGGACAGATGGCAAAAATGTGATGTGAACCGAGCCTAAGAGGTATGTAGTGCTGTATTCTCCTGTATGTTTGGTAGTGGTGTATGTAATGTCCATCCGCATGTCTTTAGCAGTAGGGCTGGGGGGAGTTTTTTAGTGATGAAGTTGTTTTACTAAGCCTTACAAGATACAGCAAGTGGCGGTAAACAGATCGGGAGGTAGAGAGACGGATGGCGGGCTTGCCCGCTGGGAGTTCGGCGGTTGGCATATCGCCCGTCAGTGTGTTATGGTTGATACGGTTATAAGGAGTTTGTCGCATTGATTTAAAATTATTAAAAGATGCTGTGACCGATCACCACCCAACAATAAAAGGTGTTGAAGTTAAAAGGGTTGTCCGAGTTATTTTTTTGTTCTTTGTTTGTTACTAACTTGTCAGGTATAACAACTTTCCCATAAACTTTGTGCTTATAAAGCTGCTGGTTTCTCAGATTTTACTGAGGGTCACATGACCTGTGATGTCACCTTATCTCCCTGCTCTGTGATGTTTCGTGAGATCAGAGATCAGATAACAGTCTGTACAGGAGACGTCACTGGCCACGCCCCCTGCACTGACGCTGCTCTCTGCTCTCTCCCTGGATTCCTTCAGATAAAACATTAACCCCTTCAGCCAGAACACACTGAGGGCTCAAGGCTTTACAACAGGCTTTAGACTGCAGGCAGTGAGGAGACAAATACTGGGCACAGGAGCTGTAGAGGAATTGTATTGCACAAGAACAGGTAGGGGGAAGTTCCTGTGTATATCAGCAGTGTCATTGTACATACAGCTGGGACTTGTAGTCCTACATATACAACATGCTGCCGAGTATTCCAGCAGACAGACATGTCACTCTGGGCAGCTCTTGTATTCACTCCCTTTGCAGAGCAGGAAGGGGGGGAGGGGCTGAGATTGTTGTTACTGCAGGTAAACAAAGGCCAGAAGAGAACCAGGGAAATGAGGAAATATAGATTTTTTTTTTGCCTAAAACTTGCTTAACTTAGTTATATATTGCTGCCCATCAGATTTACAGTGCTTTATATTTTTTTCCATAACTCGGACAACCCCTTTAAAGTTGAAGGAGTCTTGTTTTCTTTAATATCAAATTATGGTTAAGGTTGAATTAGAAGGGGGTGAGAGAGTAAGTGTTGAAATTCGGCCATTTCCTCCTATCAGCAGTCTCCTGTGGCTCTAGAATCCATCCAGGAGCCTTCACTCCGGAGCAGAGGGAAGAGGTTGTGGAGGCCAGAGGCATTTAATGAAATCATTGGGAATATTGTCCCTTGCGTTTTGCTCAATTTAAATATAGAGATTGGACTGGACGGACCCTTGTCTTTTTTTTAAACCACTTCAACTGTGTAATTACAGCGTTAACGCAAATGCTTAACTAGGCGAGTTAACTGAACTAGTTGTGTTAATCCGACACCTTCAATTGCTTTTCAATGGTTTTTTTTACAGGATTATAGACGAGTGAAGTTCTTAAAAATTTGATTTGTCCGCTTCATCGAATTTTACAAAAAAATTGATTTGTGACAAATTACCTCGTCATGAAGCGCATTTTTTTAAAGTATCGGGTGCAATGATGGGAACCAACGATTGCGCCCCCTCTTCCCTCAGTGAATCCCTCAGATGCCAAGTTCATCGCTGATTGCAGAATCTGAGATCAATATTAAAACATTTTAGGGGTTGCTCATTAAAAAAAAAAAAAATTGTATTTACCTTGGGGGAAACACCCCCAAAACGTTGTGGGAGCGCAGTGATGAGCTTTTGTCAGTCTCCATGAATTGGGCTTTTTAATCATGGACCTTGGTATGTTTGGAAGATAATTTCTGTATATTTCTACTATTTGATAGAGAAGATGGATTAAGCAATAATTGGCATGCTCTATTATTGTTTGGTGTTCGTCGGAAGTAGAGAACTCAAAGTTTGTTGGTGTAATATATGTGGATTGATCTTTAGGGTCTCACCTCTTACTCATATTATGTGGCTAAAACATGAAAAAAATCTCCTCTTAACCCCATTGTCACTACAAATTATGCTTCCCCTATACAAATCTTAATAGTTGTAGTGGCACATACACTCATTGACAAAAAAAAGAAAATACCGTACCCAGACAAAAATGTTGGATTGCTGCTGCACTCGTCCCGCAGTTCTGTCTCAGAAAGATGTGTAAATGATTAAAGGTGTGGTCTGATGCCAAAAGAGGGCGTAAAAGTGATTCCCCAGCTGCCCTATAAAAAGGCTATCAGAGGCTACTTTTGGGTAGTTTACATCTTGGCGAGAGATCACTGACAGCTAGACATGCGTGTGGCACTTGAAGACAGTTTGCCCAGTTGACAGACTTAGAGAGGGGAGCATCATTGGACTAAGAGAAGCAGGATGGTCGTTTCAATAACCCAATCGTATCTCATCTTGTATCCATGTCCAACCGTATCTCATCTTGTGTGCAGGCTAGAGGCCGTATCTCACCTTCAATCCAGACTAGAGGCCGTATCTCCTCTTGTATCCAGGCTAGAGGCTGTATCTCACCTTCTATCCAGACTACAGGTTGTATCTCATCTTGTATTCATGTTAGAGGCTGTATCTCATCTTGTATCCATGCTAGAGGACGTATCTCATCTTGTATCCAGACTAGAGGCCGTATCTCATCTCGTATCCAGGCTAGAAGTTGTATCTCATCTTGTCTTCAGGCTAGAGGCCGTATCTCATCTTGTATCCAGTCTAGAAGTTGTATCTCATCTTGTCTTCAGGCTAGAGGCACCCAACAGGGCCCTAGAGCTTCCTTTCAGTTGTACATTTTCCCCAATAATCTTCTCCTTTCCTCTAATGCTGTAATCCCTTCCATTTATCATCATTACAGTCACACACAGAAAGCTTCATCCAAAAACTTTTTTTTGCCAGTGACTGTATTTACTGTGCTATTACTCACAAGTACAATGCTAAAGCACAACAAGATATTACAATTTGACCAAAGTCCCTATATTAGAGAGAACTTAATTTTTTTGTATTCTTACTTTATTTCTAGTGATGAGTGAGCATGCTCGGCCGAATATGATATTCGGTCGAGCATTGCGGTGCTCAGAACCACCGCGTGTGCTTGAGCACCATGCTCGAGTCCCCTCCCTGCACGCTAATTAGCATGCGGGGAGGTACTGGCATTCACTCTAATGCCGTAGCCATCTTGGCTACTGGCATTACAGTGATTGGCTGGCCGGGAACGCGTCATCGGGGGCTATATAGCACACGGTGACATGTGACCGGCTCAGACTGAGTCAGGGAGAGCTGCTGCAAGGAGGGACAGATAGTGTAGGGAGAGAAACTGGCTGGGCAGGGCTAGATTTTCAGTTGAATGGGTTGAATAGCCCTTTTTAAGGGCTATTGTGATATCTGGCTACAATATTTTTTTTGGGGGGGGGGTTAAAAATTGCGCAAGGTGGTCTGACCTTAACGCCACCTGCACAGCTGGTGCATTCTAATACTTTCTGTATCCTATATACCTGACATCCGTTGCTATTTTTTCTGCCGCTAATCAAGCTGACAGTACCTCATCTGTGTCTGCTGTATAACGTTTGCAAGGAGGCACAGATAGTGTAGGGATAGGATTTGGCTAGGCAGGGCTAGTTGTTCTGTTAAAAAGACACAAAAGTCTGTTGTTATATCTGGCTGCAATTTATTTTTTTCTGTTGGGGCAAGAAGAACTTAAGTTTGCCTGACGCTAACACCACCTGCACAGCGCGTGCATTATAAAGTGTCTGTAGTCTATATACCTGACATCCGTTGCTATTTTTATGCCATTAATCAAGGTGACATTATCTGCGCTGCGTCTGCTGTATAAAGTTTGTGCAAGGAGAGACAGATAGTGTAGGGATAGAAATTGGCTAGGCAGGGCTAGTTGTTCTGTTGAAAAGCCCTTTTAAGGGATATTATATCTGACTGCAATATATTATTTTTGTGGTGGGTTAAAAATTGCACAAGGTTGCTTGACCTTAACACCACCTTTGCAGCATCTGCTGTCTAACATTTGTGTATCCTAAATACCTGAAATCCGGTGTATTTTTTTCTGCCGCTATTCAAGGCGACATTATTAATGTCGCCGTGATTAGTGGCAGAACAAAAACACAATAAATGTCAGGTATATAGGAGAAACAAACATTGTACTGCACATGTAATGTCACCGTGATTAGCGGCAGAAAAAAATGCAATAAATGTCAGTTATATAGGAGAAACAAACATTGTACTGCATATGTAATGTCACCGTGATTAGCGGCAGAAAAAAACACAATAAATGCCAGGTATATAGGAGAAACAAACATTGTACTGCACATGTAATGTCGCCGTAATCAGCGGCAGAAAAAAATGCAACAAATGTCAGGTATATAGGAGAAACAAACATTGAACTGCACATATAATGTCACTGTGATTAGCAGCAGAAAAAAATGCAACAAATGTCAGGTATATAGGAGAAACAAACATTATACTGCACACGCTGCGCAGCTGGTGTTAAGATTAAGCAAACTTGTGCAAATTTTGACCATCAAGAATAAATATATTGCAGCCAGATATAACAATAGTCCTTAAAAGGACTTTTGGGTCTTTTCAACACAACTAGCCCTGCCTAGCCAAATCCTATCCCTACACTATCTGTGCCTCCTTGCGCAAACGTTATACATTATATGAATAACGGCAGAAAACATTACTAAATATTTCAGACATTCGGTGAAATTTTTCTGCTCATACACTAAAAATAATCTGCGCAACTGTACTTTTGATAAACTTGCATAAATACCATTTCATATGCACAAGGCAAGCAGTAAGGGACGGGGAAGTGGGCATGCTGCTGATGGTGCACGCAGATGCCATGGCTCTGGGCGCAGTGAAACAGCGTCTGCTGGCAGAGCACAAGAAAAAAGTCATCCAAAACTCCGAGCTTCATGTCTCAGTTTGGAGGGCGGCGCAAGACAGGTTCTTGTTAGGTCAACATGTCAGGAGGAGGACCAGAGTGAGGTTAATTTTTTTGGGTTAAAAAATTAGGGGGGAGGGCCTGCTGCTGAACCTCTTAAATATTTAAAGGCAGGGCAGCCTAATAAGCAATTTGATATGATGGAGGAAGAGGGGGAAGAGGACAAGAAAAGGAAGAGGAAGGGGTGCATGGGAATACAGTGTATTCTATACACCCTAAAAGCCACATGTAAAGTTCCTTTATGTTCAGCCGCTTTCCTGTGGTGGGGTAGCGAAGTCAGGGGCAATCCAATGGGGCAATGTTCATTTTGATTAGCGCCAACCTGTCAGCATTTTCAGTTGACAGGCGGATGCGCTTAGCAGTTATTATGCCCCCAGCGGCACTAAATACCCGCTGCGACAAAATGCTGGCGGCAGGGCAGTCCAGCACCTCCAAGGCGTAGAGCGCCAGTTCGTGCCATGTGTCCAGCTTAGACACCCAATAATTATACGGCACAGAGGGATCGCTGAGGACGTTGACACGGTCATTTTCAAAAACTTTTCCCTCCTTGTGACACTAGGCCGCTTATCAGAACCTTTTCCACATGCAGAGCCGCCCACCTTTATTCTGAGCAACTGGAAAGGCGCCGACCATGTTGCAGTTGGTATTCCACTACTGTTCTCTGCTGCTCACAAAGCCTGCTTTGATCAAAACACATCTGTGCCCACCTACCTAGTGTCACGCTGGTCTCAGGTCAGGCAGGTCCTACGCTAAACCTAACTATGCCGTTGGGCATCTATATCTAGGAGCGTGGATGCTGCACATATAGGTGTGTTGCTCCTAGTGACCTCTATATGCATACAGTAACCAATGAGAGGAGGAGCAAACACACCTATATGTACCATGCAATCAAGGCGCTCAATTTGGGCCTGCGACTTGGCTAGCACGTAACACAGGGAAGAGGAGGCAGTGGTGTGACCCGCAGACACCGATTGTGGATCCAGGCGTTTGGCCCACCTTTTAGGGTGCTTTGCTGCCATGAGGATCATGCTGGTGGTGGTCAGGTTGCTAGTGTTCATGCCCCTGCTCATTTTGGTACGGCACAGGTTGCAAATGACAATTCTTTTATCCACACTTGTTGGTGTGGCCTGCCTTCTCCCTTTTGCCACCCCACTGCCTCTTCCAGCCTGTTGCAGTGCTGTGGATCCCTCCCCCTCTGTACTGCTGCCCTCGCTCACCTTGCCACTTTCCCATGTTAGGCCAGTGATTTCATCGTCTACCACCTCCTCTTCCACTTCTTCACTCTGGTCCTCCTCCTGATAAGTTGACCTTCAGTGCTGCTGACACTCAAAAACATTAGGGGCGAGTGCCTGCTGCTGATCTGACCGTGTAAAATATTAGGTGAGGGCCTGCTGCTACTTGCGCTTTATATACAAGTAAATATATGTTTCCTAACAATATTTCCTGTAAAATCGATGTTATCTTTGGTTTTGGGGGGTATTCTTGTCATTCCGTAAAAGTGGTGTAATTCTCGGACAACATCGTTCCCAGCAGCGACTTCAGTTTCCAAGATCCATCCAGACATCCTCCCCATGCTGTTCCCAAACCATTTCAGTGGTGTTTCCACCATTTTCTCAACTTTCCCTATGAACCTGACACCCTCCCCTCTTCAGAGCAGGGGGTGCCAGAGGATAGATCATCAGTTTTTAAAAACTGTAGAAACCCTTTAAAGGGTTAATAAGCCTTCCATGAGGCTGATCTCATGTCCTTCTGTCTGTGTTAGAGATGGGCGAGGCTTTGGAAAAGTTCTGGTGAGTTTGCTCCCGGTGAGTGCATTGCAAGATAAGTTTTAAAAACTGCAGGTCTTGGAGAAGGTGAGAGAATGTTTTTGTATTTTACTTTTTTGCTCCGAAAAACAAAAAAATCTAATTTATTTTGACGTATTTCATTTGGTTATTCCTGCTAAAATTGTTTGTTTTTGACTTGATTGTTGTTATTTCTCACAGTAGCAGCTGATTGGGCAGGATATAGCTGTTTGGTCCAGGCTTTGTGTGGATTGGATAGGGTGTGTCCTCATTAACATAGGAGCTTGCATAGTCAGCTCTACCCATATTTAAGGAAAATACTAGGTGTAGGCTTTTACTCAGGTGAGTTTGCTCCTGGTGAGACAGAAGTGTTTGTAGTTTGAGAACAGCAGGAGATATTTGGTGAGTACTTTTGAGGATCAGTCATAAGGATTTGGGTTAGTGCAGTGTAACACTTGTCTGGCTATTGTTTTCCACAGTACGCTTTGGAAATTGGGGTGCTGTCCAATTTATCCGCGTTGTGTGGTTTATGTGTTGACATTTCTGCCAAGTTCACATCAGCATTTAGCTGATTTGTCAGAAGAACAGAAAAATAAAATAAAAAAAGGCTCGGTTATTTTGAGCATTAGTTTGTGTCACTGCCGTCAGGGATCAGTTATTTTTGACGGGATTAGAAGTCCTGCTGTACTTTTTCTCTTGTCAAAAATAACTGATCTCTGACGGAAGTGACACAAACTAATCATAACTGATGCTCAAAAACCGCGGATTAGGCTACATGCACACGGCCATTTTACATCAGTGTGTGCATCCATATTTTGGCCATGTGTCCGTTTTTAATGCCCATTTAGCATCCGTTAAAACCTGTAGGGTTTCTCTGGTTGTTTGCAGTGGTTTCTTGCATCTTTATTGTATTGTTTTGAGAGCAGCATGTCCTCACAACCAATGGACCGTGTGCTGCTTCTTTGGCTGATTTCTTAGCAATTTGCAGAGCGTCCAAAAATGCTTGAAGGAGAACCCATGAGGAAGAGGCGTGCAACGTCTCTCATGGCCAGGGGCGTAGCTATAGGGGGTGCAGAGGTAGCAGTCGCTACCGGGCCCAGGAGCCTGAGGGGGCCCAAAGACCCTTGTGCCGCATATGAAGACACACAAAGTACTGAGGGAAGGGGGGCCCAAGCTGAACTCTTGCACCAGGACCCATGAGCCTTTAGCTACCCCCTGCCGATCCAGGTGCTGGTTTGAAAAAAGTCAAAAATATAACAGATTTTTCCATTAAATGGCCAGAGGTTGAAGGCAACCCTGAGATGTCTTATGATCCTTCTTGGCCACCTTGGCTGGAACACAAAGGAGATGTCGATGGTTGTCCTCTATTAAAGGAGGACGGCTGTGACCAATGTCCGTAATGACTTTGTTGAGGAGGAGGTGGGGCATACAGGCCAGGCCCAGACGTGCCATGAGGATTTCCTTGAAAAAGGAACGGCGGTAGGGGGCCACAAATAGTAGTCCTGATTGTAATGGAGGGGAGTTAATTCCACCCCTAAATACTGTGGACAATGGTATGGGACATTATACCATTACAGTGCGTACATCGGGGCAAAAGAAATGGACTGTTCTACTGACCACTATGTTCTCTGGCCTTATCATCTTTGGCAGAAATAGCGGGGAACATCTGGCCTGTAATGTCTGCCCATGCTGTGCCTTTCTTATAGCGATCATGATACTGATCCAAATTGACATCCCAAATTTTTGTCTGGTCTTGGACACTGGTGATGAGACGTTCAACATCTATGTCCAGAGGCGTGATAATGATGCTATGTAGAGTATAAATTGTAGCCAAAATGTTTTTAAAAATAAGGCAAAACTACTGCAGATGCACTAAGAGGCATAATAGTGGGGTAATAAATACTGCAGGTGCGCTAAGAGGCTTAATAGTGGGGTAATAAATACTGCAGGTGCGCTAAGAGGCTTAATAGTGGGGTAATAAATACTGCAGGTGCGCTAAGAGGCTTAATAGTGGGGTAATAAATACTGCAAGTACACTAAGAGGCTTAATAGTGGGGTAATAAATACTGCAGGTGCACTAAGAGGCTTAATAGTGGGGTATATAAATACTGCAAGTGCACTAAGAGGCTTAATAGTGGGGTAATAAATACTGCAGGTGCGCTAAGAGGCTTAATAGTGGGGTAGTAAATACTGCAGGTGCGCTAAGAGGCATAATAGTGGGGTAATAAATACTGCAAGTGCACTAAGAGGCTTAATAGTGGGGTAGTAAATACTGCAGGTGCGCTAAGAGGCTTAATAGTGGGGTAATAAATACTGCAGGTGCGCTAAGAGGCTTAATAGTGGGGTAATAAATACTGCAGGTGCGCTAAGAGGCTTAATAGTGGGGTAATAAATACTGCAAGTGCACTAAGAGGCTTAATAGTGGGGTAATAAATACTGCAGGTGCACTAAGAGGCTTAATATGGAGTAATAAATACTGCAAGTGCACTAAGAGGCTTAATAGTGGGGTAATAAATACTGCAGGTGCGCTAAGAGGCTTTAATAGTGGGGTAATAAATACTGCAGGTGCACTAAGAGGCTTAATAGTGGGGTAATAAATACTGCAGGTGCGCTAAGAGGCTTAATAGTGGGGTAATAAATACTGCAGGTGCGCTAAGAGGCTTAATAGTGGGGTAATAAATACTGCAGGTGCGCTAAGAGGCTTAATAGTGGGGTAATAAATACTGCAGGTGCGCTAAGAGGCTTAATAGTGGGGTAATAAATACTGCAGGTGCGCTAAGAGGCATAATAGTGGGGTAATAAATACTGCAGGTGCGCTATAAGAGGCATAATAGTGGGGTAATAAATACTGTAGGGTGCGGCTAAGAGGCTTAATAGTGGGGTAATAAATACTGCAGGTGCGCTAAGGCATAATATAAATACTGCAGGTGCGCTAAGAGGCTTAATAGTTGGGGTAATAAATACTGCAGGTGCGCTAAGAGGGCATTAATAAGTGGAGGTTAGTAAATACTGCAGGTGCACTAAGAGGCTTAATAGTGGGGTAATAAATACTGCAGGTGCGCTAAGAGGCATAATAGTGGGGTAGTAAATACTGCAGGTGCACTAAGAGGCTTAATAGTGGGGTAATAAATACTGCAGGTGCACTAAGAGGCTTAATAGTGGGGTAATAAATACTGCAGGTGCGCTAAGAGGCATAATAGTGGGGTAGTAAATACTGCAGGTGCGCTAAGAGGCATAATAGTGGGGTAATAAATACTGCAAGTGCACTAAGAGGCTTAATAGTGGGGTAGTAAATACTGCAGGTGCGCTAAGAGGCTTAATAGTGGGGTAATAAATACTGCAGGTGCACTAAGAGGCTTAATAGTGGGGTAATAAATACTGCAGGTGCGCTAAGAGGCTTAATAGTGGGGTAATAAATACTGCAAGTGCACTAAGAGGCTTAATAGTGGGGTAATAAATACTGCAGGTGCACTAAGAGGCTTAATAGTGGGGTAATAAATACTGCAAGTGCACTAAGAGGCTTAATAGTGGAGTAATAAATACTGCAAGTGCGCTAAGAGGCTTAATAGTGGGGTAATAAATACTGCAGGTGCGCTAAGAGGCTTAATAGTGGGGTAATAAATACTGCAAGTGCACTAAGAGGCTTAATAGTGGGGTAATAAATACTGCAGGTGCGCTAAGAGGCTTAATAGTGGGGTAATAAATACTGCAGGTGCGCTAAGAGGCATAATAGTGGGGTAATAAATACTGCAGGTGCGCTAAGAGGCATAATAGTGGGGTAATAAATACTGCAGGTGCGCTAAGAGGCATAATAGTGGGGTAGTAAATACTGCAGGTGCACTAAGAGGCATAATAGTGGGGTAGTAAATACTGCAGGTGCGCTAAGAGGCATAATAGTGGGGTAATAAATACTGCAGGTGCGCTAAGAGGCTTAATAGTGGGGTAGTAAATACTGCAGCTGCGCTAAGAGGCTTAATAGTGGGGTAGTAAATACTGCAGGTGCGCTAAGAGGCTTAATAGTGGGGTAATAAATACTGCAGGTGCGCTAAGAGGCATAATAGTGGGGTAATAAATACTGCAGGTGCACTAAGAGGCATAATAGCGGGGTAGTAAATACTGCAGGTGCACTAAGAGGCATAATAGTGGGGTAGTAAATACTGCAGGTGCGCTAAGAGGCTTAATAGTGGGGTAGTAAATACTGCAGGTGTGCTAAGAGGCATAATAGTGGGGTAATAAATACTGCAGGTGCACTAAGAGGCATAATAGTGGGGTAGTAAATACTGCAGGTGCGCTAAGAGGCTTAATAGTGGGGTAGTAAATACTGCAGGTGTGCTAAGAGGCATAATAGTGGGGTAATAAATACTGCAGGTGCACTAAGAGGCATAATAGTGGGGTAGTAAATACTGCAGGTGTGCTAAGAGGCATAATAGTGGGGTAATAAATACTGCAGGTGCGCTAAGAGGCATAATAGTGGGGTAGTAAATACTGCAGGTGTGCTAAGAGGCATAATAGTGGGGTAATAAATACTGCAGGTGCACTAAGAGGCATAATAGTGGGGTAGTAAATACTGCAGGTGTGCTAAGAGGCATAATAGTGGGGTAATAAATACTGCAGGTGCGCTAAGAGGCATAATAGTGGGGTAGTAAATACTGCAGGTGCGCTAAGAGGCTTAATAGTGGGGTAGTAAATACTGCAGGTGCACTTAGAGGCTTAATAGTGGGGTAATAATTACTGTAGGTGCACTAAGAGGCATAATAGTGGGGTAATAAATACTGCAGGTGCGCTAAGAGGCATAATAGTGGGGTAATAAATACTGCAGGTGCACTAAGAGGCATAATAGTGGGGTAATAAATACTGCAGGTGCGCTAAGAGGCTTAATAGTGGGGTAATAAATACTGCAGGTGCACTAAGAGGCTTAATAGTGGGGTAATAAATACTGCAGGTGCACTAAGAGGCATAATAGTGGGGTAGTAAATACTGCAGGTGCGCAAAGGGGACATAACTAGTGTGTGGTGGTACCAAAGAATTGAAATGTATGGGTTCCGGAGATGCGTGATGAGTTATCACCGAAGTCTCGGTGAATAACTTCGGAAATCGATTATTAAAGGGGTTTTTCCATAACCAGCCATGGTTTAACCAACAGGTGGGGGCTGACATTGTCAGGATGAGAAGGTCCATGGTTCTTGGCCCCTTCTCACCCTAAAAATACCAGCCCACAGCCGCTTCAAGAGCAGAACCATCATATAAAATGGTTCCACCCCTGATGGCAACCCGACTCATCCCGGCAACCCTGGGGCTTTGGGTTAATGTCAGCTTTGGGGTGGAAGGACACCGCTGGCTGACAATAAGACCCAGTCATAGTTATGGAAGTGTCTCTTAGATACCGCCATTACTACCACTGCGATTAAATGGAAATAAGTCACACCACCATGAAAAAATTCTTTATTTAAATAAACACGCCCCAACTGCAGCCCTCCTCGACCATTTTATTTAATAAATTCCATGTGACTCATGTAGTCTAGTGAATCCGTCATAGTCCAAAAGCCAATCTGTAAAAGATTAAAGCGATAACAACAATTTAACATTGGTCCTGAAAAATATTATTATTATTATTATTATATAAATATTATAATATTAGATATTTTCCAAAACTACATAAGACTTTGAAACAGCTTCTTTGGCAGGCTATGGTACCTTTCCCTCATTCTTGCCCTTTCACTGCTACCCCTGATTAACCATGTACAGTAGTTATGTCACCGCTATGCACACTATCAGTAGTTAGTCCACCATTCAAGGTAGTCATGGACCCTCAATGCTCCCTTCACAATTGCCATGGCCCCTTGCTGCCCCTTTCATAGTAGTTATGTTCCCCCTACTGCCCCTAAGCAGTAGTTAAGACCCCATACTGCCCACTAAACACTAGTTATGGCACCTACCAGTAATATTCTCCCCTTTTTAAACCCCAACTATAATCATGACCTCCATGGTTCCATAATGTCCCCCATGACCAAAATCTTCAGAATCCTAGGGGAGATGGAGTGGTATCGGGTTTTAAGGTAAATCCAGGAAAATGCAAACTATTAAGTATTGGACCAGGCAGTCATGGGAGAGATTTTCGCCAACAGGGTTGCCCAGTCGCACTAGCCTGATCCCACATCACCGCGCAGCCCACTCTCTATACTCCCTTAACTATGTTCCGCTAATCCAACAGATAAAAAGTGACTAGATTCGCTGGCAGAGATTGCCTTTATCATTTCTAGGAATATGTCACCTGATAAAATGATTAGCTTCCAAAAGCTACTGTATCCAATGCAGAGCATACCGGTTTTGCCCAAGCATAATGACATTAAAACTTTAACCCTTAGGATACCAGCGCCGTACATCGCCCAAAAAATAAAAAAAAAATATGGCTCTCAGAAAATGGCAACACAAAAAAAAGATTTTATTCTGTTCAAAAGTGCATCTAATGTGTAAAACTTAACAAAAGTAAAAATGTTAGACAAATTGGGTATGACCGCATCCGTAACAACCTGCTCTATAAAAATATCACTTGATTTGCCCCTTCAGGTTAATGCGGAAAAAAAAAATTTTTAAATACTATGCCAAAGCAGCTCTTTTTTTCACCTTGACTCACAAAAAGTGTAATACCAAGTGATCAAAAAGGCGTATTTACCCCAAAATGGTACCAATGAAAACCTCACCTCATCCCGCAAAAAATGAGCCCCCACATAAGACAATAACCTAAAAAAAATAAAAATCAATGGCTCCCGCAAACCAATCCATCAAAATCTGTGCTGCAAAATCCATATGGCGCTCCTTCTGTTCTGAGTCCTGCCATGTGCCCCCACAGCAGTTTACCACCACATATGGGGTGATGACGTATTCAGGAGAAAATGGGGAACAACTTATGGGGTGCTTTTCTCCTGTTACCTCTGTGAAAATGAAAAATTTGGGGCTAAAGCAACATGTTATTGGAAGAAATGAAACTTTTCATTTTCACAGCCAAGTGTTTCCAAATTCCGTAAAACGCTTAGGGGGTCAAAGTGGCCAGTACCCCCCTTAATATATTCTTTGAAGGGTGTAGTTTCCAAAATGGGGTCACTCTTTGAGGGTTTTCACTGTAGGGGTACGTCAGGGTCTCTCAATTACAAAATGGTGCCTAAAAACCATTCTAGCAAAATCTGCCTCCAAAATTCGTATGGTGCTCCTTTCCTTCTGACCACTGCCATAAACCCATAGAGACGTTTACCACCACATATGGGGTATTTCTGTAAACTGCAGAATCAAAGTAATGTATCTTGAGGTTTAGTTTGCTGTTAACCCTTGCTGTGTTGCAAGAAAAAAATTATTAACATGAATAATCTAACAAAAAATTGAAATTTTGAAATTTCACCTCCATTTTCCTTTAATTCTTGTGGAACACCTCAAGGGTTAACAAAGTTTGTAACAGCAGTTTTTTATAATTTGAGGGGTGTAGTTTCTAAAATGGGGTCATTTATTAGTGGTTTCCATTAGTTAAGCCTCACAAAATCACTTCATATCTGAATTGGTGCTTCAAAAATGGTTTGGTAAATTTTGTTGAAAATTTGAAAAATTGCTTCTAAACTTCTAAGCCCTCTAACTTCCTAAAACAATAAAATCACATTTACAAAATGATGCCAACATAAAGTAGACATATGGGGAATGTTAAGTAATAAATATTTTTAAAAGCAGAGAAATTGAAATTTTGAAAATTGAAAATTTTTCAGAATTTTCGTTAAATTTGGGATTTTTCCATAAATAAAGGTGAAATATATTGACTCAAATTTATGACTGTCATGAGGTACAATGTGTCACGAGAAAACATTCTCAGAATGGCCTGGATAAGTAAAAGTGTTCTAAAGTTATTACCACATAAAGTGACACATGTCAGATTTGCAAAAAATGGCCTGGGATTTAAGGTGAAAAGTGGCTCGGTACTGAAAGGGTTAAACTCTGCCTTTGCTAAATTCATGTGGTCAGGGAGACGGTCAAGAATTGCTCTAAAGACACTAATGGCCTCATTAGACAAAGGAGAAGTCCAATTCCCAGACATCAGGCAATATAACGTGGCGAGTCTCCTTCACCATTGCGAGGATTGGCTGAATCAGTCGTTGCATTACTAAAATTTCCTCTTAGAAAAGGAACTGGCCGGAGGATGGGACTTAGGAGCCCTTCTTCACTCCAAGCTGGTATTGCTGCCTTCTTATAAACGATCTTCTGTAGTGCTCAGGGACACTCTAGTGACCTGGAAAGAAGTGAGGAAACTATTTGGGCTACCATTTCTGGCATCTAAACACATGCCATTGTGGCAACACCCGGAATTTAAAATGGGACAGACTAACAAATTGTTTGAGATATGGAGGTCACTGGGCATACGCTCGTTTAGGCCCGTATTACATGATAAAGACCCACCGTATGCATCTCTGATGGAGCAACATGACAAATTTGGCCTGCCTACAAGCCAGGTTATGCAGTATTACCAGGTAATGATCTTTTGTAAGTCCAGGCTCCTGAATGTGCGCCAAAAATGTGTATCCAATCGGATTGACCCTCTTCTTGAAGATAGGGATTCTAGATATACAAAACACGGAGGGAACACTTCACCACATATTCTTATTATTGTCACTATTACTACTTTCACTTTTGATGTAAAAATACTGTAATTGTTCTCTGTGTACTTTTCTATTGTGAAAAATAGCCTTGTAAGTACTTTACCTGATGGTGAACAATAAAAAAGTTACAATAAACAAAAAATAATGTCCCAAACGGTGTAAATAATTTTTATATAATGCCCCCCATAGTGTAGCTATTTTTTCACGTGGTTCCGTCATTAGGCATATTGCAGTTCCATTGGCAGGTCCTGCAGTGATGTTTGGGGGGGGGTTTGACCCCTAAATGGCCATATTGTTAAAGTGTACACATTTTTAACGACATGTCCTATTTTTGGACGGACACTATTTTCTGGCAGTTAAAAGAACGGCCATGTAAATAGCCCCATAGCCTTTCATTGATGGTAAAAAATGGCCGTGTGACAGCCGTTACTTAATCAACCGTCACACAGCCACTTTTCACTGTCATGTTCATGAGGCCTTCGTTATTTTTAATTAACTAAGCATATAACAGATCCGTTTTTTTTTTCTGTTCTTCTGACAGATCAGAAGAAGGGAAAGCAAAACGGTGATGTGAACTCGTCCTCAGTTTGTAATCTTCAGTCTGAGGTTGAAAGTCTTAGAGGGAAAGGTGGTTGTTTACAGGGCTGCTTCACATCAAAGACCTCAGAGGAGAAGGGCAGAGTGGACGACCACTGGTTTTAGGATAGAGCAAGTTGTGGAGCATAAACACGCTAATTTCGGGCTATCCTAGTATAATTCCTGTGGTGCACTTCTTGATCTGGAAGGCGATGTAGCTGCTCATACAAACAGGCCTTCCCATGTGCAGGATGATGCTACTTCTAAGACAGGGATCAGCAACCTCCGGCACTCCAGCTGTTTTGAAACAACTACAACTCCCAGAATCCTCCTTTCAATTTTTGGGGAGGTACAAGAACAAATAAGAAAGTGTGCATGCTGGGAGTTGTAGTTTCACAGGAGCTGGGGTGCCGAACGTTGCTGGACCCTGCTCTGAGGGCTCTCAGTGCCAGTCCACAATATACGGCACTGTGTGCACGGATTCGGACCCATTAACTTGAATGGGTCCACATCCTCCAGAAGACGGGAATCACCGATCTTTTTGAAGAGCAGAGACACGGATCAGAAGCCCATGAAAGCACTAAGAAGCGCTTCCTTGGGCTTCTGATCCATGCCTTCGTACCCCAAAAAGATAGAACATGTTCAATCTTTGGCCATATCTTGCAGATCGTGGATCTAGTCAAGTCAATGGGTCCGCATCCTCAAGTGGAGTGTATGAGGCCAATGCCCGTATTTGGCGCAATTTGCGGTCCGCCGCACTGGCACTAAGCAAGTACACTTAGGGAGAGATTGTTTTGTATGAGGTAGGAAGAGGTACCAACCAGAGGAGAAGGCATCTTCTTGTTGGTATTGATTGGGACAGAATGGAGATGTGCTGGAGGAGATGAGACGTCTTCCAGGTGATAAGAAGCGTATTACAAATATAGTCAAGGCTGCAAGTAAGGATTGTGAATTCATCTGATGTGCTGAGTGCATCATGGCTCCAACCATCTGCCCCAAAATGATTTGCTTTTTGTACAAATGGAATTCCAGAACTTCAGCCGGGAGCCTGGGAACGTAACAGGTTCAGTGACTTTTTCAGAGGCACAAGACACTTTATATCTCAGGGTTTAATGTGTAAAGGTAGATAAATACTTGGGGCAGAATTCAGACATTTCATAAATAAAAAACTTAACCCTTTCAGTCCCGGAGTGGTTTTCATTTTTGCATTTTCATTTTTTTACTCCATGCCTTTCCGGGGCCATAATTTTTATTTTATTTTTTCCATTCACATAGCCTGAAGGGCTTGATTTTTTTCAGGAAAATTTGCACTTTCTAATTCCACCATTTAATATTGCATACAATGTAGTGGGGAGCCAGAAAAAAATCCAAATGAGGTGAGAAAAAAAACATAATTCCACAACAGTTTTATGAGTTTTGTTTCTACAGCGTTCCGTATATGATAAAACTGACCTATTACTTTCATTCTCTGGGTCAGTATGATTACAGTGATACCACATTTATATAGTTTTATGGGTTTTGTTTTTACACTGTTCCCTATGAGATAAAACTGACCTGTTCTCTTCATTCTCCGGGTCAGTACGATTACAGTGATACCACATTTATATAGTTTTATAGGTTTTGTATTTACAGTGTTCCCTATGAGATAAAACTGGCCTGTTCCCTTCATTCTCCCGTCAGTACGATTACAGTGATACCACATTTATATAGTTTTATGGGTTTTGTTTTTACACCGTTCCCTATGAGATAAAACTGACCTGTTCTCTTCATTCTCTGGGTCAGTATGATTACAGTGATACTACATTTATATAGTTTTATGGGTTTTGTTTTTACACCGTTCCCCATGAGATAAAACTGACCTGTTCTCTTCATTCTCCGGGTCAGTACGATTACAGTGATACAACATTTATATAGTTTTATAGGTTTTGTATTTACAGTGTTCCCTATGAGATAAAACTGACCTGTTCTTTTCATTCTCCGGGTCAGTACGATTACAGTGATACCACATTTATATAGTTTTATAGGTTTTGTATTTACAGTGTTCCCTATGAGATAAAACTGACCTGTTCTCTTCATTCTCCGGGTCAGTACGATTACAGTGATACCACATTTATATAATTTTATAGGTTTTGTATTTACAGTGTTCCCTATGAAATAAAACTGACCTGTTCCCTTCATTCTCCGGGTCAGTACTATTACAGTGATACCACATTTATATAGTTTTATAGGTTTTGTATTTACAGTGTTCCCTATGAGATAAAACTGACCTGTTCTTTTCATTCTCCCGTCAGTACGATTACAGTGATACCACATTTATATAGTTTTATGGGTTTTGCTTTTACACCGTTCCCTATGAGATAAAACTGACCTGTTCTCTTCATTCTCTGGGTCAGTATGATTACAGTGATACCACATTTATATAGTTTTATGGGTTTTGTTTTTACACCGTTCCCCATGAGATAAAACTGACCTGTTCTCTTCATTCTCCGGGTCAGTACGATTACAGTGATACCACATTTATATAGTTTCATAGGTTTTGTATTTACAGTGTTCCCTATGAGATAAAACTGACCTGTTCTCTTCATTCTCCGGGTCAGTACGATTACTGTGATACCACATTTATATAATTTTATAGGTTTTGTATTTACAGTGTTCTCTATGAGATAAAATTGACCTGTTCTCTTCATTCTCTGGTTCAGTACGATTACAGTGATACCACATTTATATAGTTTTAGGGGTTTTGTTTTTACACCGTTCCCTATGAGATAAAACTGACCTGTTCTCTTCATTCTCCGGGTCAGTACGATTACAGTGATACTACATTTATATAGTTTTATGGGTTTTGTTTTTACACCGTTCCCTATGAGATAAAACTGGCCGGTTCCCTTCATTTTCCGGTCAGTACGATTACAGAGATAACACATTATATAGTTTTATGGGTTTTGTATTTACAGCGTTCCCTATGAGATAAAACTATTCCCTTCCCTATTCCCTTCATTCTCCGGGTCAGTACGATTACAGTGATACCACATATGGATAGTTTTTCTTTTGTTTCAAGACTAAAAAAATAAATAAAAACCTTTTCTTCACCATATTCTGACCCCTATAACTTTTTTGCAGTTGTGTGTATGGAGCTGTGTGAGGGACCATTTTTTGTGGAACGATCTATACTTTTCATTGATACCATTTTGGATGTGTATGACTTTTTGATCACTTTTATTTAATTTTTAGTGGGAGGTGAAGTGACCAAAAATCGGCCATTCTGACTTTTTTTCCATTTTGCCATATAGGATAAATATTTTTATATTTTAATAGTACAGGCGTTTTCTCAAGTGGGGATGCCCATGACATGTTTTTGTTTTTTTTTGTTTACATAATTTTGTTTGCATTTTGGGCAAAAAGGGGGTTATTCCATTTTTTTTAATGTTTTTAAAAATAAAAAATGTAAAAAAAAAATTTAGCACTTTTTTATAGTTCCCATGGTAAATTATAACAAGCAATCATTAGATTGCTTCTCTCATAAACTCCAATGCATTATCATTGGAATGTAATAAAATACTAGAGATGAGCAAAGTATTCCAAAATTCAATTCAGCTGTTTCATTGAATTAAAAAAAAAGTGCTTTGTGATGAATTACTTTGTACCAAAGCGCATTTCTTTGTAAGGAGTGGGTGCAAGGACAGGGATCGACAATTGCGCGGCTCCCCTTCATTGTACCCCTCAGATGCAGCAATTAAGGTGATCGCAACATCTGATAGTAATAGTGTAAAAAAAATTTTAAAAATCATACTTACCTCATCTATTTGCTTGCGACAGGCCGGCTGCCGCCATCTTTATTAAAGATCTGCAATGACATCATTTCGTGCGAAATCTTCAAGCAAGTTGGCGGCGGCCGGCCCATCGCGAGCAAATGGATGAGGTACGTATGATTTTTTTTTGTTTGTTTTTTACACTATTTCAGGCACAATTGATTCGCTACGCTACTCGCTCAAAGAAATTTAGCTTCCCGGCTAATCGAATTTATAATGAAATTCACATCAAAGTTCACTTTGTGGACTTCGATTAGCTCAACACTAAGAATACACTAATACACTATGGGAGTCGTTTATTATTCTGAAATACACCTACAAGTATATTAGGCATATTTCAGGAGCAGATTGCGGTGTAACGGTTAGAGGCCTTTAGGATCTGTTGAGTTTTTCATTTTTTAAATCAGAAGAAGGGTAAAATAAACGGTGATATCAACAAGGCCAAACAAGGACACTAGTGGCCCCGTCATAGTGTGGGGAGAGTTGCAACAGCATGAGGAGTCAAAATAGTGGCCCAGGCACAGAGTGGTGAGGTGGCAACAGCAGGAGTAGTAAACATAGTGGCCCAGACACAGAGTGGTGAGGTGGCAACAGCAGGAGGAGTCAACACAGTGGTCCAGTCACAGAGTGGTGAGGTGGCAACAGCAGGAGGAGTCCACACAGTGGTCCAGTCACAGAGTGGTGAAGTGGCAACAGCAGGAGGAGTCAACACAGTGGTCCAGTCACAGAGTGGTGAGGTGGCAACAGCAGGAGGAATCAACACAGTGGTCCAGTCACAGAGTGGTGAGGTGGCAACAGCAGGAGGAGTCAACAAAGTGGTCCAGTCACATAGTGGTGAGGTGACAACAGCAGGAGGAGTCAACACAGTGGCCCAGTCACAGAGTGGTGAGGGTGGCAGTAGTAGTGGCGGATACACAGTGTTAATAGGGGCGGCAGGAAAGTATTAGCAGCAAGGAGTAGCAGTTATGGCAGCTGCAGCTGCAGCCATATAGTACATGTTGGCAGACAGATAGCAACAGTGGCATTATAGCAGCAGCAGCCATACAGAACTTGATGGGATGCAAGCAGGCAGGCAGCAACAGGGGCAAAATGTGGCCCCGTCAGCAAGGCCAGATCTATTCATTGGTCCCAGCAGGAGGAGTATGAAAATCCTCCCGAAACCAGGCTTGGTTCATATTGATAAAAGTAATGTTTTGGACACTGGCAGAGGGCCCAACAGCTGCAGGGCAGACAGCAAGATACATTAACTGTTCTTCTTCCACTGTCGTCCCCTGCTGCATGAGCGTCAGCATCTGTTCCAAGATAAATATGAGGTGTATAAGCATCATTTATGCCGCAGTTGTCCCTACTGACAAATTTTGTAACCTTTTTGAAGGGCTTCAGCGTTTGACAGCCGGTTCGGCTGCACAGGGGCCCAGGGCCGGAGGGGGGCCCTTTCTTACCGGCTGCAGGGCAGGGAGAGATGAGCGCTTCCATTGTGGAAGCGCTCATCTCTATATTCATCTCTATATTCATATTCGTCCTAAGGACGGCGATACAGATGGATAATGAGGGCAAGGGGGAGAGACGTCTCCCTTCCCCGTTCCTCTGATAGGCTATAGGCCTAGTGCCTGCAGCCTATCAGAGGCCGGCACAGGCGGCGCGATTACGCCATCGCGCCGTCTTAGCCGTACAGCGCGGGACACAGCCCAGAAGAGGCCTGCATCGCGTCGCTGAAAGAGGCAAGGAGGTGAGTATAAGTGTTAATTTTTTTCATTTAATCTTTGCTAAGTGAACTATCTGGCACACAGTGGGGGCACTATGGGTGAGGGGCACTATGGAGGAGGAGCACTATGGGGGCACTATGGGTGAGGAGCACTATGCAGGGCACTATGGAGGCAGAGCACTATGGGGGCCACTATGGAGTATGAGCACTATGGGGGCACTATGGGGGCCACTATGGAGAAGGAGCACTATGGGGACCACTATGGAGAAGGAGCACTATGGGGACCAATATGGGGGCGCTATGGAGGGCACTATGGAGGAGGAGCACAATGGGGGCACTATGGGTGAGGAGCACTATGCAGGGCACTATGGAGGCGGAGCACTATGGGGGCCACTATGGAGTATGAGCACTATGGGGGCACTATGGGGGCCACTATGGAGAAGGAGCACTATGGGGACCACTATGGAGAAGAGCACTATGGGGACCACTATGGAGGAGGAGCACTATGGGGGCACTATGGAGGGCACTATGGAGGAGGAGCACAATGGGGGCACTATAAAGGAGAAGCACTATGGGGGCACTATGGAGGGCACTATGGAGGAGGAGCACAATGGGGGCACTATGGAGGAGGAGCACAATGGGGGCACTATGAAGGAGAAGCACTATGGGGGCACTATCTAGGAGGAGCACAATGGGGGCACTATGAAGGAAAAGCACTATGGGGCACTATGAAGGAGAAGCACTATGGGGGCACTATGAAGGAGAAGCACTATGGGGGCACTATGAAGGAGAAGCACTATGGGGGCACTATCTAGGAGGAGCACTATGGGGGCACTATGAAGGAAAAGCACTATGGGGGCACTATGAAGGAGAAGCACTATGGGGCACTATGAAGGAAAAGCACTATGGGGGCACTATGAAGGAGAAGCACTATGGGGGCACTATGAAGGAGAAGCACTATGGAGGCACTATGAAGGAGAAGCACTATGGGGGCACTATGAAGGAGAAGCACTATGGGGGCACTATCTAGGAGGAGCACTATGGGGCACTATGAAGGAGAAGCACTATGGGGGCACTATCTAGGAGGAGCACTATGGGGGCACTATCTAGGAGGAGCACTATGGGGGGCCATATATATATATATATATATATATATATATACTGGCACTATGGAGGAGGAGGAGCACTATGGGGGCCCTATGATATATACTGGCAGACATGGGGGGCACTATGGAGAAGGGGGAGAGAGGAGCACTATTGGGGTCATTGTATAGGGGCATTATACTGGCACACATAAGGCACTATACAGACTTTGGCTGAATTGAGGGCACTAAGAGGGTTTTTTGGGCACACAGTAGGGGGCATTGGCACACATTATGAGGGCACTATGGGGACATTGGCTGGCTGGGGGATGGGGGCACTAATTATTTCTATTGGTGGGACTTTTGGGAGAACTATTACGGTGGGGGGCACAGTATCAGCTTAGCACAGTTATTTGTGGGGAACATTATGGTTACACTGTTAGTGTCAGGGACACTATTTCCTGGGTGCAGTTATTTTTTAGGGCACTGTGTGCCAATAATTACTGAAAGTGGTAGTATTTGCAGGGGGACTGTTTCTGCAGTATAGTTTTGGGGAGCACAATGGGCACAGTATTGGGGGTGGCAGGATGGGGAGTTCAAGAATGTGGGAGAATGAAAGAAAAGTAGGAAATTAAGATGTCTGTCTGTCAAACTCTGCAGAGAGAAGAGATGGCTGAAAGAAATCGTCATGGTGGTCTGATCTGACAGGAGAAGATGAGGAAAGAGAACGTCTACATCTAAGAAGAGGTCACTGGATGTAAGAGGTATGTGCGCTGTATTAGACTACTGAGTTAGTGATTCTGGCAGGCTGTTCCAGCAGAGAACAGCCCACCGGAATTCACCGGCTCCGGCACTGCTGGATGCAGAATGCCCGCCGGCCCCATTAACTATAATGGGGTCCGGCAGAGATCCGGCCACAATCTGGCAAAAATGCCGAGAATCAGTGAGACACAAACTGCTGCATGCCTGAGTCTGTGTCTGGCCAATTCCATGTATTCTCTGCCGAATCAGGTGGCCCTATCGTAGTGCTGCAGGTGTTAAAGTAACCTTACCCTGTAAGTTTGTATTGCTGTATGTAATGTTAGGACACCTTAGGTTAGGTTGAGAATTTGGTTTGGGAAAGGCGGGGGGGCGCGGCCACATTCCTTGCACAGGGGCCCTCTGCTGTCTGTGTCCGCCCCTGCACCATCGTGAAAAAAAGCTTCCAGACGGAAGTCAGTGCACCCCTCACATATACAGTACCTCACAGAAGTCAGTGCACCCCTCACATCTACAGTACCTCACAGAAGTCAGTGCACCCCTCACATCTACAGTATCTCACAGAAGTCAGTGCACCCCTCACATATACAGCACCTCCCAGAAGTCAGTGCACCCCTCACATATACAGCATCTCCCAGAAGTCAGTGCACCCCTCACATATACAGCACCTCCCAGAAGTCAGTGCACCCCTCACATATACTGTATCTCCCAGAAGTCAGTGCACCCCTCACATATACAGTATCTCACAGAAGTCAGTGCACCCCTCACATATACAGTATCTCACAGAAGTCAGTGCACCCCTCACATATACAGTATCTCACAGAAGTCAGTGCACCCCTCACATATACAGCATCTCCCAGAAGTCAGTGCACCCCTCACATATACAGCATCTCCCAGAAGTCAGTGCACCCCTCACATATACAGCACCTCCCAGAAGTCAGTGCACCCCTCACATATACAGCATCTCCCAGAAGTCAGTGCACCCCTCACATATACAGTATCTCACAGAAGTCAGTGCACCCCTCACATATACAGTATCTCACAGAAGTCAGTGCACCCCTCACATATACAGTATCTCACAGAAGTCAGTGCACCCCTCACATATACAGTATCTCACAGAAGTCAGTGCACCCCTCACATATACAGCACCTCCCAGAAGTCAGTGCACCCCTCACATCTACAGCATCTCCCAGAAGTCAGTGCACCCCTCACATATACAGCACCTCCCAGAAGTCAGTGCACCCCTCACATATACAGCATCTCCCAGAAGTCAGTGCACCCCTCACATATACAGCACCTCCCAGAAGTCAGTGCACCCCTCACATATACAGCACCTCCCAGAAGTCAGTGCACCCCTCACATATACAGCATCTCCCAGAAGTCAGTGCACCCCTCACATATACAGCACCTCCCAGAAGTCAGTGCACCCCTCACATATACAGTACCTCCCAGAAGTCAGTGCACCCCTCACATTTCTGTAAATATTTCATTCTATCTTTTCCTGGGACGACACTGAAGATCTGACCCTCTGATACAATGTACAGTAGTCAGTGCACGGCTTGTACAATAGTGCGAGGCTACTTTCACATCTGTGTTTTTGGATCAGTCATGGATCAGCAAAAATGCTTTCGTCATGATAAAACAACCAGCTGCATCCATTATGAACAGATCTGGTTGTATTATCTCTAAAATGGCCAGGAGGGATCCGGCACTAAAACCATTGTAAGTCAATCGGCGCCAAATCCGTTTGCTTTTGTGACTGAGAAAACGTATCCACCATCATTGCCGTGCATTGTGTTTCATACCGGATCTGTTTTGTTCCTCATACCATGATGCACTCAAAAACACTGCTTGCAGCGCTTTTCTGTCCGTGATGGGAACACAACCAAACAGAACGAAATGCATTCTGGTGCACTCTGTTCCGTTCAGTTTTGTCCCCATGCCTATTAAGATCCTCACAGGTCACAGGTCTTCAGGCAATACTGTTTTATTCACAGTCCCCTGATCTGCTGAATGTCCTACCATGGCCCTCACAGTCCTCTGATCTGCTGAAGGTTTTACCATGGTCCTCACAGTCCTCTGATCTGCTGAAGGTTTTACCATGGTCCTCACAATCTCCTGATCTGCTGATGGTTTTACCATGGTCCTCACAGTCCCCTGATCTGCTGAAGGTTTTACCATGGTCCTCACAATCTCCTGATCTGTTTAAGGTTTTACCATGGTCCTCACAGTCCCCTGATCTGCTGAAGGTTTTACCATGGTCCTCACAGTGCCCTGATCTGCTGAAGGTTTTATCATGATCCTCACAGTCCCCTGATCTGCTGAAGGTTTTACCATAGCCCTCACAGTCCCCTGATCTGCTGAAGGTTTTACCATAGCCCTCACAGTCTACTGATCTGCTGAAGGTTTTACCACAGCCCTCACAGTCTACTGATCTGCTGAAGGTTTTACCACGGCCCTCACAGTCTACTGATCTGCTGAAGGTTTTACCATGGCCCTCATAGTCCACTGATCTGCTGAAGGTTTTACCATGGCCCTCACAATCCACTGATCTGCTGAAGGTTTTACCATGGCCCTCACAATCCACTGATCTGCTGAAGGTTTTACCATGGCCCTCACAGTCCTCTGATCTGCTGAAGGTTTTACCATGGTCTTCACAGTCCTCTGATCTGCTGAAGGTTTTACCATGGCCCTCACAGTCCCCTGATCTGCTGAAGGTTTTACCATGGTCTTCACAGTCCCCTGATCTGCTGAAGGTTTTACCATGGTCCTCACAGTCCTCTGATCTGCTGAAGGTTTTACCATGGTCCTCACAATCTCCTGATCTGCTGAAGGTTTTACCATGGTCCTCACAGTCCTCTGATCTGCTTAAGGTTTTACCATCGTCCTCACAGCCCCCTGATCTGCTGAAGGTTTTACCATCGTCCTCACAGTCCCCTGATCTGCTGAAGGTTTTACCATGGCCCTCACAGTCCCCTGATCTGCTGAAGGTTTTACCATGGTCCTCACAGTCCCCTGATCTGCTGAAGGTTTTACCATGGTCCTCACAGTCCCCTGATCTGCTTAAGGTTTTACCATGGTCCTCACAGTCCCCTGATCTGCTGAAGGTTTTACCATGGTCCTCACAGTCCCCTGATCTGCTGAAGGTTTTACCATGGTCCTCACAGTCCTCTGATCTGCTGAAGGTTCTACCATGGTCCTCACAGTCCCCTGATCTGCTTAAGGTTTTACCATGGTCCTCACAGTCCCCTGATCTGCTGAAGGTTTTACCATGGCCCTCACAGTCTACTGATCTGCTGAAGGTTTTATCATGATCCTCATAGTCCCCTGATCTGCTAAAGGATTTACCATGGTCCTCATGGTCTCCTGATATGCTGATGGTTTTATTTGTATTTTATTATATTTTACTTTTTTTTTTTTACACATAACATGTTCCCCAAAGAGGTCATCAAAGACCTCTGGGGAATATTGACATCTGTGGGGCTATTCCATAGATTGTGCAAAGCCCTGGCAATTCTCCTCTTCACGAAACACCCTGTATGTCTTATCTATATCTCTTATCTATCTATATCTTATATATCCTGTAGGGGCGCCATTCCACAACTCCTCTGTCTTCTTCTCCGCGTGCTGCGCTGTCGTCCTGATGTCATGCAGCGTCAGCTCATAGTGCTCGCTTACTTGCACTATGTCCTGAGGATGTGTCAGGATCCAATGCAGCGCGCAGGCCGGCGGGTGACCACGTATCGGTAAGTAATAGAAAAAGCTTGACTCATGCTCTGTGGTCACGTGACACAAACGAATCCTTGATGCAAAAAATTTGCATCAAGGATTTTTTTGTGTCAAATTACTCTATTTAATCGAGTAATCGTTTCAGCCCTATCGGGGACTTCTGGATACGTGACCTTTGTGTTTAGTGGCTCCTTTACCGGTGACCCCTCATATCAGAGAGCCCCATATTGGGGACTACTGTATCAGGGGCACCTTTCTTGGGGACAGTTCAGTTCATGTGACTCATTGATGAGAGGGGGATGACTTCATGCCGCCACATTATTCCACATCTTACCAGCATATACTGTGTCATCGAGAGAAATGGTTCCACTCTTATAGTCCAGCACAATAGTCCTCCCCTCTATGGTCAGGAGAGGGTTAATCCTAGATGGTCGACTTTGGTGAGATAATGGACTTCAGAAATCATTGAGAACAAATATGGAATTACTGATCCGATCCCGTGGTTTCTTTTTAATCGCAGGAGCCATGGCGCTGTCCATCATCCTGGCAGTTTTTATCATCCTCCTCATCGCTCACACCATTTACCAGTCATGGTCCCAACAGAATAAACACAAGTCACTGCCTCCTGGACCTACCCCAATTCCTGTGGTGGGGACCCCCCAGTACCTACGGATAAGAGATGCCATCCCCAACTTTAACATGGTAGGTGTCCACGAGGAGACATGGTGTGGATCATGCACCAAGATGATGATCACATGCTGAAACCTTAACTCTATGGTAAACTGAGAAAAGAAAGAAAAAAATGGAGTAATTGGGGGATGGGAGAAAAATAAAAATCTAGGTGCGCCCGTAGGAGATTATATCAGAGGGAGAGAAGGTGGTGTGAAGTAGGAGGACAAGATAATAAGGCAGCAACCACTGAAAGCAATAAACGGATCACAAAGTGTACCGCAATAGGAGAATCAAGGAAAAAGGTAGTGGTGCGCCAAATCTGGTATCAAGATACCAATCAAGGAAGAGACACAATGGGAAAGTGTCAAAGAGTTAAAGAGGTGGGAAAACTAGATTAAGTGACAAAAGAGGCACTGGATCCCAATAGAAAGTTGGCAGGATATTTAGTATGGAGGGAAACAAAGGAAGGAAGGGACAACTGAATCCCAAAGTATGACGAGTAGGTCGGATATACACAGTGTATAAAAGAACATAGACAAATAGATGTTCGGATATATAAAACCGCTCAGCAGGCAGTCACAATGTTGTAATAAGGTACATTGACTGGGTCTAGCGTGCTGTGCATATGAGAGGTGCTCCTCTAAATAGGAGCTACTTGTCCAGGAATATTAATATACAAAAATGAACCCAAATGAATGGGAGACTTACTTCACCAGGGAGGGTGGTGAGACAAGATAAGCACAAAACACTTGTCACCCGGTCCTCCCTCGCCGAGGTCGCCTCTAGATGGTCAATAGGCCCCGTCCGTAAGAGATGACAATCCGGACTTCAGATGGGGGTATTCTAAAGAATAAATACAACAATACCCCTATCTGAAGTCCGGATTGTCATCTCTTACGGACGGGGCCTATTGACCATCTAGAGGCGACCTCGGCGAGGGAGGAGCGGGTGACAAGAGATTTCTATGGTAAACTGGACAGCTCTCTGATTTACACTAGACTGCTAAGGATGCAGAGACAGTTGAGAGCGGGACATGACGGAGCTGTCATCATCCCCACAGACCACCAAGCAAGACATGGGGGAAACACAGAGGACAATCCAACATGCCCAGAATACACAGAGATAGGCACCTGCACCATTGTGTAATGGAAAGTGCTGTAACTTTCTGATTAACTTGTGTTTCTTACCCAGGGGTGCACCTAGCCTTTCTGCTGCCTGAGGCAATCCCCTCACCTAACCTCATTGGTGGTGCACCCGTGTCCTTACCATTTTCCAAATCCCTGCTTGCTGTCAGTGAGCACAAAGGTTCATTATTTAGGCTGAAATAAGAGAGAACAGGGAGAAGGATGAAGTGATTTTTATTCACAGCTCCAGCATCTGCACATCACTGCTGCTGGAGCTGCCCTGTCCTGCTGTGCACATGTATGAGAATGTATGTGTCCGTGTGTCACTGTGTCCGTGTGTCACTGTGTGCCTGTGTCCGTGTGTCACTGTGTGCCTGTGTCCGTGTGTCACTGTGTCCGTGTGTCACTGTGTGCCTGTGTCCGTGTGTCACTGTGTGCCTGTGTCCGTGTGTCACTGTGTGCCTGTGTCCGTGTGTCACTGTGTCCGTGTGTCACTGTGTGCATGTTTGTACGAGCGTCACAATGTGTACATGTAAGTATAGATGTGTGTGTCTTAGCATGTACTCGTGTTTCTGTCTGTACCCAACTATTTGTAATTTTTTTTAAATAAAAGTTTATAAAGCCATTAACCTCTTACTGTCCACACATGTATATGTTTCCTCCATCAGCTCAGCAAGCAATATGGCAGAATATTCACCATCTGGAAATTGTCAGAACCGGTGATCGTCCTGTGCGGTTATGATATGCTGAAAGCGGGCCTGATGGATTACCCCGAGGAGGTGTGCGAACGACCATTCCTTCCAGTATTTGAAGTTGCCACCCAGGGATATGGTGAGAGGAACACGTTATACGATTTAGAGCAGTTCTGTTTCTAAAATTGACATCATGGAGAATCTCTATAAATGTTCACAAACCTCCTCAGTCACCTACAGTAATACAGTAAGCACTAGAGAGGGAGGAGGGGGGTGGAGCTGCAGGTTATCTCTCAGCTGAGAGAGGAGGAGGGGAATCAGCAGAGGAGACATCTGATTGGTCAGAGTGTACAGCACGGCTCTGGCTGCATCACGAAGATCCCGGATTTTTAGGTTAGATCTACAGCAGCATAACGGCGGCATTTTCATTTATAACATTATGTGCTTCTTAACATCTTAAATCAGAGAGTCGTACAATGATTCTGTCTGCACAGGCTCTCTGATAGACTGCTGGAATTGGTAAGAGTTGCAAATACTGATGGTAAGCCGGGACATGCAGGCAGCCGCCCAGGACAGTGGTGAAAAACCGGGACTGTCCCGCTGGATCCGGGACGGTTGGGACCTATGCATAACCAATCTGCTGGTGAACAAAGTATAAATACAGTATCCAAGTGTAAAACAGTAATACTCTGGGGTATTACACATTGGCATGATGTATAAGCACAACAAGAATGACCAGCCCTGGTGCAACAGTTCACGTGTCAGGAGTCAGTTCAGTCCACTACTGTGTAAGGGGTGTGGGTCGATGATGTCATCCGCTTGTGTGGCAGTGCCTAATTACAACTATAGTTTGGCTGATGAGGCCCGAGATACTACAGTTTGACAAGCCCTGCTCTAGTCTGTAGCTAAATTGTACTGTAACCAAATACTGCGCCCGTCCTATTCCTGATGCAACACAGACGGGTCTGGACAAGGTCCATCAAATGCCAGTTTACTGGAAGACCCCAAAAGAAGAAAGTAAAACACATTACATCTGACCCTCAGCTGTGGGAGGAATGATCCTCTATTCATCCAGGGAAAAGGTGAGTATAGTAATGTATCCAGGCATTAATAACTTTGTCCTCTTCTGTTCTTAGCTGTTAATGGAGTACGATGGCGCCCCCTCCGCCGCTTCTCCTTACTAACCCTTAGGAACTTGGGGATGGGGAAGAGAGCTTTCGAGGTGAAAATGCTGGCAGAGACCAGGCAACTGGTGAAGGCTTTGGCAGACACAAAAGGTGGGTGAGCTCAGCATATTTCAAAATCTGCTGTCATCCAGTGAGATTTCATAGTTCTTGGTGTCCACGAGGGATGTGTTGGTTCTTTGGTGTGAGCTTTTCTTGATCTCTGTCTTTTTTCTCGGAAATGCTTTCTCCCGGTGACCATCATTGGATGTAACTAGCTCCATTATTTGAATGCACACATAACACATGCAAGTAGAAGTAACTGCCCCCTTAGTAAGTTAGTTTGATTAGAGTTGAGCTATAATGAGTGTTTATGAGGTCAGGAGATCAGAGATAAGAGCTACACATGAGCTGTCAGATGACAAGATTCAAAGAAAATGTGCAATAGAATGATGTCACAGGTTCAATACACTGCGGCACAGAGGTATTGCATGGTATTGTATAACCCAGGGGGATTCAATTTTTATTTAAATCAGGTGAAGCCTAGTGTTTTCTAACAAGCTATACCTCTAATGACACACAATCCTTTTGGTCCCCCAAAGCAATAAGAATGTTCCTGTAGTGCCCTCATGTAGTAGGTGATGCTCCTAAGCGACTGTAGAATATCCACTAAGTGCCCCTCACAGTGAATGCTGTGGGGAAAAAATCACACCCCCAGGATTGTTGTTATTGATCACAAAGCATTGTATATGTACTAATAAAAAGTTGATCAAAGATATTAATTAATCTTACTGGTAATTCAGTTTTCTATGATTCCATCATGATGGCACCACCTGAAGGTTAACCCTTAACCTCTTTTACTTTATTTCACATTTTGTTACATTGCAGCCTTGTGCTAAAATAAAATAAAAAATCCAGTTTTCGCTCATCGATCTGCTCTCAATCCCCAATAATGAGAAAGTGAGAACAGAATGTTTATTAATTTATTGAAAAGGAAAACGTAAATTATGGTTGTGTGCTCAGGGCCATTGTCTTGTTGGAAGGTGAACCTTCGGCCCAGAGCTCTGGATCAGGTTTTTATTAAGAATATCTCTGGACTTTGCTCCATTCAGCTTTTCCTCCACTCTGACCAGTCACAGGTTGCCTGAGATTGGTCTATTCCTCCAGTGCTAGTGCTTGCTAATCCTCATTGTGACTACTGTGTTTTGGACTTCGGCTGTGTATTTTTGACCTTGCTTTTGCTCTCTCCCCTGGTTTTGACGTGACTTTCCAGTACGACTTTTGGCTTGCTGACCCTCCGATATTGTGTTCTGTCTTTGTTTGTTGTATTTTCCTCTTGTTCCTCTTCCCTTTACGCCCCTGCACTTATTCAGGTTAGGGATTGCCGCCCAGTTACGCGCCGTTACATAGGACGGGTCGTGTAAGTAGGCAGGGACAGATGTTGGGGCTCAAGTTAGGGCTCACTACTCCCCGTATCGTGACAAGAGGCTTCTTTCTGGTCACTGTACCATACAGCCCAGAATGTTGGCATGCTGCAATGATGGATGACCTTCTGAAAGATTCTCCTATCTGCACACAGGATCTTTAGAGCAAACATTGGGCCCTTCTCCCCAAATGACTTAGTGTGGTGGTACAACTCTAGGAAGAGTCCTGGTTGTTCCAAACTTCTTCCACGTAGAAGGCCACTGTGTTCTTGGTAAATTTCAGTGCAGCAGAAATGTTTTTGTGCCCTTCTCCAGATCGCTGCCTCCACACAATCCTGAGCTCTACAGGCAGTTCTTTCCTCCTCAGGGATTGTTTTTTGCTTTGATGCATAGTCAGCTGACATATCTTATAAAGACAGGGCTGTGTCTTTCCAAATCATGTCCAATCTATTGAATTTGCCACAGGTGACTCCAAACAGGGTGTAGAACATCTCCAAGATGATTCAGAGAAATGGGAGGCCCCAGAGTTAAATGTCAAGTGTCATAGCAAAGGGTCAGAATACTTGTATCCAGGCAAAATTTTAGTTTTCACTTTTACATAAATTTATAAAAAGGTTTAAAACTCTTTTTTCACATTTTCATTAAGGGGGATAGAGTGGAGGATTAGGGGGGAACTTGATTTCTTTTTCATTTTAGCTCATAGGCAACATAACAAATTGTCAAATTCCAAGTGGTGTTGACATGGGGGAATAAATGGAAGTCATATGTACTATATGGAGGAGGACGCCAAATCTTAATTCTTAAACTGGTTATCCAACTTCTGAAAAAGCCCCCCCCCAATGTCCCGGGCCCCTCACAGGTAATATACTTACGCCATCCCGCTCCTGGCTCTGCTCCTGGTCCCCACACCGCTGCTTTTGCTTCTCTCTGCACACGGATGAAAACATCCGGTGTCAGAGGGGAGCAGCCAATGGGAAACGGGGACGGGGACAAGCCTCCCTAGCGTCACCTGCGATGCTAAGGAGGTGTCGCGCTCTGGTGTGGAGGGAATAGCCACACCGAGCGTACGAGGGAAAAGACCAAAACCAGGGAAACTGTCACCTCCTGCAGGGAACCCTGAGACTAGGCCCTGACTGACTACCAGTATGAACAAACCTGGGTGGTAGGAGAGTTCATATACAGGAACCTAATAATAAATGCACCCTAAAGAACCCTGCAGCTAGTGACACAGAAAAGAGTAAACCCGTTCCTCCAAGAGTAAGGACGAACAGGAGACTCTAGAGGGAAAACCACAAAAGGGAAAATGTCACTTATCTTAAAGCAGATATCGCAGCAACCGGATCGCAGCCGAGATCCACACCACACACTACAAAGTAGGCAGAAAGTATAAACCGCAGTGAATACTGGAAAATGAAAGAATAAATAGAGGAGAGAAAATTACCACACCTACAACAGCTGAGGGGAAGGGGTGTGGTAACCAGAAACCAGAAACCAAACCAAGGGGAAAAGATGTCAAATTATGTCACTTTTGAAAGCCGCGCTGAATGTCTGATACCAGACGCAAGCCCACTCGTGACAGGAGGCTCGTCTCCGCCTGCCATTGGCTGCTCCCCCCCCCCACCGGATGTTTTAATCCATTTGCAGGGAGAAGCAGCAGTGGTGTTACGGGGACCAGGATTGCGCGGGGAGCAGGGTAAGTATCTTACCTGTGAGGGGCCCGGCACATGGGGGGACTCTTTCAGAAATCAGATAACCCCTTTAAACATGACTCCAGCAGTCACAGTGCACCGCGCATATGCAGAGTATGTCACTCTATACAGCCCTCCTATAATAAGATGTATGTATATACAGTGGCATGCAAAAGTAAGAGGGGCTGAACACTTTCTCAATGCATTGTATATACTTCATGTATCCTGCTGCTAGACTATTTTAACCTACATACAGTGTTCAGATATATATAAAAATTGTCCTTACATTACAGGAAGGAATAAGACTTTAGGCTGTTTCAAAAAGCATTTTGTGATACTTGCCAAAGGGGGCACTACTAGGTACTAACCATGCAGGGTGCCCAAAGCTTTGCTTCAGACCCTTCCCCTTTTTTGTTATTTTGAAAATGTAAAAGATGAAAATAAAAAGGGAATGTGTCATCTGGAACGTTATGCCTTTTGGAGGTCATTTCATTTTCAACTTGCTTAACTGTTCACAGTAAAAGGAATTTTGACCAGGGGTAGAGATGAGCGAATCTATTTTTCTATTCGTTGACTCGTATCGAATCTTGGAAATTTTCAGCTGCGAAGCGAATCCGAATATTAGGTGATTCGCTTCGGCCTTGTACGCATTCTCTAGTTGTCCTATAAATTATACGCTATTGCTACGTATAATTTACTCTATAGGCTGGTGCGTACGAATTCAATTAGCAAAATTTTACTGTTAGTTTGTTTATCGTGCGCAAAAGCCTGGGAAGAAAGTGGTCACCTGACCTAGTGGGCAGGGCTTGCTCTGATTGGCTCAGGCTCGGTAAGCCAGTGACGCATCACTTCTGCTGCGACTGCTGAGATGAGCAGAAGCACTGTGTGTGAAGTTCTGAGACTCCGAGACCTGTTTTGTGAAAATTGGGGTGTAATTGCTCTGGGAATCCATATTACATATATCAGGGATACTGCAGGGCAAGTGCAGGGCAAGTAATTGATCAGGCAGGGAGAAAGCTAGGGAGAGAGATAGGGAAAGAGCAGCTGCAGTGCCACAGAGTGAAGTGAAAAATGTCTGGAATGGATAAGCAAAAGGGGTCCAGTTCCAGCCAGACCTCGAGCTCTAAAAAAAAAAAAGGAGAAGGTGTCACAGGGCAGCAGTGTCAAAGAACCTGTAGCCAGAGCTTCTACTTGTAGTATTCGCAATACTTGGCCGGTGTTCCACCAGGCTAACCCACCAAGGCGCAAAACTGTAGTGGAGGAGAAAGTGGATGAGGTAGTGGAGTGGATGGTACGCTCATCTCAGTCTCAGCCGGATGATCTGCTGTCATCTGCTGATACAGTATCCATATGTAGCCAGGGGTCAGACTCAGAGCGTTCCTCCTGCTCCACCATTCCTCTCCAGCAAAGCCCTTCATTTTTGTATGAAATTTGTACGCTTATGTGTACGTGTTCAAAGAGGTTGCGTACCGTTTTACCTGAACATTCATTATTAGTGCGCAAATGTTCGCTAAAAGCCATATAATTATGTATATTTTGTACGCAAATTCAACGAATCTATTTGTCGAATATACGAATCTTAGGAAAAGTTTGGCGAATGTTCGGCGAATAAAATTTTGCATGATTCGCTCATCTCTAACCAGGGGTATCCAAACTTTTGAATCCAACTGTACGATCTGCAGCAGACCGATGATGACTGGAGGTCACCTTATGATGTTCATTCTCTCTCCACAGGGAAACCTTTCAACGCATCAATGTACATGTCCACCATTGTGATAAACACCATGGCAACTATTCTGTTTCGGGGTCGGTTTGATTACCTGGATGAGCGGCTTCCGGAACTTCTCGAGACTGTTGCCAGACATGTCAGCGGGATTAACTCTCCACTAAGCACGGTTGTCTATCATTATATTATGGGACATTTGTTTCTATTTTCTCCAGATTATCAGGATATCCCATAGATAATGGAGACTTGTAGCTTCACATGTTTTTATAATGTCATCATATTGTAAGATGTTATTACACTATTAGCCTTACACATTTCCTATATCAACAGAAGACGTGCTTTTAGACTTATGAAGGTCCAATATGCAATATGCTCCAGTGTATGTTATGAGAAACCTCCTGGAACATGACCTGATAGGTCGGAGATGACAGTAGAGTGAGAGCAGCACGGTCCTCTCTATTCCCCTCCCTGCGCTCATTACTCTACTCTCTGCTTTAGGTATATTCATTAAAAGGGTTTTCCAGGATATTTTCACAAATGACCTATCCTCTGGATAGGTCATCAGTATCTGATCAGTGGGGGTCTGACACCTGGGACCCTCGCCAGTCAGCTGTTTGAGAAGGCACCGGCTTTCTCTGAGCTCATCAAGCACAGTACTGTACATTGTATAGCTTCTGCGCTTGGTATCGCAGCTTAGCGCCATTCACATCGATGGGGCTGAGCTGCTCCTTGGCCAGGTGACCGATGAACGTGACATCACATGGTCTAGGGCCTTCTCCAACCACTGATCAGAGGGGCTGCCGGGTACCTGACCCCTGCAGATCAGAAACTGATAACCTACCAAACCATAGGTAATTAGTTAAAAAAAATATTGGAAAACCCCTTTAACAGTCCAACAGTTTGCCATAGACCTCTGAGATATTAACATAAACCCATTAACAATTATTGCTAATTGTTTGGCACTATACAGCTATTTATATTTGCCACTGTTGCTTGGTTTAGACAGAACAGTGTCCAGTGACATCACTGCCCGCTCACTACCTACAAAGGCTTAGAGGAAACGGGGTCCAGTGACATCACTACTCCGCTAACTACCTACAAGGACAGTACAGTACAGTGTCTGGTGACCTCACTGTTTCACTCACTACCTACAAAGACAGAGGGAACAGTGTCCAGCAACCCCACTGCCCCGATTGCTACCTACAAAGACTTAGAGGAAGCGGGGAGTGGGGTCACTGGACACTGTCTACAAAGACTTGGAGGAAACAGTGTCCAGTGACATCACTGCCCGACCACTACCTACAAAGACTTAGAGGGAACAGTGTCCAGTGACATCACTGCCTGCTCACTACCTACAAAGACTAGAGGGTACAGTGTCCGGTGACATCACTGCTCTGCTCACTACCTACAAAGACTTAGAGGGAACAGTGTCCAGTGACATCACTGCCCGCCCACTACCTACAAAGACTTAGAGGGAACAGTGTCCGGTGACATCACTGCCCGATCACTACCTACAAAGACTTAGAGGGAACAGTGTCCAGTGACATCACTGCCTGATCACTACCTACAAAGACTTAGAGGGAACAGTGTCCAGTGACATCACTGCCTGCTCACTACCTACAAAGACTTAGAGGAAACAGTGTCCAGTGACATCACTGCTCTCTCACTACCTACAAAGACTTAGAGGGAACAGTGTCCAGTGACATCACTGCCCGCTCACTGTCTACAAAGACTAAGAGGGAACAGTGTCCAGTGACATCACTGCCTGCTCACTACCTACAAAGACTTAGAGGGAACAGTGTCCGGTGACATCACTGCCTGCTCACTACCTACAAAGACTTAGAGGGAACAGTGTCCGGTGACATCACTGCCTGCTTACTACCTACAAAGACTTAGAGGAAACAGTGTCCAGTGACATCAATGCCTGCTCACTACCTACAAAGACTTAGAGGGAACAGTGTCCAGTGTCATCACTGCCTGCTCACTACCTACAAAGACTTAGAGGAAACAATGTCCGGTGACATCACTGCTCCGCTCACTACCTACAAAGACTTAGAGGGAACAGTGTCCGGTGACATCACTGCCTGATCACTACCTACAAAGACTTAGAGGGAACAGTGTCCGGTGACATCACTGCCTGATCAATACCCACAAAGACTTAGAGGGAACAGTGTCCAGTGACATCACTGCTCGCTCACTACCTACAAAGACTTAGAGGGAACAGTGTCCAGTGACATCACTGCCCGCTCACTACCTACAAAGACTTAGAGGGAACAGTGTCCGGTGACATCACTGCTTGCTCACTACCTACAAAGACTTAGAGGGAACAGTGTCCGGTGACATCACTGCCTGATCACTACCTACAAAGACTTAGAGGGAACAGTGTCCGGTGACATCACTGCCCGCTCACTACCTACAAAGACCATTTTTCCTGGAAGCCTCATTCTTGTGTTTAATCCACATTCTCATCTTCTCTTCTTGGTCTCTATTTACAGCTCTGCAATTTTTTCCCAGCTCTTCTGAACATCCCTCAAATCAGGCATAAAGTCATTAAAGACAGTCTATATGTCCAGGAGTTTGTGGCAGAATGTATAAAGCCTAACATAGAGACTTTCTCGAAGTCTGTGCCACCGCGGGATTTCATAGACCATTTCCTGCTGAAGATTAAGGAGGTAATGGATCTGATGAGGGTCTGCTGAGAAGTAACAGACATGAATGACACTGGTATTGGTTATTGTTCGTAAGCCCAACCAGAACCCCAATGCTTAATTCACTCCCCTTTTACCCAGTAAATAAGACTCACACAGCAGCTATTGTATACACAAAATACAAACACATATTGAAATCCCAAACCCAACCAAAAACATTTCCTAAAACAAGAGGAAAACAGAAGGGAAGGGTCTGGTCTACACCATTGTGAGCACACCACATTACCGCCAGCCGATGAGGGCTAGCTCGGAGGCACCATAAAAGGTCATTTCATGCTCAACTTAATGACCACTATCCCAACCAAATAGGCCATTTGAAGATCCACCCAACCTGATACCAGGCCCAACCCCTAATCATTCTACCAACCAAGGGAGTCCAGCACCCAACTGAGGAGGTCCTCACGATGTGTAAGTCCACCAACTTAGAGGACCCCCCCATGACCACGACTGCCAGAACAAGAACCAAAATGTCACACACACCCTTCCCACCTCAGTCAATATGCTGAGAGCACCCCACCCAACCCAAACAGTAGCAAAACCCAAAAAAAATAAATGAATAGGGGAGGGTGGACAGGAGCTTAAGTATTATTCCCAAAAAATGGCACCAACTCCTCCTTTGCTGCCCCTTCTTAAAACCCACCCAATTGTCCTACCCCACTTACTCCCTAAATCAAACCTCCATCATACTGGCCTCCCCTTAGGGCCTCGGCCACCAGTACAGCCTCACTTGATCTCAAATTGTTGTGTAATCCATTTCACTGGAATTGTAAATTGCACCTTATATTATACTGCATTTATGGTGCAGACCTTAGAGCTGACATTTTCCAGCACTCCCTGCTTGTTCATTGTCTGTTTGACCTTTGTCTAGTGATTAACATTCTCAGAGGCCTTAAAGGGAGTCTGTCAGGTTCTCCAAGTGCTATTAGCTGCAGAGTACTGCTCCTGCTGACTGCACTCATTTATATGTTCATAGTCACCCTCGTTACTCGGAATACACTGAGAGGACTTCTGAACTCAGGAGCATATTGGAGAGGACTCCTGAGCATGAGCTCTAAATGTATTCCAACAATGGTTTGCAAGTGCACAGAGGGGGAACTGGGGTGACAATGGACATATAAATTAGTGACCCGTCATCAGCAGGAGCAGTACTGTTCATGTAGTGCCACACTTAATAGTGCTTTGTAAGACCTGACAACCAAGATCCTATAAAGCAGGTGACTATATGCATATCAGTCTAAAGTCAGTGGTTTGGGATTCAGATGTTGTGACACTGACCTGCATTGTCCATGGTCCACACTAGGTGAGAAGACAATGAGTGAGGGGAAGGAGGTGGTGTGAGCTCTGCTTGTTCAGATGCTGTGTATATACAGGTGTCCAGCATGAAGTCAACTCGTAGAGGGAGGCTTGACGTCCTCTGGATCAACATATTAGAATTACATGTTGGACCTTTCTCATTTTACAACTTTTCTATGTAAGAATAATTATAAACTACAAGCCCCCTGTCTTCCCCCACCATCTGAAAATGTTTACCAGATCACCATTAGTTCTGTAAGCCCAGCAGGCCTTGGTATCTACTCAGGTTTGCCTGCTGCCTGGTCCTGAAGATGAGCCCATCTAATCTGTCACTTATACCATAATGAAGACACCTCCAGTATAATAATCACATATCTGACCGGATGTTCTTTGCTTCCTCAGGTGGAACATGAGAAGGACTCGGCTTTCTGTGACACCAGTCTCCTCATGGTGACCGTATCACTTTTAGTAGGTGGAACTGAGACAACATCTACTAGCCTAAAATACGCCTGTCTGTTATTGGCCAATTATCCAGAAATACAAGGTATGGACATCACTGACCCTGTAGTTAGGATTTCTTAGGGTATGAACTAAGGAGCGTTTTAGATGTCGGTCTTAATAAAGCCTTATATCTGGCGGGGGATCTGCTGGAGATATGAAAAGACGTCAGGCTCTCCATAACTTCGGCGCATCCAGCACCAGTTCTAAATACACACCAGCTTCCTTGCTGTCTTACATTTAGACCTTTTTCCTAAAACAGGCGTAGAAAATGGTACATAAGATGACCCTGCCAGCTAGTCCCCCTACAATGTTAACGGTGCTGTGTAGCTCCAGTGCTTACTTCAGTTGACGGAAATACAGGGGTGTCAGACCCATACTGATCAGCTAGTGATGGCCTATCCTCACCATGAACAACCCCTTGTATGAACCCCCAAGGAGATTGAACTGTGGCTTTACAGACTGGTAATGCTCCACACTCAATAAGTGAGATTGTTATAAGTGAGTGTGGCTGCGTGGAGTCATAATTTATGCAGCATTATAATTGCCATGTATCAGTTTCTAGGGGCAGATTAAAGTAAGCCATCCAAGAGTTGGCATAAGTAAAACAAACCATAACCGTCACTTGTAGAGCGATGCGCCAAGTCAATCACATAGCACGCGCCAGAGATAAACTTTAGATCCCTGGACTAAGTATATGCTGCCTAAAAATTACATAGCTTTAGTAAATGTGCCCCATTATCATTCCCAGTGAGGCAAATCCAGAAATGGAGTCCTCAGGAACGCTAATGAAGCCCAGCTATGAGCTGAGTAGTAAACATGTCGGGCCGCAGGACGTTAACGCTTCCTCACACTAAGCCCTGACTTAAAAGCAGCATAAAAATAATGAAAAAGTCTCAATTTGTGTATAAAATGCAACTTTAGATGGTGGGGGGCAGAGGGCGCATGCACCAAATTTGTTAACAGATCTGTGGTCTTTTTAGGTCTCACCACCTGATCCATGTGTCGGCTACAACTCTCTTGACCAAAACTGACTGTATCACAGTAATTTATGATATAGGGGAGCAGTGATTGGCCCAGGATAGGTCATCAATATCAGATCAGTGGGGGCCCAACACCATGAACCCCAAGCAATCAGCTGTTCGGGGAAGCTGCGAGCACTGGAAAATATACAGTGGATGGAGCCGGAAACAGAAAAGCTCAGGAAAGCTAATCTATGCCAGCTATGAGCTACTATAGATTTGTGCTATAATTCACGCCAGTTTCTGCCATACATTATAGAAAACATGTCCGGCTGCAGGACGGAACTGTGGAATTTCCAACGCCACATTCTGCAGCTCAAATCCCTTTCGCTTGAGCGCTGCGTCACCCCGGTCCAGACTCTACACAGGGTACACAGCCTTCTGATTCCGGCTCCATCCACTGAAGGCTTTCTGATGCCGGGAGCTGCCTAAAACTGCTGTTCAGCGGGAGTTAGGTCATCAGTAGCTAAGTCCCGAAAATTTAAACTCAAAATTTAATAAATCTGGCACTTCAACGTTCTTTTTTAGAAGACTGACATATAAAACACCATTTTTAATACATTTCCTGGCATCACATTGGAGTGAATTGCCCAAAATGTACAGACAGGTGCATTTCTCTTAATAAATCTGATGCATTTTGAACTGTCTGAAACTGGAAAAAATTAAAATCTAAACCTGTTACAAGCAGCCAGGGATTAGCATCACAAATTTTATTTTCTGGGTTTTTATATTAATATATTTGTGTAAAACTTTTGGACCCGCTATAAAAAACAGACAATGTAAATAGTCGTACGCCATAGTAATCTCTGGCATTTACATTAAAGAACCTTATAATCAATATAATATGATTACAAAGCCGGAGCAGAAGTAAAGGCTACAAAAGTCAGACAAAAACAATAACCCCTTGGTCCTGTCCCTTCCTTTTACATGTATATGTATTGCTACAATGCAGTATATACAGACTATAGACCAGACACCCCCTAGATAAACACAGACTTCAGACAAGGCCAACTAAATACTGACCCAAACCCTTAAATAAAGATAGACCCCAAACTAGACTCCCTAAACTATTACTTACCTCAGACACTTACATAAAACTATTCACACTATGACTTAGTAACAAGATCTGCATACGTGTGGTCATGTGACCTTATCTGTGCAGGTCCTTCTGTAGTAACAAGATAGGCATATGTGTGGTCATGTGACCTTATCTGTGCAGGTCCTTCTGTAGTAACAAGATCAGCATAAGTGTGTCATGTGACCTTATCTGTGCAGGTCCTCCTGCAGTAACAAGATCGGCATAAGTGTGTCATGTGACCTTATCTGTGCAGGTCCTCCTGCAGTAACAAGACACAAACATTTGTGTCTTCAATGCACATTGCAGTTTCATCTCAGTTTGTTGCTGTGGTTCACTGCTAAAACTGTGGCATTTTCACAATGTCAGTAAATCTTTGGGGACTTGGCCCTGGACAAATACACAGACCATCTATTTTATAATCTGCCATTGGTTCTTACTGTTCACTCATTTGATCTGATCTTTGTCTCACAGCTAAAGCTCAGCAGGAGATAGACGAGTACATCACGAACTCGCGTCAACCTGAGATCGAGGATAGACCACACTTACCATATATAAATGCTGTCCTTCACGAATGCCAGAGAATTCTCGATGTAGCACCAACTGCATATTTCCATAGCAATGTTGAAGAGATCAAAATCAAGGATTATACCATCCCAAAGGTACAAAGTATTGCACAGAAATGAACCTAATGTAGATTGGCTGGATTGATTAACAGTCAACTGTGTGTTAGGGCCTCCCCTGAAGGTACAGTGGAGGAAAAAAAAGTATTTAATCAGCCACCAATTGTGCAAGTTCTCCCACTTAAAAAGATGAGGCCGGCCTGTAATTGACATCATAGGTAGACCTCAACTATGAGAGACAAAATGAGAAATCCAGAAAATCACATTGTCTGATTTTTTTTTAAAGAATTTATTTGCAAATTATGGTGGAAAATAAGTATTTGGTCACCTACAAACAAGAAGATTTCTGGCTCTCACAGACCTGTAACTTCTTCTGTAAGAGGCTCCTCTGTCCTCCACTCATTACCTGTAGTAATGGCACCTGTTTGTTATCAGTATAAAAGACACCTGTCCACAACCTCAAACAGTCACACTCCAAACTCCACTATGGTGAAGACCAAAGAGCTGTTGAAGGACACCAGAAACAGAATTGTAGACCTGCACCAGGCTGGGAAGACTGAATCTGCAATAGACGAGGAGCTTGGTGTGAAGAAATCAACTCTGGGAGTAATAATTAGAAAATGGAAGCCATACAAGACCACTGATAATCTCCCTCCATCAGGGGCTCCACGCAAGATCTCACCCCATGGGGTCAAAATGATCACAAGAACTGTGAGCAAAAATCCCAGAACCACAAGGGGGACCTAGTGAATGTCCTGCAGAAAGCTGGGACCAACATAACAAAGGCTACCGTCAGTAACACACTACACCGCCAGGGACTCAGATCCTGCAGTGCCAGACGTGTCCCCCTGCTTAAGCCAGTACATATCCGGGCCCGTCTGAAGTTTGCTAGAGAGCATTTGGATGTTCCAGAAGAGTATTGGGAGAATGTCATATGGTCAGATGAAACCAAAGTAGAACTGTTTGGTAGAAAGACAACTCGTCGTGTTTGGAGGAGAGTGAATGCTGAGTGGCATCCAAAGAACACCATACCTACTGTGAAGCATGGGGGTGGCAACATCATGCTTTGGGGCTGTTTCTCTGCAAAGGGACCAGGACGACTGATCCGTGTACATGAAAGAATGAATGGGGCCATGTATTGTGAAATTTTGAGTGCAAACCTCCTTCCATCAGCAAGGGCATTGAAGATGAAACATGGCTGGGTCTCCAGATCTCAACCCCATAGAAGGGAGTTGAAAGTCCGTGTTGCCCAGCGACAGCTCCAAATCATCACTGCTCTAGAGGAGATCTGCATGGAGGAATGGGCCAACATACCAGCAACAGTGTGTGCCGATCTTGTGAAGACAAAAATGTTTGACCTCTGTCATTGCCAACAAAGGATATATAACAAAGTATTGAGATAAACTTTTCTTATTGACCAAATACTTATTTTCCACCATAATTTGCAAATAAATTCTTTAAAAATCAGACAATGTGATTTTCTGGATTTGTTTTCTCATGTTGTCTCTCATAGTTGAGGTCTACCTATGATGTCAATTACAGGCCGACCTCATCTTTTTAAGTGGGAGAACTTGCACAATTGGTGGTGACTAAATACTTTTTACCCACTGTAGATGACAGGGAAAAGAAGGGTCAGGAAACCTGGCTTTCAACAGGTCCAATACTTTTTTTGTCAGTGTGATAAGCTGCTCGGCAGAGGGCGCTCTGGTTATAGCTGCTGCCACTAGGAGGCGACACTAAGCAGCTCCTCCTACCAGGTACATCCCCTCCTGTAGAAAGTGAGTTTGTATAGAAACAGGAGAAGCCAACATAGGAAATTAATCTGGGAAACATCAACTAAAGCTGGCCGTAAACATTCGAGAGAAGTTGGTTGATGGTTGAACAGCTTCTTTTCAGATAATAAAGGTCTGACATCAGTTGGCTAAAACAATCACTTGTTGATACATTTCACCCAACAAACATTTGCTTGAAATCGTCCATTTTGATCAACTTTAGACTAATGTGTATGGACACCATAAGCTGGGTGAGAACCTAGGATAAGAGGAACCCATCGAAAGAACAAATTATACAGGTAAACTAGAACTGGGTGTGAACTGCATCCTCCAATGAACTCAGAGAGAAAAAGATTTCCCACAATAAAAAAAAAAATCCTCTTTTCTCACTCGTTTCTTTGGGGACATAGAACTGTCCAGAACCATGGAAAAACAAGGAAAGAAATTACACTACTGGACACCTAAAGCACCGCTGTCTGCAGTACCATTATCTTTGGATGCAAAAGTATCACCCTGTAAAATCTGGTGAAAGTGTGGACCAAAGACCACATAGCAGCATTGAAAAGCAGATACCCAAAGGAACACCACCCAATGAAAAACCCCTGCCTTTGGAATAATATGCCTTGCCAATAGCCAATCTGATCCATTTGGTGACTGTGGCCGTAGATGCAAGCAGTTCCTTCCAGGGGTTATCCAAATCCGAGCAAATCAGAAGAGCAGAAGGGACACGTAAATACATCCTGGGTACATCCAGATGATGGAGGTAATATTCCCTAGGATTTGAAGGAGAAGGGTTAACAATATCCTCATTTAGATGGAAGGAAGATACAACTTTTGGCAGGAAGGAGGGCACTGGATGGAGAACCTCCTTAACCTAGTTGAGCACCAGGAAGGACAACTAGCAAGAGAGGACTGCCAAACCAGAGACCCATCTGATGGAGATGATGGCCACTATCTAAGAAAGTAGAGAAGAAATTGGCACTCTTTATTGATGCTAAATCCCAATAAGGTCCAGTCAAAAAACAGATTACATGCACAAATAATTATATCTAGCTACTCATGAAGAAACCAGATGTTTCATTGCTAACAGACCTTTCTTAACGGTATGAGTCTATGGCTGGTTGCATCAGAATGATCAAACCTGCACTCCTTAAATGTAGCATGGGTGCCAGAAGTGCGCCTGGTCGTCCGTCAATCATAAGGACATTCATGTTTCAGATTGGAATTCTTTTGCAATTCAGATCATTTTATTTATTATGTGCTGGACTTGCACATTGTAAATGACATGTTCTGAATTGCAAAAGACTTCTCATCTGGAGTGCCGTAGAATTTCCTTATTATGGCTGGTTGCACCCAGGTATGGAGCACCTGAATCCATTTTTAGATATTGGTCTGTTTCTTCATCAGTGGTTATAATAGTTTGTGCATGTGATCTGATTTGCCTGGACTCTATTGGAGTGCTATTTGTTTAAGCATATTACAGTTGAGTGCCGTAGAAATTTATCTCTATGATTATTGGCCATGACGAGCCCTCTACAAATCACCTCAGATCCACCAGTATAGGTGTTCTGTTAAAGGAGACTGATGGGAATTTCTCTAAGAGGCTCAAATGTTGTCTGTTGTCACAGGACCTGATCCTATGGCAAAATGGAAGGACAATAGGAGAAGTCGAGTGGATGAACCGTTGGAATAAGGTTGGATTTCTGTCTTGGAACCCAGGAGATGATGGAAAAGTTGAGATATGTCTAAGCCTTAAAGGGGTTGTCCCACGAAAAATATTCTACAGTTTTCACACTAGCACCTGGATCTGAATACTTTTGTAATTGCATGTAATTAAAAATTCTGTATAGCTACTGAGTTATTCAGTAAAATGTATCTAAATAGCGCCACTTAATTTCTTATTTCTTTGACCTGCTCACTGAGAAGGCCACACATGCTCAGTTTCATCTTTCAACTGCCTCCTGAGCTGTGATAGGGAGAGCTGAGACACGCCTCCTGAGCTGTGATAGGGAGAGCTGAGACACGCCTCCTGAGCTGTGATAGGGAGAGCTGAGACACGTCTCCTGAGCTGTGATAGGGAGAGCATGGACACGCCTCCTGAGCTGTGATAGGGAGAGCATGGACACGCCTCCTGAGCTGTGATAGGGAGAGCTGAGACACGCCTCCTGAGCTGTGATAGGGAGAGCATGGACACGCCTCCTGAGCTGTGATAGGGAGAGCATGGACATGCCCCCTGAGCTGCAGCAGAAAGGACACTCCCCTTGAGCTGACAGCTTGATATAAATCTAGCAGAGAAATGAATGTGGAGATCTCTGGATCCATGTGAGGTACAGGGCTGGTTCTAGCTTTGTTACAGATTGTCATGTACTATATGATGTCTGATAACCCCTCTAAGTCCAAACCATGGTGCAAAAATGGCTACAAGACAGGGAAAACTCAAGAGGCGGGAGATGACATGCTGTTAGACAAACCATGGGATTGTGTAATTGCAGATTCAACAACCATTAGAGATTTGACATAATGATTACATTCTGGTGATTGACTGGCCCGTGAGAGAGAAGGTAATCTTTGAATGGAACACGCCAGGAGACATGAGCCAGGGGCAGAATCACGTTGATGCACCACACCCAGCAGGGTCAATACAAAGCAATTAGAATTGATGGGATGTCCTTTGACTTGCTTCTCTGGCGGATCTTGGGAAGAAGAGGGAGATGGAGAAATATGTACAGAAGATGCAAACTGGTTCCATAGAGATACTAGGATGTCTACTATGTAGGCTTTGAAGATACTGCATTCTTGCCATGAAGTTGGGAAGTTGAATCTATATAGTCGGGTAGGTGAGAATACCTAATCCAAAAACGCTGAGCCCATCTTAATCCTTTTCATTTCTTCTCCCCCATGAGAACCAACAGCAGTGCCACTCATTCAGTGACTGACATATAGTTGTGGCAGTACACCGGTGGGGGGACCCCATGGTTGCTCTGTTACACTTTCTTTTCTTGGGGTTTGGGAGCTGACATAGTTTGCCTCCTAAAAAGGTGATAAAATTAATAAACTAAAATAAAAAGGCAGAGAAAGTCCTGCATCAGCAGGGAGGTCTGCCTCCTATGGACAGAATATCTCACTGTTTGCAGGAGGACGTAAAAATGGTTGGAGGACCATTCCCATCTACATTCTGAAGGTAGACATTAGGCACAAGGTGAAAATGCTACCAAGCACTCTATACTGATAAACGCCTTCATGCAACTTTGGAGTAAAGTGAATCATTCTGGAAAAATTTTATAAGGAATTATGTTTGTGACTAAAAGTTCTATCTGAGCAGAGCCTGAAGAAAAGAAAATAAATACAGCAACCATACAGCAAGTCCATTTCTATCACAGGATTAGAGATCAGCGAAGCGATTCGTCGATTCGTATCGAATCATGGAAATTTTCAACTGCGAAGCGAATCCGAATATTATGTGGAACCAACGCTCCCTGATTATACAGAAGCCAAGGTTGGCACATAACAGGTAGGAAATAGTGTTAGGTTCCCGTTCTACAGAGATCACCTTGACGATTTGGTGGACGGGCTCAGATAATTTTGTACAAAATATATTTGCCAAGAATCTCTAATTTACTAAACAAGCATAGCATTAGCTCCAGAATACCTCATATCTCTATGGCATTTTGTGCTTTATCTGGTTGGCAGTGTGCCGTTGCATTGTATGTATTTTCGAATCCAAATATTAGGTGATTCGCTTCGTATTATTCGGAAACGTACGCAAAATTTTACACGCTAACTATACGTACGATACGTATGAACCGTACGAAACGTACGCATTATGCGTGAGCGGGACAATGACGATACGCCCACGCAAAAGTGGGAAAGTGAAGATACACCCCCTCAGAACTGGAAAAAAACAGCCCAGCCCACCGGGAACTAACTATTTGCAAGTATAGGGAGTGAAGACTCCTCTCTCAGTACTCCACCCTCCAATGAGTCACTTGGAACCAGTTTAGACCAGTGCTGACTGCTGACCTGAGAGCAAGTATTTTCAACAGCAAGCATGGCTCAAAAAAAGCTGCATGACCTGCGTCCCAACTGGAACGAAATGTACTTTGGGGACGAGTTACCAGAACCACCGCCTGCTGCAGAGATCACGATGTCACAGGTTCAACTCTGCAGGAGTAACACAGCTTCAGTGCCTGGGTCATCAACTGCTGCTGCAACTAGTGAGGCGGCTGGAGCATCTTCAGTTTTTCACGCGGCTGGAGTGTCCGCTCTGTCTCGTTCAGCGGAGGTGGCTGGAGCATCCACCTCGCCACCCAGGAGGAGATCTACCCCTTCCATACACCAGAAACCAATTGTTCCGGCATTTGTGATGGCCCATGCACAGACCCTCTGGGACTATAAAACCGCAGTGGAGGACTGGGTCATACAGGTACTTGACCACCCTAGGCCGGCAGATCCTTCACTGGAATGCAGGAAGGGAACTGTGGTTTTGGTTTTCAGTTGGGCGAGGGTCTGGCTTCCTGCAGGATGACGAGGATGGGAAGGAGTATTTCGTGGGCCACCGGTCGGTGAAACGGGCGTACCTGCCACAACATCGGCATAGCCTGTATGTGGGGGATCAGGTGAAGTACACCCCCATGGCATCCCATTTGCAACCGGGGTTACCCTCCTTTCACAGCCTCTGGTGCCTACAAGGGAACCAGAAGTGTAGCCGGATGAACCACCAGGTTCAGGACGCTTGCTCTGCCTGCAGGAGTTCCCAGATGGCATCCCCCGGTTCAGGGAAAAGCCACAGCCTCGGCAGGAGCCTCTGATTCCAGGACTGCCAGCACCACCACAGTTCTTACAGGTGGGTCAGCTGACTACATCTTCATTCACCTTCCAATCTACGGTGATCCACCAGTACCAGCTGCCGTGGAAGGTGAAGCCAGCAGCAACCGGGGAAGCTGGGTCTTCTTCCCTGGATGCAACCTTTCCGGAACTGCTGCAGCCAGAAGTTCTTACCCCAGCTGTCCCGGCAGGAGGATCCGGAAAAGCTCAAGTGGCTGCAGCACTCGCCAGCGTGACCACCACACGGACCCGGTCAAGTTCGAATTCCGGAACAAGAGGGCACTGGAGCTCCACCACCGCAGCGAGCGTGGCCTACAAGAGGCAGGAGCGTCCTCTTACGACCTTCAGCTGCAGCTCGAGCGAGAAGGATTTCAGGTCCCTCATCTGAGGAACCCAACGTCAACGACTGCAGGAGGACCTATGGGAGCCACAACATGGACTGCACCTGATGGGTGAGAGCTAGTTGGCACTTTTTATCTTTGTTTGTTTGTATTGCACCGGTTTGACTCTCACCCAGATGGACATGGCTGTCAGGACTCCCCCCATTCTGTAGAAAATTCCCTGTTGCGCCGAAGTGCGCCTATTCTCCTTTTTCCCCCCTTCTCAGGTTATTTGGGAGCCCCTTTTGCAAAAAGGGTTCTCTATTTGCTGCTATTCTCTATTATCCATGTGGATTACACATTACCTGTTTGGATTACAATTTTACCTCATGTGGATTACAATTGAATTTTGTACTATGTGTTCCAGACAGACTGTTTTATCATTGCCAAGCCAAGTAGAATCCATAAGGAGAGACTCAAATGTATATCTGAGCTTTTTATGCTTGCAAATGTGAAATTGATTGCACTGAAATGTTTCCATAATTTGCTGTATTTTAGCTACACAGTTTTTAATGGTTCAGCACTTTAGCCCATTGTGTGTATTCTTTTTCTGGTACTGCAATGTGTCTTATTAATGCACTTATTGTATGGTGTTTTTAGTAAATTATTCACTTATTCAAAGCTAGCAGCAGTGAGCACCTTATTTATCTAGTTCATATAGTCTTCCTCTAAAGACTGTGGGCCACGGCCTAGCCTTGTGCCTATTACGCATTCGTGCATCAATTGTACGTTAAGGACTCGTACGCACTTTTGTACGCTAATGCTTACATATTGCGTACTTTTAACTACGCTGACAGTACGTACGTAATTTATGCAGAAATGTTCGCAAGATTCGACGAATAAGTTTGTGCGAATACGAATCTTGTCAGATATTCAGCGAATATTCAGCGAATAAAATTTTGAATGATTCGCTCATCTCTACACAGGATGCACGTCTTCTAGGGGCCCTGTCCAAAAGGTTCCTTAGTAACAGTAGGACCAAAGAGATGACAGCATCCACTGTTCGCAGTGATCCATAATGTGGTATAAAACACCCAAATACATGCAACATTTCGGCAGACATTCAGCCTTTTTCAAGCATGGGCTGAGCAGAGCCTGAGACACACAACTTCTGCTAAGGTCCCTTTGACATGAGGGAGTTTTCCACGCGGGTGCAATGTGTGAAGTGAACGCATAGCACCCGCACAGAATCCTGACCCGTTCATTTTGATGGGTCTGTGCACATCAGTTCTGCGTTGTGTGAGAATCGCAGCATGTTCTATATTCTGTGTTTTTCACGCAGCCCTGGCCCCATAGAAGTAATGTAATCCGGATGCAGTCCAGGTGCAACGCGTTTTTCACTGATGGTTGCTAGATGTTTGTAAACCTTCAGTTTTTTTTCACGTGCATGAAAAATGCATCAACATTGATTGCACCCGCGTGGAAAAAACTGAATCACTGAACGCAAGTGCAAACAAAAATGATAGAACTTGCTTGCAAAATGGCGCGAGTTTCACTGAATGTATCCTGAGCCAATCCGCATCGTTCATGTGAAAGAGGCCTAAGAAGTAAAAGTTCTACTTCTACCTATGTCCACATGCACTTTATAAAGCCGATAAGCTTACCTGTACTCCAGCTCCATACAGTTATATAGCTCATGTATAGCATCTGACCAGTGGTAGAGTCATTAGAATACCGCAATCCTCATGAACCAGACACATTTATATAACACATGTCCTTTCTCTTTGTCAGGGGTCAACCTTGATCCCCTTCATCACATCTGTTCTCAGAGACCCAACTGAGTGGGAGACTCCGGAAGAGTTCAATCCCGGGCATTTCTTGACCGAGGACGGACAGTTCCGCCCCAGGACAGCATTCCTGCCTTTCTCCGCAGGTAAGAACTGGAGGTGCAAAGCAGAGGCCAAGAAAAGACGGAGAAGCATCAGGGATGTTGATTAGTGTTGCTCGAGCACCAAAGTGCTCGAGTGATCTGGTGCTCGGGTAGAACACTAGGTGATGCTCAGGTCTACAGAGCACCCGAGCACAATGGAAGTCAATGGGAGAACCAGAGCACTAAACCAGGCACCCCCTGCTCTGAAGAGGGGAGGGCGTCTGGTTCACAGGAAAAGGTCAGAAATTGATGGAAACACCTCTGAAATGGTTTGGGAACAGCATGGGGAGGATGTCTGGATGCATCTTGGATTCCAAAATCGCTGCTGGGAACGATGTTGTCTGAGTATTACGAAACTTTTACAGACTGACAATAATAGGCACAAAACTGAAGATAAAATCGATTTTAGGAGATGTAGTGCAGGTAATGTCGCTGTCACCAACAGCAGAAAAAATTTCACCGAATGTCACAAATATTTAGAATGCGCAAACGTTATACAGCAGATGCAGCGCAGGTAATATCGCCATCACCGGCGGCATAAAAAATTACATTGAATGTCACAGGTATTTAGGATGCGTAAACGTTATACAGCAGACGTAGCAGAGGTTGTGTTATTGTTAGAGATGAGCGAGTAGTGTTCGATCGAGCTGGTATTCGATCGAATACTACGCTATTTGGCGTACTCGATTTCGTTCGAGTATAACGGCGATGGCACACTTAGAATTCGTTTCCCCTCCCACCTTCCCTGGCGCTCTTTTTCCACCAATCACTATGCAGGGGGGGTATGACAGGCACGCTGAGCACGCTGGCAGCGCGAAAACGGCGTCTACATGCATTGGCTGGAAAAACCATGTGACCTCGAATATTAAAAACTCAGCTCTTCCTGCTCGTACGCATATGCTGCGTGAACTTAGTCAGGGACAGAGGCTGGAGAAGGGAGAGACAGGTTTTAGCTGTTGGACAGGCAGGAGCGTGATTAAAAGCCCTTATCAGGGCTACTATAGTGCAGTACAGTGATAGCTTTACTACAAGATAGACTTTACAGAGAACGGCTGCTGTATTCAGGGATAGCTGCTGGAGTAGGGACAGAGAGAGGCATTAGTGGTGTATTAGGTGCTCTGCTACATACCAAACTATATTTGGCACTACTGCTGTGTACCTTGAACTATAAAATATATATAGGCCTTATAATTGGCAACTGTACAGTGCGTTCTCTTGCAAACTAATTTAAATACCTGGTGTTTATACCCACCGTCTGAACAGTTAGTACACGGCTGTGTACCTGAACTATAAAATATATAGGCCTTATAATTGGCAACTGTACTGTGCGTTCTCTTGCAAAATTATTTAAATACCTGGTGTTAATACCCACCGTCTGAAAAGTTAGTACACGGCTGTGTACCTTGAACTATAAAATATATAGGCCTTATAATTGGCAACTGTACTGTGCGTTCTCTTGCAAAATTATTTAAATACCTGGTGTTAATACCCACCGTCTGAAAAGTTAGTACACGGCTGTGTACCTTGAACTATAAAATATATATAGGCCTTATAATTGGCAACTGTACTGTGCGTTCTCTTGCAAAATTATTTAAATACCTGGTGTTAATACCCACCGTCTGAAAAGTTAGTACACAGCTGTGTACCTTGAACTATAAAATATATATAGGCCTTATAATTGGCAACTGTACTGTGCGTTCTCTTGCAAAATTATTTAAATACCTGTTGTTAATACCCACCGTCTGAAAAGTTAGTACACGGCTGTGTACCTTGAACTATAAAATATATATAGGCCTTATAATTGGCAACTGTACTGTGCGTTCTCTTGCAAAATAATTTCACGGCTGTGAAGGCAAAATATTGTAACCAAAAAAAATAAAATGCGGAGGGGGGCTAGCGGAATAGGACGTGGACGAGGACGGGGGCGCGGAAATGCTGTTGGGGGCCTTGTTGAAGCCAGTGGGGATACAATGCGTGCTGGTGAGGGTCAGCCAAGATCCCGCTCATCCAGAATCCCTGCCTTTATGGGACAGTTAAGCAGGGGGCGGGTTACACCGCTGTTGAGGCCTGAGCAGGTTGAACAGGTGGTGCAATGGATAGCCGATAGCGCTTCCACACAGTTGTCCACCAGCCAGTCATCCACACAGTCTCACTCTGACCCTCCTTCCTCCACACCTGGCCAACAGAGTCATCCCACCATTGACCCCTCCCAGGAGCTCTTTTCGGGTCCTTTTTCAGATGTGCCGGAAGAATCCCAGGAGCTAGCAGAGGAATTTGTTTGTAGTGATGCCCAAACACTTGAGTTTTCGCCATCTCCTGCTGATGTGGACCCTGAGCCAGCATCTGTTATCATGAGCGATGATGATGATGAGACGCAGTTGCCATCAAGGGAGGCTGTTGGAATGTCCAGTGGGCAGGAGGAGGAGCAGAGTGAGGAAGTTGAGGTGGTGGATGACGAAATGATTGACCCCACTTGGCCAGGGGTGATGTCCAGCGAGGAAAGTAGTGGAGAGGTGGTGGTCTGCGCAGCACCGAAAAAGGCAGCAAGAGGCAGAGGGATGTCCAGAGGCAGAGGGATGTCCACAGGCAGAGGGATGTCCACAGGCAGAGGGATGTCCACAGGCAGAGGACAGTCCAGACAGAGAAGTGAGGCCACAGCCAGCAGGGCCGAAGCTGTTCCCGGCAGCGGGCAGTCGCGCGAAGCTCCCCCATCGAGGCCTCGTACTTCTGTGGTGTGGAGATTTTTTAATGTTTGTGCGGATGACAAACTGAGCGCGGTTTGCACACTCTGCCACTCAAAACTGAGTAGGGGCTCTGAGAAGAGCAATCTGACCACCTCAGGCATGCGGCGTCACTTGGAAGTCAAGCACTGGGCTGAGTGGGAGAGAGCAAACGCAATACAACCTGCGCCCGGTCTTGCTGCCACTGCCTCTTCCCCTTTGTTGTGTGCTGCCACTGCGGTCCAGACCTCCAGCCAGGACACCTCCACATCTGCCTCTGCCTCGGCTACTTTGGGGCCTTCTCCTTCAGCCTCCCCTTCCCCCGCCTCTTCGCCTGCACCTTCACACTCCTCGTCCCAACAACTGTCCATCTCGCAGGCGTTCGACCGCAGGCGGAAGTACGCCTCGAGTCACCCCCAAGCCCAAGCCTTAAACTGCCACATCTCCAAACTGCTGGCCCTGGAGATGTTGCCGTTTAGGCTTGTGGAGACGCAGGCCTTCCGCGACCTGATGGCGGCTGCCGCACCTCGCTATTCCGTCCCCAGCCGCCACTACTTTTCCCGGAGTGCCGTCCCCGCCCTGCACCAGCACGTGTCGCGTAACATCAGGCGGGCCCTGAGGTACGCAGTCAGCGCAAAGGTCCACTTGACCACCGACTCGTGGACAAGCGCTTGCGGCCAGGGACGATAAATTTCTTTGACGGCACACTGGGTGAATGTTGTGGAAGCGGGGACGGGGTCGCAAACAGAGACGGCCTACCTACCACCCCCGCCCAAGATTGCCAGCATGGGTTCTGATACACCCCCCTCCTCTTCCTCCTCCTCTGCCTTAACATCGCCCTCAGCCGCTAGCTGGAAGCGTTGCAGCACTGGCGCGGGGAGACGTCAGCAGGCGGTGCTTAAGCTCATCAGCTTGGGCGACAGGAAGCACAGCGCCCCAGAGGTGAGGGACGCCATATTGCAGCAGACGGAGATGTGGCTGTCGCCGCTGCAGCTAGGACCAGGCATGGTCGTGTGCGATAACGGCCATAACCTGGTGGCGGCTCTGGAGCTTGCCGAACTCAATCACGTACCATGCCTGGCCCACGTTTTTAATCTGGTAGTCCAAAAATTTCTAAAGACTTACCCCAACCTGGCAGAGCTACTGGTGAAAGTGCGGCGCTTGTGCGCTCACTTTCGGAAGTCAACTGTAGCTGCTGCTAGCTTAAAAAAACTCCAGCAACGCCTCCATTTGCCTGAACATCGGCTGTTGTGCGACCTGCCGACTCGCTTGAATTCCACCTATTCCATGTTGGCCAGGGTGTGTGAGCAGCAGAGAGCATTGATGGAGTACCAGATTATGAATCCACGCGTGCCTCCAACTCAGCTCCCTCAGTTTGCCAACCACGAGTGGCCATGGATGGCAGACATATGCGATGTACTGCGTATCTTTGAGGAGTCCACCAAGAAGGTCAGCAGCGAGGACGCTATAGTGAGCGTAACCATCCCGCTCCTATGCGTCCTTAAAGAATCACTCATCGCAATAAGGGAGAACGCATTGCACGCAGAGGAGACGGGGGTAGGAGGAGACGCAACGGAGCTACACAGTCAGACCACACTTTTGTCTGCTTCTCGGTGGCAGTTGCAGGAGGAGGATGAGGAGGAGGAGGACGACGTGGAGGTGGCTGTGGAAGAGGAGGAGGATGCTGGCGGCGAGGGTAGCAGTCAGGCTGTGTGCGTCCCATTGGTTCAGCGCGGATGGGGCGGAGAGGAGGCGGAAGAGGAAGAGGAGGAAATGGCAAGTGATCCTTCAGGTGGGGGCAGTGACGTCATGCCTATTCAGAGTCTGGCACACATGGCTGACTTCATGCTGGGCTGCTTTTCCCGGGACACACGTGTTGTCCGGGTAGTGGAGAACAAACTGTACTGGGTCTTCGCAATCCTGGACCCCCGGTATAAAGATAACGTCTCCTCTTTTATTCCGGTAGAGGAGAGGACAAATCGATTGCTGGAATACCAGAGGGAACTCGTGCAGAACATGATGGAGATTTTCCCACCCACCATCGCTGGCGGCAGAGAGGAGAGGGTCTCCCAGAGTCCCACAACATCTATCAGGCCCACAGCCACCAGGGGAACACTCTCCAAGGTGTGGGACACGTTCATGGCACCCCCTCGTGCAACTTCCATCACTGCGGGGCCCGCTATCAGCAGGAGGGACAAGTATCGGCGGATGTTGCGGGAGTACCTGGCAGACCGTAACCCTGTCCTCCCCGATCCCTCGGCGTCCTACACTTACTGGGTCTCCAAGTTGGACACGTGGCTGGAACTGTCCCTGTACGCCTTGGAGGTGCTTGCCTGCCCTGCCCTGCCGCCAGCGTGCTATCAGAAAGGGTGTTCAGCGCAGCCGGGGGCATTATAACCGATAAGCGCAGCCGCCTGTCAACCGACAGTGCCTACAGGCTGACGCTAATCAAAATGAACAGCAAGTGGATTGACCCGGACTTTGCTTCTCCAACAGTGGAAAGCAGCCAAAAGTGAAGTGCCATCTGTATGAAGTGCCATTTCCTCCTCCACCTCCTCCTCCTCCTCCTTAACCGCCGTAGAATTGCTACGTAAATAAGAAAAATTTATATATTTATGGCTCACCTCTTGGGCCTCCACAAAATTTTTAAGAGGTCTCACCTCTTGGGCCTCCACAAAATGTTTAAGAGGTCTCACCTCTTGGGCCTCCACAAAATGTTTAAGAGGTCTCACCTCTTGGGCCTCCACAAAATGTTTAAGAGGTCTCACCTCTTGGGCCTCCACAAAATGTTTAAGAGGTCTCACCTCTTGGGCCTCCACAAAATGTTTAAGAGGTCTCACCTCTTGGGCCTCCACAAAATGTTTAAGAGGTCTCACCTCTTGGGCCTCCACAAAATGTTTAAGAGGTCTCACCTCTTGGGCCTCCACAAAATGTTTAAGAGGTCTCACCTCTTGGGCCTCCACAAAATGTTTAAGAGGTCTCACCTCTTGGGCCTCCACAAAATGTTTAAGAGGTCTCACCTCTTGGGCCTCCACAAAATGTTTAAGAGGTCTCACCTCTTGGGCCTCCACAAAATGTTTAAAGGTCTCACCTCTTGGGCCTCCACAAAATGTTTAAGAGGTCTCACCTCTGGGCCTCCACAAAATGTTTAAGAGGTCTCACCTCTTGGGCCTCCACAAAATGTTTAAGAGGTCTCACCTCTTGGGCCTCCACAAAACGTTTAAGAGGTCTCACCTCTTGGGCCTCCACAAAATGTTTAAGAGGTCTCACCTCTTGGGCCTCCACAAAATGTTTAAGAGGTCTCACCTCTTGGGCCTCCACAAAATGTTTAAGAGGTCTCACCTCTTGGGCCTCCACAAAATTTTATCAAGGTCTCACCTCTTGGGCCTCCACATAATTTTATCAAGGTCTCACCTCTTGGGCCTCCACAAAATTTTTAACAGGTCTCACCTCTTGGGCCTCCACAAAATTTTATCAAGGTCTCACCTCTTGGGCCTCCACAAAATTTTTAACAGGTCTCACCTCTTGGGCCTCCACAAAATTTTTAACAGGTCTCACCTCTTGGGCCTCCACATAATTTTATCAAGGTCTCACCTCTTGGGCCTCCACAAAATTTTTAACAGGTCTCACCTCTTGGGCCTCCACAAAATTTTATCAAGGTCTCACCTCTTGGGCCTCCACAAAATTTTTAACAGGTCTCACCTCTTGGGCCTCCACAAAATTTTATCAAGGTCTCACCTCTTGGGCCTCCACAAAATTTTATCAAGGTCTCACCTCTTGGGCTTCCACAAAATTTTTAACAAGTCTCACCTCTTGGGCCTCCACATAATTTTATCAAGGTCTCACCTCTTGGGCCTCCACAAAATTTTTAACAGGTCTCACCTCTTGGGCCTCCACAAAATTTTATCAAGGTCTCACCTCTTGGGCCTCCACAAAATTTTTAACAGGTCTCACCTCTTGGGCCTCCACAAAATTTTATCAAGGTCTCACCTCTTGGGCCTCCACAAAATTTTTTCAAGGTCTCACCTCTTGGGTTTCCACAAAATTTTTAACAGGTCTCACCTCTTTAGCCTCCACACAATTTTTAAGACGTCTCACCTCTTGGGCCTCCACAAAATTTTCCATGAGCCTCTGGCCAGCCCACGGCCTCTTCCTGCCTTTTGCGGTCCTACGCATCCCTCAACATCCCCACTGCTTTACCTGCTAGACATGACACTGGGCCAGGTCGGGTCACTGACATCTCAAGCGCCAACAATTTGGGCATTTTAAGGCTTCTGCATGTGTTTGAGTTGTTTTTACATTTTAAAGAAGACATGTCTGACCACATCTCACACACACACACACACAATGACAATTAGGGGTGGGGTCTATTTGCTTTCCCCTTTGCCTATGCCATCTGTGGTTGTCATAGGCAATGTGATTTTAAGGGGTGCAGAATTTTATCTTCTTTTTTGTCTAGTTTGGCTTGGGGTCCATGGCAATGTAGAGGAAAGAAGGTTTCCTTGTATGGTCTCACTTTACAGAGAGGTTACATTGTCTTTGGAGTGTATTGTTGAGAGGCTGTGATAGTGGCGTAATAGTGCGACTTGGGCGCGTTATATGCACCCAGACATGCTTCCCCTGCTGTCCCAGTTGCATTCCAGCATTGTTGGCATCCTTTTCTGAGGTTTCAGGGTGGACTTGGTGACCTCCAAGTGGTCGAATTGAGATTTCCAAGTGGCGAGCATTTTTTTCCCATAGACTTTAATGGGATTCGATATTCGGTCGAATAGTCGAATTTCGCGGTCTATTCGAATCGAATTTCGAACTTTCGAATATTTCACTACTCGCTCATCTCTAGTTATTGTCAGTGGCTGTCAAACAATTGTGTGCAAATTTAGCGCACGTTGCACTAACAATATATATTGCAGCCAGATAAAACAATAGTACTTAAAATGACTTTTGGGTCTTCGAAAGATTAAGCCTAAACCTGCCTAACAAATTCCTATCCCTACACTATCTGCCCCTCCTTGCTGCAGCACTCCCTGACTAAGACTGAGCCGAACCACGTGTCAACATGGCTACGGCATTACAGTGAATTCCAGAACCTCCCTGCACTCTGATTTGTTGCGTAGCAGCCAAGAAACGTGCAGGGAGGAGACTCGAGCATGGCGCTCAAGCACACACAGTGTTCGGCCAAACACCATGATGTGCCGAGCATGCTCGCCTAACACTAATGTTTATAGCAGAAGGTACAAGGAGGCAGATTTACTAATCCTAAATCCTATCATAGTGAATAGGGATCAGGCAGTGTCCGGCTATAAGTCCAGTAGTCAGAGGAATTACGTGCTGCAGATGTGAACTTACTCTTACTGCTGTACGGGCTGCAGAAGGCTTCAATGAACTAATCAGGATCACATTATTTAGGTCATCTTGATTGTTAAAGGGTATTCCAGTGAGAATTCTAACATTGACTGCCGCTGCATGCATCTCTATGGGAGACCCGGATACAGCCGAGCGCTGTACTCCACTGTCTCCGGGTCTCCCTCAGAGCAGTAGCATGCTTGACCTGTCACTCTGTTCATTTCGGGGGGGGGGGCTCCAAAAGATACAAAGTCTCAGTTTTTGTGACGGGTGCTGGTCCCCAGATGCGCCAAATGGAGTAATTTACGACAACATCCAGGTGCACCGACATTAGTAAATGTGCTCCCATGAATCACAGACAGAAGGGAAGAATTGGCTCCAGATGCAGTCACTGTGGTCTCGTCCTCAGGAGTCGTGTTGTACAGAAATTGGTAATAATCATTGTAGATATTCCTCACCATTCTCACAACCTCTGCTTGATGTGAGTAAAAGAACCTTCTAGTTTACATTCTGCAGTGGCCGATAACAATTTCCGAGTTGGAATCAGCATGAAAAACCCTTCAAATCTGCCTTCCATGGATTGTAATGGGAATTTGCACTGTAAGGCCTCATGCATACAGCCGTTACCTGCCCGTTCCGTGCATTGGGGAGCGCAATTTGCGGTCCCCAATGCACGGCAAACATCCGTGTAGATTCTGCAGACAGATCCAGACCCATTTCGGTCTATGATCTGTCCACGCCTCAAATAACAAAAAATAGAGCAAGTTCTATTTTTTGCAGTGCTGAGACACGGAGAGAAACCCCAGGGAAGTACTCCGTAGAGAATGGGTCCGCATCCGTGATGTGGTGAGCCACAGCCGATGTCCGCACACAGCGGGCCGCAATACGATCACGGCCGGGCAACAGCCATGTGCTCCGGACCGTGTGCTCCTTCTGAGGGCAGGAGCACACGGCGTCATTGTTTGCTATGACGCTGTGCGCTTCCTGAGGCCGCCGCTATACAGTGATACACTGTACACACTCATATAGAGTGTATCACTGTACACACTCGTATAGAGCGTATCACTGTACACACTCATATAGAGCGTATCACTGTACACACTCGTATAGAGCGTATCACTGTACACACTCGTATAGAGCATATCACTGTACACACTCATATAGAGCGTATCACTGTACAGCAGCGGCCTCAGGAAGCGCACGGCGTCATAGCAAACAATGACGCCGTGCACTCCTGCCCTCAGAAGGAGCATGGTCCGGGATTTCACGGACCGTGCTCCATGGATGTGTGAATTTAGCCTTACACTTACACTTTTTCAGTATTTATTCAGTATTTTTGCATCAGTATTTATAAGCCAAAACCAGGAACAAAACAAAGAAGAAGAACAAATATTTCTATTCCATCTTTTCTCTGTAGGTTCCACTTCTTTTTTTTGGCTGACAAATACTGACCAAATACTGATGCAAAATACTAACCAAAGGCTGACCATGTGAACCAGGCCTAAGGCCACTTTCACACGAGTGTACTGAAATCTATCTGTATTCTGACCCCGGAATATGCATTGATTCTGGAGGATAAAGCGTCCCTATTGACATCAGTATTGCTTCAGTATTTCCTCCAGATTTATATCTGTATTCCTTCCTTACTGCACTTTTTATGCACTCCATAGACTATGATGTGCGTATCTGGAAGCAAATACGCACAAGACTCAGACGTGCTGCAAATTTCAAATGCTGACGGAAATGATAGACCGGTGTGAATAGTTCTATTCATTGACATTGGCAGCGAACTCCGGTTCATGAAACCCAGGCCATGTACGGCCTGAAAACACGTTTATGTGAAAGCGGCCTTAGGCTAGGTTCACACTGAGGATTTTTAGCACATTTTGTGGTTTTTAACATGGTTTTGGTGAGGATTTTCATTTCTGACCATTTTCAATGGAATTCACGTCAAGAATGGATAGGGCACTTCTTTTTTCCGCCGTTCATTTTATAAAATCTCACTCCAATATGGATTAATACGAAGCACTGAAAGCAATGTGGAAGTTCTGCATGCGTTTTTGGCACTGAATCCTTGCCCAAAGCCTCTGCTAGCCTAAGACCAGGTTGCTTGCAATCCGATTGCTGTGGGGTTTTCTATAATCACAGCAAAAAACACAGCCTATCAGTAAAAGGCAGCAAAAATAAAATACATTGAAAAATTCCCCACACCGTGGGGGCAATGTGAACCTGGCCTACAGAACTCATACAATAACTTCCAGCCTAGATACACGCCAGAAAAACCATCCTCTACATACAAACAAGAATGTTCAAATTCACTGACATGAAGCAGAGGTCTTAAAATGCTGCAAAAGTGAAACAAAAAGTAATATTATCCTGATTATTACACACGGTTGTGTTCTCCCTCTAGGGAAGCGCGGGTGTCCTGGACACTGGATCGCACGCATGCAACTCTTCGTCGTCTTTGCCGCTTTGGTCCAGAATTTCACCTTCAAAATGCCCCCAGGGGAACCACGACGAGACTGGAAAACGCTACATAAACGCAAGCAATACTACATGAGAGAAGCCGAGATATGCTCCGAGTATCGTCATGCGCGCAACTGACAGCCGCTGTTCAGCCGCAGACCGTGGAAGAGAATGAGAAGAAAAGACAATAATAATAAGTTTCCGAGTATTAAAGTAAACTGTGATGGCGACAGCTCGGCAGTCATGTGTCAGGATATCTCAGGAGCTTCTGTCTTCTAGGGTGAATCTGCTGCAGCTCTCCGCCATCTTCCTGTAATGATAAGATGATGATGTGCATTATTATGTCTTGTGGTATCACTGCATCTTCTAATGATATAAATCCTGCTTCGCTCACTTCATATTGTACTTTGTGGTGGATTTCTGGTACAGATTCTGAGGGTTACAGTGCCTTGCGAAAGTATTCAGCCCCCTGGAACTTTTCAACCTTTCGCCACATTTCAGGCTTCAAACAAAAAGATAGAACATTTTACATTTTTGGTGAAGAATCAACAACAAGTGGTCACAATTGTGAAGTGGAACGAAATTTATTGGATCATTTAAACTTTTTTTGTAATAATAAAACTGAAAAGTGGGGCGTGCAAAATTATTCGGCCCATTTACTTTCAGTTCAGAAGTTGATTGAGGATCTCTGAATGATCCAATGTCGTCCTAAATGACTGATGAAGATACATAGAATCCACCTGTGTGTAATCAAGTCTCCGTATAAATGCACCTGCTCTGTGATAGTCTCAGAGTTCTGCATCATGAAGACCAAGGAACACACCAGGCAGGTCCCTGATACTGTTGTGGAGAAGTTTAAAGCCGGATTTGGAGACCAAAAGATTTCCCAAGCTTTAAACATCCCAAGGAGCACTGTGCAAGCGTCATATTGAAATGGAAGGAGTATCAGACCACTGCAAATCTACCAAGACCCGGCCGTCCCTCTAAACAAGGAGAAGACTGATCAGAGATGGAGCCAAGAGGCTCATGATCACTCTGGATGAACTGCAGAGATCTACAGCTGAGGTGGGAGAGTCTGTCCATAGGACAACAATCAGTCCAACACTTCACAAATCTGCCCTTTATGGAAGAGCGGCAAGAAGAAAGACATTTCTCACAGATATCCATAAAAAGTCTGGTTTACAGTTTGCCACAAGCCCCTGGGAGACACCGAACATGTGGAAGAAGGGGCTCTGCTCAGAGGAAACCAAAATCCAACTTTTTGGAAACAATGCAAAACGATATGTTTGGTGTAAAAGCAGCACAGCTCATCCCCCTGAACACACCATCCCCACTGTCAGACATGGTGGTGGCAGCATCATGGTTTGGGCTTTTCATCAGCAGGGACAGGGAAGATGATGGATGGAGCCAAATACAGGACCATTCTGGATGAAAAGACCTGAGACTAGGACGGAGATTTATCTTCCAACAAGACAATGATCCCAAACAGAAAGCAAAATCTACAATGGAATGGTTCAAAAATAAAGGTCTCCAGGTCTTAGAACGGCCGAGTCACAGTCCAGACCTGAATCCAATGGAGAAGATGTGGAAAGAGCTGAAAACTGCTGTTCACAAACGTCTCCATCCAACCTCAAAGAGGAAGAATGGGCAAGAATTTCAGTCTCTAGATGTGAAAACTGATAGAGACATCCCCCAAGAGACCGCAGCTGGAATCGCAGCAAAGTATTAATGCAAGGGGGACAAATAATTTTGCACGAACAACTTTTCAGTTTTATTATTACAAAAAAAGTTTAAATGATCCAATAAATTTCGTTCCACTTCACAATTGTGACCACTTGTTGTTGATTCTTCACCAAAAATGTAAAATGTTCTATCTTTTTGTTTGAAGCCTGAAATGTGGCAAAAGGTTGAAAAGTTCCAGGGGGCTGAATACTTTCACAAGGCACTGTATATTCAAAATACCCTTCTGGGGTGTTAAATGCCGCCCCCTTCCTGATTCATCTCAGATTGTAGGCACCCCTCAGGTCGATCTTAGAGAATCATTGAGCTCCAATAATCTGATTGAATAGATCAGGAATAAGTGGAAGGGGGTACCCTATAATCTATACAAGGGCGTAAAACCCCTGTCCTTTTTTCCAACAAAAAAAGAAGCCAGCCCCTACAGGAGAAACGTAGGGTTGGATGTGCTATTTCTTTAGGCTATCCTGAACATACTCCCTCATAGTCTCTCAGGCCCAGAGAGATAGAGATTAAAAATCTGTCCCTTAGGGAGTTTAGCAGTGGGGACCAACTCTATGGGACAGTCGTGTTCTCGATGAGGCTGCAGCGTTTCAGAATCTTCCTTAGAGAATATATCCCGGAAGTCCCTGATGAACCCAGGGATGGAACCCTCCTCCAGATCCAGGCCCGACAGCTGAACAGACAGGCAGTGATTACAGCACTGAGAACCCCACTTGATTAGTTCCCTGGTACTCCAGTCAAAATTTGGGGAATGATTTCTTAACCAGGGTAACCCCTAGATATTGTCAGCAGACCAGTTCTACATAACATAAAGTGAACGTTTTTCAGAGTGGATCGTCCTCACCGTCATAACTAAATCAATAGTTTGCAGTTCAATATTGGAATGGGTTTAGGTAACTTACAAACTACAAGACTCAAAGCAGAGACAAAATCAAAATTAACAAAATTTGCAGCAGCCCCAAAATCAACAAAAGCCATGCCAGAAACTGACCATCCGTGTGAAGATAATTTTTCCGGCAGGAGTACTCTACTATATTTGTCGGGAAATACCTGTGTGTCTGAGTGACCACACCGAACATCAGTTTTCCGCCTTCAGTCTCACAGGGCAGGATCAGAGTTGATGATTGGGGCTGCCACAGAAGACGCACAATCTGTTCTTCCAGGGATGTTCCTTCTGCTGCTGAGATGATGCGGCACAGACCTGCGGAGGCTGCTCGGATGTCACGCTACGGTGTGGGAGGGGAAACTCCACACCGAGCATACACCGATACACTACAGTGAGATGAAAACCGATCAGCAGGCAAGAAGCCAGTGGCAAGGAAAACCACTGAACCAAGTGCACCGGAAACACCAGAAACCAAACCCAGAGGGCAGAAACCCAGTGAGCCCCGTTCTTCACAGAGCCCCAGATGGTAGGGATGCACTTATCCAGAACTCACTGACTGCACCTCCAGGATGGTCCCGATGCACCTGGCAACTTACCTGCTGATACTGCTGATAGAAGCACCAGCAGTCCATACACCAAAGACTGCAGCCCAGGCACATGTACTGGAACCCGAACACCTAACAGGACTCAGTACACACAACACACCCAGGAACCAGCTCACCAGCAACAACTCACAGTATCGCTGTTCCCCCTCCGGGGAACCCTGGAGCCCTCTCACCGAAGGCACATACATACAGGAAATGTCTGGACTCCATGTCAGAAGACACATGGCAGTCACAGACCAAACACCCACCCGTACATAAACCAAATAACAGGAATAAGGGAAGGGGATGAGAGGACCTCGGGAAGACCTCGACAACATATTAAGTGGCCACAAGGACTGGGCAGATGGAATCCCAGGAAAGGTGCATAGCTCCAGCACCAACGGAGGCTGGAGCACAACTAACCCACCAGGCTAGCAACAACAGAATAAAAGCACCTAGTGACCACACCCAGGTCAATATGTTAACCCCATGAGAACCAGACAGGGAAGGAGGGAAGTATGCAATCAGGGAACATACCAGCAACCAAAACTACACGTTGCCCCTGGCAACCACGGCCTACAATCGCAGCCAGAATGCCAGGACACAAACATGAGCAACATGGAAGCCGTGTCACGGAGAACAACCGAGACACCACCAATTTACACGTTGCCCCTGGCAACCAGCATACAACCAAATCCGGAATACCAGGGCACAAACATGAGCAACATTGAACACGTGTCACGATAACCACACGGTACGTGACATCGGACTCTTCAGAGTCCTTGGAAATGGAGGGAAAGGAGAAGAGGAACAGACAGATCTCTCACGCTTACGTTCCCTCATACACCTGTCCAGTCGAATGGCTAAAGACATAGCCTTGTCAAGAGGGCCTGGGATTGGATGACTAACCAGCAGGTCCTTTAACATGTCAGTAAGGCCAAGCCTAAATTGGGATCTAAGAGCCGAGTCATTCCAACCAGAGGCAGTACACCATTTATGGAACTCGGTACAGTACTCCTCCACCGGTCACTAGCCCTGACTAAGAGACAGAAGCTGACACTCAGCATAAGCCACCCTGTACGGTTCATCATATAGCAGGCCCAGAGAAGAGAAATAAAACAATCTACAGGAAACAATATAGGGGAGTTGGGTGTCAGAAAAAATGCCCATTCCCAAGGGTCTCCCTGAAGAAGGGAAATAATGCTGCCCACACTCTGAGCTTCCATCCCTGATGTATAAGGCCTAAGACAGAAGTACAACTTAAAGCTCCCGATTAAGGTAGTAAACCATTTATGGTCCACAGAAAACCGATTAGGAAGCTGTACCATGGGCTCTACAAGTGAGCCATATCGAGAGGGAGGCAGGACTCCTGCTGTTGAACCCTCTCTGCCAAGTCCTGGACTAGCTGGACAATACCCTCCATCTTGGTGGCTAGTGCTGCCATGAGGTCCATAGCACTAAGTCACTCAGGGAAAAAGTACGGCCAGTTATACTGTCAGCACAGAAGGCAGGAAACATGCATACAGTGAGCCCTGACCGGAGCCCAACCAGCTTTCCCTGCCTTGCAGTGCAAGCCCTAAGTTGCAAGTCTGCAACTGGTCAACGTTCCCTACTCTGCTAAGTGCAAGACAGACACAGAGACGCAACCAAGCAGAGACAGGTCACATTGGAAATAGGTCAAAACTGGGCAGATAATACAGTACCAAATCAGAGGGTAGTAAGAATAGCCAAGCCAAAGACTGGGATCACAGTACCAAATCATGAGGGTGGTCAGAGGCAAGCCGAGGTCAATCCTAATATAACAATCCAAACAATCACAGAACAGAACCGGGAGCACAGGAAGGGAATTAAACCTATAACTGTTAAGGGTGAATTGCCAGCAGGGGATCTAAATAGAGCACCGAGTCCCTGGATCCGAACCTGATCGGTCCAGGAACTCGGCACCCCATTGGACTAGAACATGAGTAACCCAGCCATAGGCAGGCTGAGCAGTCACTCAGTCTACATAACAAAACACGCCAACTAACCCAGATAATCGCTAATTACCCCACAGCGAGTATGCGCTGACAGATGCGCCACAGCCTTAGAGCGCATCGCTGGAGCCTGGACAGGTAAGTGGGTGACAATGGTATATCCAATAGTTGCTTCATTACCCACGTTTTAATCTTATTGGTCATGCATCCAATATTCTATACGCAATACACGTGATTACATAACATGCATTAGGCAAAGAGATTCCTGGCAGTGGGATTCACATGCGACTCACTGCTAATTGCTGGACCACACCTCTAATTGTTTATACAGGGAGACTGGTCAGGGTGGAGGGAAAGCTGAATGGATCAAAGAACAGAGATATTCTTAATAAATACCTAATCCAGAGCACTCTGGACCTCATACTTGGCCGAGGGTTCTGATCCAGTGAGCTCTGGACCTCAGAATGGGCCAAAGGTTCACCAGACAATGACCCTAAGCACACAGCCAAGACAACACAGGAGCAGCTGTGGATGTCCTTGAGGGGCCCAACCAGAGCCCTGATCCCAATGGAACATCTCTGGAGAGACCTGAAAATGGATGCCCACCAATGGCCCCATCCAACCTGACAGAGCTGAAGAGGATCTACAGAGAAGAATGGCTAAAAATCCTTAAATCCAGGGGTGAAAACTTGTGACGTGATCCCCCAAGTAGACTGGAGGCGGGAATCACTGCCAAAGGGGCTGAAGACCTATGAGCTGAGTAAAAGGGCTGAAGACTTATGTCCTAATTAAAGGGGCAGACTACTTATGTAAATGCAAGATTGTAGTTTTTCCATTTCTATAAATTAGTAAAGATTTCAAACCTTCTGTTCTTACTTTGTCATTATGGGAGAAACTTATAGCATTAAAAGAGTGATTTTAGAGTGAAAAAGGGGAAAGGAGCACCTTGTAGAAGTGTGGGAACCCAAGTAGTTTTGAGCACTCAGTTCACTTTGACCGAGGTCTCAGACCTTAAATAGCCTGTTAGGGTTAATGGTAGTTCACAACCATCATTAGGAAAGGCCAGGTGACAGGGCTGACATCAGCACCAGGCATACCCGGGCAAGTGCCGGGGCCCACTGCTCCTGGGGGGACCCACTGTGCCCGCTCACTCCTGCAGCCGTGTCCTGGTCTTCATCAAACTGCCTGTTCTGAATTCTAGGGCAGCTTACCTCAGCAATGCAGACAATTTTCTCCTAGTGCACTGCTGGGGCGGGCGGCCCCAGGAACTCTGGGTAGATGGTGTTTCCTACTGGGCTAAAGGACCTTCCTAATGTCATCCGCCAATGTGACCAGTGGGGGAGGAGCCAGAGGAGCAGAGAGCTGTGTTCCTGTATGGAGAGGAGCCAGGCTGGAGTGTGGTGAGGCCTAGATGTGTGTGTCTGTCTGTCCCTGTGTGTGTCTGTCCATGTGTGTGTGTCTGTCCATGTGTGTGTGTCCATGTGTGTGTCTGTCCCTGTGTGTGCCTGTCCCTGTGTGTGTGTCTGTCCCTGTGTGTCTGTCCCTATATGTGCCTCTGTGTGCCTGTCCCTGTGTGTGTATTATCACTGTGTCTGTCCCTGTGTGTGCATCTGTCCCTGTGTGGCTGTCCGTGTGTGTCTGTCCCTGTGTGTGTGTCTGTCCCTGTGTGTGTCTGTCCCTGTGTCCCTGTATGTGCCTCTGTGTGTGTGTCTGTCCCTGTTTGTGTCTGTCCCTGTGTCTGTGTCTTATAAACTATGTTACTATGTTACTATTTGACCATCCCTATGTGTGCGTCTTTCCGTGTGTCTGTCCCTGTATGTTTGTCTGTCCCTGTGTGTGTGTGTTTGTCTCTGTGTATGTGTGTGTCTGTCCCTGTTTGTGTCTGTCCCTGTGTGTGCATCTGTCCCTGTGTGTCTGTCCCTGTGTTTGTGTCACTGTGTATCTGTGTGTGTCTGTCCCTATGTATGTGTGTGTCCCTGTGTATGTGTGTGTCTGTCCCTGTGTGTGTTTGTCCCTGTGTGTCTGCCAGTCCCTGTGTGTGTCTGTCCCTGTGTCTATTTGACCATCCCTATGTGTGTGTCTGTCCTTGTGTATGTGTGTGTCTGTCTGTGTGTCTGTCCCTGTGTGTTCGTCTGTGTCTGTCTGTGTTTCTGTCCTGTTTATGTGTCTGTCTCTGTGTGTTCGTCTGTCCCTGTTTGTATTTTACCATCCTTGTGTGTGCGTCTGTGTGTCTGTCCCTATGTGTGTGTCCCTGTGTGTCTGACACTATCACCATGCCCACAGTTTTCCTATGTCTTGACGCAGCTGCATCAGGACGTTCTGAGCGGGGCAAGAAGAAGGAAGAAGAGGCAGCGCTGCCAGCATGGAGTCCAGTGGCACACTAAGCACACAGGTAGCACTACCACATGATCTGCACTAGTGTTATCTGTGGTTTTACATAGGACTGCAGGTAACAGTACCACATTATCAGCAATAGTGTTAACTGTGGTGTTACATAGGACTGCAGGTGACATCTACTACATTATCTGTACTCAGCGAGAAGTCACTGTGTTATCTCTGGTGTTACCTAGGACCCAAATGACATCTACTACATTATCTGTAGTCATACAGTTATCACTGTGTTATCTGTTGTGTTACATAGGACTGCAGGTGACATCTACTACACTATCTGTACTCATACAGTTATCACTGTGTTATCTGTGGTGTTACATAGGACTGCAGGTGACATCTACTACATTATGTGTACTCATACAGTTATCACTGTGTTATCTGTGGTGTTACATAGGACTGCAGGTGACATCTACTACATTATGTGTACTCATACAGTTATCACTGTGTTATCTGTGGTGTTACATAGGACTGCAGGTGGCATCTACTACATTATCTATACTCAGCGAGAAGTCACTGTGTTATCTGTGATGTTACATAGGACTGCAGGTGACACCTACTACATTATCTGTACTTAGAGAGTTATCACTGTGTTATCTGTGGTGTTACATAGGACTGCAGGTGACACCTACTACATTATCTGTACTTAGAGAGTTATCACTGTGTTATCTGTAGTGTTACATAGGACTGCAGGTGACATCCATTACATTATCTGTACTCAGAGAGTTATCACTGTGTTATCTGTGGTGTTACATAGGACTGCAGGTGACATCTACTATATTATCTGTACTCAGAGAGTTATCACTGTGTTATCTGTGGTGTTACATAGGACTGCAGGTGACATCTACTACATTATCTGTACTCAGAGAGTTATCACTGTGTTATCTGTGGTGTTACATAGGACTGCAGGTGACATCTACTACATTAGCTGTACTCAGAGAGTTATCACTGTGTTATCTGTGATGTTACATAGGACTGCAGGTGACATCTACTACATTATCTGTACTCAGAGCATTATCACTGTGTTATCTATGGTGTTACATAGGACTGCAGGTGACATCTACTACATTATCTGTACTCAGAGAGTTATCACTGTGTTATCTGTGGTGTTACATAGGACTGCAGGTGACATCTACATTATCTGTACTCAGAGAGTTATCACTGTGTTATCTGTAGTGTTACATAGGACTGCAGGTGACATCTACATTATCTGTACTCAGAGAGTTATCACTGTGTAAGGGGGCCTGCTGAGACTTTATTGCCCAAGGGCCCACATGAACCTGGAGCCGACCCTGCCAGCAGCCATGGATTCTTCTAAGCATCTGCCGAACACTCTGAAAATGAAAATGGTTGAGACCCATGAAGGAAGAGAAGGCTATAGGAGGATAGCAAAGCGTTTTCAGGTTCTATTTCCTCAGTTCAAAATGTAATTATGAAATGGCAGTTACCAGGAACAGAGGAGGTCAAGAGAAGGTCTGGAAGACCAAGAAAAAATTCTGAGACAGTTGCTCGTAAGGTTACAAAAGAAAATCTAAAGAAGCTTGATGCATTTTGGAAACAAGTCCTGTGGACCAAAGAGGTTAAAATCAAACTGTTTGGCCACAATGAGCAAAGGTATGTTGGCCCATAATTTCATGAAAAGAACACCTCTCCAACCATTAAGCATAGGGTTGAAAGAATCAATCATGCTTTGGCTTGTGTTGTGGGGGACATTTGGGTTGTGGCACAGGGGACATTTCACTGGTTAAAGGAAAAATGGATTAAATGAAATTCCAGCATGCTGTATTCTGTATGTTAAACAGTGGCAGAGATATCTCTGTTTTTATTCATATGCAAATTAGCACTTTAGAGCACCAGGGGGTGGGGCTGAATCCTTGGAGCACTTCTTTTGTAACATCCCTCTCCTCTCCCCTCTCCTCTTCATTGACAGGCCTAGACAGGGGCTGGCTGGCAAATTTTAGCCTGGGGGGCAAGCACACAGCACTGGCCCATGTGTAGCGGCCCACCTTAACCGGTTTAACCCCGCCTACCATATAAAGGCGGTATAGGTAACTGGGTTTTAAATTGTTAAAAGCACCAGCTAGTTGTGTTTTCATGTTGGATCCCAGATATAGGACATGGCTGAGTCCGTAGCAACAGCCTGATCATTAGAGGGACCAGATTTACCAACTCCTGAGCTGAAGAGACTCCATTGACTATAATGTGGTCTGCTCAGGATGCTGCTCCTTTACCGGACAAAAAAGTCTTACATGCAGAACTTTTCTGTCCGGTCTTTTTAACAGAATCTGTGACCTAAACGCAAATATGAATGGATAGTATTAGACGTATAGCATCAGATGTATGTTTAACACACAAATACAGAGAAGAACCAATATCACTACATACACACAGCACCAAACCAAACCTAGAAGTCAAATACAGCACCAGAACCAAGTTCCTACATAAATACAGTACCAGAACCAAATTCTTTACATAAATACATCACCAGAACCAAGTTCTCTACATAAATACATCACCAGAACCAAATTCTCTACATAAATACAGCACCAGAACCAAGTTCTCTGCATACATACAGCACCAGAACCAAGTTCTCTATATAAATACAGCACCAGAACCAAGTTCTCTACATAAATACAGCACCAGAACCAAGTTTTCTACATAAATACAGCACCAGAACCAAGTTCTTTACATAAATACAGCACCAGAACCAAGTTCAATACATAAATACATCACCAGAACCAAGTTCAATACATAAATACAGCACCAGAACCAAGTTCTCTACATAAATACATCACCAGAACCAAGTTCTCTACATAAATACATCACCAGAACCAAGTTCTCTACATAAATACATCACCAGAACCAAGTTCTCTAAATAAATACATCACCAGAACCAAGTTTTCTACATAAATACAGCACCAGAACCAAGTTGTCTACATAAATACAGCACCAGAACCAAGTTCTCTACATAAATACAGCACCAGAACCAAGTTCTCTACATAAATACAGCACCAGAACCGAGTTCTCTACATAAATATTTCACCAGAACCAAGTTCAATACATAAATACATCACCGGAACCAAGTTCTCTACATAAATACAGCACCGGAACCAAGTTCTCTACATAAATACATCACCAGAACCAAGTTCTCTACATAAATACATCACCAGAACCAAGTTCTGTACATAAATACATCACCAGAACCAAGTTCAATACATAAATACAGCACCAGAACCAAGTTCTCTACATAAATACAGCACCAGAACCAAGTTCTCTACATAAATACAGCACCAGAACCAAGTTCACTACATAAATACATCACCAGAACCAAGTTCTCTACATAAATACATCACCAGAACCAAGTTCAATACATAAATACAGCACCGGAACCAAGTTCTCTACATAAATACATCACCAGAACCAAGTTCTCTACATAAATACATCACCAGAACCAAGTTCACTACATAAATACATCACCAGAACCAAGTTCTCTACATAAATACATCACCAAAACCAAGTTCAATACATAAGTACATCACCAGAACCAAGTTCAATACATAAATACAGCACCGGAACCAAGTTTTCTACATAAATACAGCACCGGAACCAAGTTCTCTACATAAATACATCACCAGAACCAAGTTCTCTACATAAATACATCACCAGAACCAAGTTCAATACATAAATACTTCACCAGAACCAAGTTCAATACATAAATACATCACTAGAACCAAGTTCTCTACATAAATACATCAACAGAACCAAGTTCTCTACATAAATACATCACCAGAACCAAGTTCTCTACATAAATACATCACCAGAACCAAGTTCTCTACATAAATACATCACCAGAACCAAGTTCTCTACATAAATACAGCACCAGAACCAAGTTCTCTACATAAATACATCACCAGAACCAAGTTCACTACATAAATACATCACCAGAACCAAGTTCTCTACATAAATACATCACCAGAACCAAGTTCAATACATAAGTACATCACCAGAACCAAGTTCAATACATAAATACAGCACCGGAACCAAGTTCTCTACATAAATAGATCACCAGAACCAAGTTCAATACATAAATACATCACCAGAACCAAGTTCTCTACATAAATACATCACCAAACCAAGTTCTTTACATAAATACATCACCAGAACCAAGTTCAATACATAAATACAGCACCAGAACCAAGTTATCTACATAAATACAGCACCAGAACCAAGTTATCTACAAAAATACATCACCAGAACCAAGTTCTCTACATAAATACATCACCAGAACCAAGTTCTCTACATAAATACATCACCAGAACCAGGTTCTCTACATAAATACAGCACCAGAACCAAGTTCTCTACATAAATACATCACTAGAACCAAGTTCTCTACATAAATACAGCACCAGAACCAAGTTCTCTACATAAATACAGCACTAGAACCAAGTTCTCTACATAAATACATCACCAGAACCAAGTTCACTACATAAATACATCACCAGAACCAAGTTCTCTACATAAATACAGCACCAGAACCAAGTTCTCTACATAAATACATCACCAGAACCAAGTTCACTACATAAATACATCACCAGAACCAAGTTCAATACATAAATACAGCACCGGAACCAAGTTTTCTACATAAATACAGCACCGGAACCAAGTTCTCTACATAAATACATCACCAGAACCAAGTTCTCTACATAAATACATCACCAGAACCAAGTTCAATACATAAATACTTCACCAGAACCAAGTTCAATACATAAATACATCACTAGAACCAAGTTCTCTACATAAATACATCAACAGAACCAAGTTCTCTACATAAATACATCACCAGAACCAAGTTCTCTACATAAATACATCACCAGAACCAAGTTCTCTACATAAATACATCACCAGAACCAAGTTCTCTACATAAATACAGCACCAGAACCAAGTTCAATACATAAATACATCACCAGAACCAAGTTCTCTACATAAATACATCACCAGAACCAAGTTCTCTACATAAATACATCACCAGAACCAAGTTCAATACATAAATACAGCACCAGAACCAAGTTATCTACATAAATACAGCACCAGAACCAAGTTATCTACAAAAATACATCACCAGAACCAAGTTCTCTACATAAATACATCACCAGAACCAAGTTCTCTACATAAATACATCACCAGAACCAGGTTCTCTACATAAATACAGCACCAGAACCAAGTTCTCTACATAAATACATCACTAGAACCAAGTTCTCTACATAAATACAGCACCAGAACCAAGTTCTCTACATAAATACAGCACTAGAACCAAGTTCTCTACATAAATACATCACCAGAAATTACAAATCACCAGAACCAAGTTCACTACATAAATACATCACCAGAACCAAGTTCTCTACATAAATACAGCACCAGAACCAAGTTCTCTACATAAATACATCACCAGAACCAAGTTCACTACATAAATACATCACCAGAACCAAGTTCAATACATAAATACAGCACCGGAACCAAGTTTTCTACATAAATACAGCACCGGAACCAAGTTCTCTACATAAATACATCACCAGAACCAAGTTCTCTACATAAATACATCACCAGAACCAAGTTCAATACATAAATACTTCACCAGAACCAAGTTCAATACATAAATACATCACTAGAACCAAGTTCTCTACATAAATACATCAACAGAACCAAGTTCTCTACATAAATACATCACCAGAACCAAGTTCTCTACATAAATACATCACCAGAACCAAGTTCTCTACATAAATACATCACCAGAACCAAGTTCTCTACATAAATACAGCACCAGAACCAAGTTCTCTACATAAATACATCACCAGAACCAAGTTCACTACATAAATACATCACCAGAACCAAGTTCTCTACATAAATACAGCACCAGAACCAAGTTCAATACATAAGTACATCACCAGAACCAAGTTCAATACATAAATACAGCACCGGAACCAAGTTCTCTACATAAATAGATCACCAGAACCAAGTTCAATACATAAATACATCACCAGAACCAAGTTCAATACATAAATACAGCACCAGAACCAAGTTATCTACATAAATACAGCACCAGAACCAAGTTATCTACAAAAATACATCACCAGAACCAAGTTCTCTACATAAATACATCACCAGAACCAAGTTCTCTACATAAATACATCACCAGAACCAGGTTCTCTACATAAATACAGAACCAGAACCAAGTTCTCTACATAAATACATCACTAGAACCAAGTTCTCTACATAAATACAGCACCAGAACCAAGTTCTCTACATAAATACAGCACCAGAACCAAGTTCACTACATAAATACATCACCAGAACCAGGTTCTCTACATAAATACAGCACCAGAACCAAGTTCTCTACATAAATACATCACCAGAACCAGGTTCTCTACATAAATACAGCACCAGAACCAAGTTCTCTACATAAATACATCACCAGAACCAAGTTCTCTACATAAATACATCACCAAACCAAGTTCTTTACATAAATACATCACCAGAACCAAGTTCAATACATAAATACAGCACCAGAACCAAGTTATCTACATAAATACAGCACCAGAACCAAGTTATCTACAAAAATACATCACCAGAACCAAGTTCTCTACATAAATACATCACCAGAACCAAGTTCTCTACATAAATACAGCACCAGAACCAAGTTCTCTACATAAATACAGCACCAGAACCAAGTTCTCTACATAAATACAGCACCAGAACCAAGTTCTCTACATAAATACATCACCAGAACCAAGTTCTCTACAGAAATACAGCACCAGATTTTAAAGTACAGATACCATCTGAGTAGTCAGGTCAGCCCTCACCATATGACCTTGTACGGTGTGAAACTACAGCTCCCAGTATGGCCTGAACAAGTGTAAAGGGATGCTAGGAGTTGTTGATGTGCAAAACAGCATACTACCACCCATCATCAGCTGTAGCTCATCCAGGTGACTACAGCTCCCATCATACACAGTCAGTAGCAGAATAATCATTTCCATTTAGTGACTTACAGGTGGCGTCTCCTTCTGTGTTCTTCTCCATCTGGTTCAGACAACCGTGATGACATCTCCCGGCCACAATTCAACTCTGCACATTTTGCCAAGAAGATCTCTTCAGCTTCACGCTTTACCAACACATTGGCACCCTGCATACTGACACAAACTCATCTTAGTGCCACATGCTGTGCCCTGAATATAACAGCAGCATTAGTGCTACACACAGGGCCCCCAATAGTAGTGCCACATGCTCTGTGCCCTCTGTATATAGTGCCACATACTCTGAGCCCTATGTATATAGTGCCACATACACTGTGCCCTCTGTATAGAGTGCCATATGCCCTCTGTATATAGTGCCACATGCTCTGTGCCCTCTGTATATAGTGCCATATGCTCTGTGCCCTCTGTATATAGTGCCACATGCTCTGTGCTCTCTGTATATAGTGCCATATGCTCTGTGCCCTCTGTATATAGTGCCACATGCTCTGTGCCCTCTGTGTATAGTGCCACATGCTCTGTGCCCTCTGTGTATAGTGCTACATGCTCTGTGCCCTCTGTATATAGTGTCATATGCCCTGTGCCCTCTGTTTATACTGCCACACACAGTGCCCCTAATGCTAGTGCTAGTAATGCTACATGCTTGGTGCCCCTTATAAAAAGTGCCTCTTATATGTGCCCCTTTATGTATAGTGCCTCTTCTGAGTGCCCCCTGAATACAGCGTACACACACTGTATTATAATACTCGGTAAAAGCTAGAATGCAGTGGGTGAGACGTCACTGGGTACAAGTTGCTAACGGTCACTTGACAAGTTAGATGCAGTGGGTATATATAATATATACAGCAGTGTATATACTATATATCTGTACACACTGGATCTATTATACCTCGTACCTCACATATCAGTACACTGCTGTATATACTATATATATCTGTACACACTGCATCTATTATACCTGGTACCTCACATATCAGTACACTGCTGTATATACTATATATCTGTACACACTGCATCTATTATACATCGTACCTCACATATCAGTACACTGCTGTATATACTATATATCTGTACACACTGCATCTATTATACCTCGTACCTCACATATCAGTACACTGCTGTATATACTATATATCTGTACACACTGCATCTATTATACCTCGTACCTCACATATCAGTACACTGCTGTATATACTATATATATCTGTACACACTGCATCTATTATACCTCGTACCTCACATATCAGTACACTGCTGTATATACTATATATATCTGTACACACTGCATCTATTATACCTCGTACCTCACATATCAGTACACTGCTGTATATACTATATATATCTGTACACACTGCATCTATTATACCTTGTACCTCACATATCAGTACACTGCTCTATATACTATATACGTTTACACACTGCATCTATTATACCTTGTACCTGACGTATCAGTACTCTGTGTGTATATGTCATAGGTATAAAATTGTAGTGTGTACATATATATGTGGACAGTCATATATTATGGTCACTGTGTTAGAGTTAAGGGCCAGTATTGGGGTTAGGGGTCAATATTGGGGTTAGGGGTCAGTATTGGGGTTAGGGGTCAGTATTGGGGTTAGGGGCCAATATTGGGGTTAGGGGTCAGTATTGGGGTTAGGGGTCAGTATTGGGGTTAGGGGTCAGTATTAAGGTTAGGCGTAGTATTAGCATAAAGCTACATTCAGACAACCGAAAGTGTTTTGCAGTCCCCAAATTGTGGATTTGCATAACACAAATACTGGCCTTGTGCGTTCCACATTTTGCGGAATGCACAGTGCCAGCCCTATATAGAAATGCCTATTCTTGCGGACAAGAACAGGACATATGCTCTATATTTTTCTTGGGGGAACGGAACTACGTATGTGGACAGTACATGGTGTGTGTGTCCGCATCTTTTGTGGCCCCATTCAAATGAATGGGTCCGCACCCGTTCGGCAAAATTGAGACTCAGAAATACGGTCGTCTGAATACGGTTGTCTGAATGCACCCTTAGGGCCAGTATTGGGATTAGGGTCGGTATCAGTTAGGGGCCAGCACTGGGGTTAGAGGCAGCATTAGGGTACATTCAAACAACCGTATTTCCATTCACTTCAATGGGGCCGCAAATCCGTAGTTCCGTTCCGCAAGCCCCGCAAAAAAAGATAGAGTATGTTTTATTCTTGACCACAAAATGTGGAACGCACATGGCCAGTATCGGTGTTTTGTGGATCCGCAATTTGTGGACCTCAAAACAGATATGGTCATGTGAATGTAGCCTCAAGGTTAGGGGTCAGTAGTAGGGTTAGGGGTCAGTATGGCGTAGTATTAGAGATAGGGAAAGTATTAGGGGTCAGTATTAGGGTTAGCAGTCAATATTAGGGTTAGGGACAGGATTAGGTGTCAATATTAGGGTTAGGGGTCCAGGGTTAGAGATCAGTACTAGGGTAGTGGTCAGGGCCAGTATTAGAGGTCTGGGGCCAGTACTAGGGTAGGGGCCAGTACTTGGGTTAGGGGTGAGACAGGGCCAGTATTAGCGGGTCAGGCAGGGCCAGTATATGGGGTCAGTACTAGGGGGTAAGGGTGTGTATCAGGGTCAGGGGTCCAAGGGTAGAGGTCAGTACTAGGGTAGGGGTCAGGGGCTAATATAAGAGGTCAGGGGAAAGTACTAGGGTTAGGGGTCAGGCAGGGCCAGTATTAGGGGTCAGGCAGGGCCAGTATTAGGGGTCAGGCAGGGCCAGTATTAAGGTTATGGTTATGGGTAACATAGGGCCTGTATTGGTGGTCAGTACTAGGTGGGCAGGGGCCAGTATTAGGGTTAGGGTAAGGCAGGGCCAGTATTAGGGGTCAGTTATAGGGGGTAAGGGGCGAGTATCAGGGTTAGGGGTCCAAGGTTAGAGGTCAGTACTAGGGTAGGGGTCAGGGGCCAATATAAGAGGTAGGGGGCCAGTACTAGGGTTAGGGGTCAGGCAGGGCCAGTATTAGGGGTCAGGCAGGGCCAGTATTAGGGGTCAGGCAGGGCCAGTATTAAGGTTATGGTTATGGGTAACGCAGGGCCTGTATTGGTGGTTAGTACTAGGTGGGCAGGGGACAGTATTAGGGTTAGGGTAAGGCAGGGCCAGTATTGGGGGTCAGTAATAGGGAGGCAGGGGCCAGTATTAGGGTTAGTGCTGCATATAGAGAGTATAGGGGGAGGGCAGTTTATACTTACCTGTCCCGTCGCGGTCCCACGATGCAGACCCGGCCTCTTCTGGTGGGTCTGCTCCCAAGGAACGTCGCAGGCGGCGCGATGACGTCACATCAGTATGCCGGCCACGGGAATAGCGGAGCAGGGAACCAGAGGCTCCCTTGTTCCGCCGGCTCTGCCTGCCGCAGGCACAATTGTATCTGCATCTAGTAAATGCAGATACAATTGAGTTCAGGAGCCGCCGCGGCCCTGACATCCACCGGCCCGGGGGGCATGTGCCCTCCTGCCCAGCCCGCCCCTGGGCCTAGACATCAGCATGGTGAGGGCAGAACTCCGCCCTAGCATGTATACATACAGTACATATACACTACTTACTATAGCCTTACCATAATGAGAAGACTGGATTTCTATATTTAGAAAGCTAATATATATTACCGATTTATTCACAAGCACAATATATGATTATAAAGAAACCAGTAATATGTGTTAGCTTTCTAATTATAGAAAAAACATAGTCCTTGACATTATACAATAAGATTATGTTCACATTCTAGAAAACCCATAAATCAGACAACAAGGTTATCCACCAATTCCAAGGTCAACCCTTCCAAGGTCCATCCATCTCAAATAGAAGGGGAAAAACCTCAGCGATTGATCGGTTCCTAGGACTCAGGGTATATTAAGGTGTGCCTATTGCTTGGCTTTTTAATTAATCAAAACACAGAGGAGGACAGTGCACTGCTACAGCAGGATCTGGATAGACTGGAGGCTTGGGCAGAAAGGTGGCAGATGAGGTTTAACACTGACAAATGTAAGGTTATGCATATGGGAAGGAATAATGCAAGTCACCAGTACATACTAAATGGTAAAGCACTGGGTAACTCTGACATGGAAAAGGACCTAGGAATTTTAGTGAACAGCAAACTAAGCTGCAGAAACCAGTGTCAGACAGCTGCTGCCAAGGCCAATAAGATAATGGGTTGCATCAAAAGAGGCATAGATGCCCATGATGAGAACATAGTCCTGCCACTTTACAAATCACTAGTCAGACCACACATGGAGAACTGTGTACAGTTCTGGGCTCCTGTGAACAAGGCAGACATAGCAGAGCTGGAGAGGGTTCAGAGGAGGGCAACTAAAGTCATAACTGGAATGGGTGGACTACAGGACCCAGAGAGATTATCAAAATTAGGGTTATTCACTTTAGAAAAAAGACGACTGAGGGGAGATGTAATAACTATGTATAAATATATCAGGGGTCAGTACAGAGATCTCTCCCATCATCTATTTATCCCCAGGACTGTGACTGTGACGAGGGGACATCCTCTGCGTCTGGAGGAAAGAAGGTTTGTACACAAACATAGAAGAGGACTATTTACGGTAAGAGCAGTGAGACTATGGACTCTTTACTGTAAGAGCAGTGAGACTATGGACTCTTTACTGTAAGAGCAGTGAGACTATGGAACTCTCTGCCTGATGAGGTGGTGATGGTAAGTTCACTAAGAGAGTTCAAGAAGGGCCTGGATGTATTTCTGGAGGTAATAATATTACAGGTTATAGTTATTAGAGAGGGGTCGTTGATCCAGGGAGTTATTCTGACTGGAGTCGGGAAGGAATTTTTCCCCCTAAAGTGAGGAAAATTGGCTTCTACCTCACAGGGGTTTTTTTTGCCTTCCCCTGGATCAACTTGTAGGAAAACAGGCTGAACTGGATGGACAGATGTCTTTTTTCGGCCTTACAAACTATGTTACTATGTTACTAAAACAGGCTGGATGTCTAAAAGCCAAACCAAAGATCAGATCTATAACCTAAAGGACAATAATGTCAGGGGTCAGTGTCTACAGGCATCCCCCCTCTCCAGGCGATCACGACCTCTGGAGTACTTACCCTTCCTCCTCTTATGGCTGTCCCAGTCTCCTTCCTCCTGCTCTGGCTAGGTTCAGAACAAGTCTCTGCCTCTTCCAATTCTACCGTGTGTGTTTGAACAGCAGGCATCTGCCCCTAATGGGGGACAATCTTTGGAACATTTTTTTTTATTTTAAAAAGCATAAATTTGGCGGCACGGTGTGTTTTTAAACAAGCTGTTAACACAATCAACCGCGTGTTTGCCCATAGTTATGTATGTCAGTGTCACTCTGACATTACTATTGTTGTCTTTGGTTAAAGGGTTTTAAAGGAGAGGGGGGGGATTTTGATAAAAAAAGAGAAAGACAAAAGTGAAAAAATGACTCCTAGGAGACTTCAGAGTGTCATATACCAATATTCAGGCCAAATGAAGCACTTTCCATTATGTTACAATCGATTCGGACCCAAATCAAATTTTCTGACTAATTTGTTAGAAATGGACTCAAACTAATTTCAAGAAATTCGCTCATCTGTAGCTTGGACTCCCCATTTTCCTCCCCTTGGGGTATCAGTGTAAAGATATGTCTGTGCCTTGACCACAGGATCAGAGGCCTTTCTACTGCTTCCAATGTGACCTCTTCCCTGAAAAGGAAGGTTTTCCACATGTTTGGAAATAATAAAAAAAACATGAATAGTTAGAATAGCTCAAAAAGTTTGGCTCATGTCCATGTACCTTCCTAAAAACAAGTGTAAATTGGTCATTATCTCATGCTGCAGCAAGTGACCAGTAAATTTTTGAAGTTGATATGCTGGAAGGCAGAAAAATGGACAAGAGTACAGATCTTAGCGACTTTGCCAAAGTTTGTTGGCTAGATAACTTGGTCAGAGCACCTTCAAAATCACACATCTTGTCGGGCCTTCCCAGTGCAGTGGCTGGTATCTTCCAGAAGTGGTCCAAATAAGAGCAACTGTTGAACAGGAGACTGGGCCATGGGCATCCAAGCATGTATGTCTGATCAATGGAGGCCCCACCTCATATCTTAATGGACAAATAGGCACAGTATCCTCCACATTCTAGGTTCAAACATAAAAGTAAATGTGGGTCAGTGTGTTCCCAAAGAACCTTTCAGTTGCAGGACATGTGTCACGCAGGGACGTCGTGATGACATTATCCCAACATCCTGCACCTGTTTTCGGGCAGCTTGATGACCTGATGACAACTGCCTGTGCCAGAAATTGGCAACTCAGGCCACATAGATTTTCTGTGTTAATGACTTGTGTGAGATCAGTCAGTGTTTGGATTATCCCGAGGAGGTGGTTCATGGGGAGGCTGGGGACTCCTTGCACAGCAGTGTTGGTGGCGGTAGTAGCAGTACCTGTAGGCATAGTGGTGACAATAGGGGCACCAGTAGCTACAGTGGCACTCTGTGTAAACACAAACAGTTGGGAGGGGGCCAGCATTCCCAATCAGAACAAGTTTGTCCTCCTTCTCCTGCTCTTCTTTGTGGCAGTCAGTCCACATCCCCAAGCAGTATAGTGTCCTTGTCATCATCATCAGATGCTTCTTCTCCAGCTCAGACTTCTCCTCCTTGTCCTCTGCTTCATTGTGAGACATCCATAATGGAATGTGTGGCCCTGAGAAAACTATTCTCGACCAGCAATTAGCTTAAGTGTAAGCTGAACTCCCACCTAGCCAAGTTGCTGACAGTTCAGTTGCTGCCATACCACTTAGTGGTGGTAAATGTGGTGCACTTCTGCGCTTGCCTACTTTGCCCCTTTGCCTTCTGATACGTGTCATAGCAAAGATGGCAGGAATTCAGTGATTTAGAAGGAGGTGGAGAGGGGCCTCTTGATCAGACACTTGGGCGTCAGGCATCTGCATCTGGTAGCCTTAGGCCCCATTCACACGACCGTATATTTGCGGGCCCGTATTACTGCGGACCCGCAAATATACGGGGCCGTCCGGCGTGTGTTCCGCAGCGCTCGGAACACACCCCGTGCGGCCTCATTGAAAATGCCTATACTTGTCCGTGCGTACGGACAAGTATAGGACATGCTTCAAATGAGCCGCGGCATGGAGCTAGCTCCTGGCCCCATAGAGGTGAATGGGACCGCATCTATTCCCGCAATTTTGCGGATAGATACGGCCCCATTTATACGGTCGTGTGAATGGGGCCTTAAACTACCATGAGGAGCAGGTTCAGGCAGTGCTGATGATGATACTGTAGCCACTCCCGCTACTCCCACTACTACTACCCCTACATATCTGCACATCTCCTGCCTTGTCTGTGAGGATCTACATCCACACTGTCTGTACTACTGCTGTTCCCCCCAAAAATGGAGAATTTTTGGACCCTTTTTCAGAACAAGCCACTGCCTCTTCCGATACTACCACGTGGCATCTGTCCCCAATAGGGGACAATTTTTTTTAATAAAGGCCAGTTTTTGGAACATTTTTAAATTTTAAAAGGCATAAAAAATCAGATGGCGAAGTGTGTCTTTGAACAGGCTGTTTGTTAACACCATCAACCACGTGTTTACCCATAGTTATATATGTCAATGTCACTCTGACATTACTATTGCTATTGTTGGTTAAACAGATTGAAAAGTAGGGAGGGAAAAAATTTTGAAAAAATAAAAAAAAAGAAAGAAAGAGAAAAGAGAAAAATATGAGTCCCAGGAGACCTCAGGATGTCATATACTAATTTTGAGGCCAATTGGAGCACTTTTCATTCAGGTAGAATTGATTCGGACCCAAATAATCAAATTTTCTGACCGCTTTGTTAGAAATGGCTTAAAAACAAATGTCAAGAAATTAATTCACCTCTAGCTTGAACTCCCCAGTTTTGTTCCCTTGTGGTATCAGTGTAAGGATATATGTGTGCCTTGACCACAGGAGGCTTTTCTGCTCTTTCCAATACCTCATAAAGTTTGTCCTATGCCCGTGTGCCTTCCTAAAGTAAGTGAAAATTTGTCATTATGTGATTATAATGCAGCAACTGACCGGGCAGTTCTTGAAGTTGATGCACTGGAAGGCAGAAGAATAGACAAGACTACAGATCTTACAGACAAATGCCAACCTTGTGTGCACCCAAGGATGCATGTCTGATACATGGAGGCACCAGAAAAGGCCCTATGAATCCTGCCAGTGGTTTTAGACCACTTTGATTATGTTCCTGTACTGAGCAGGTGGAAGCTGAGTCCTCCTTGCCTGTAAGTGTGACAAGAGATGATGATAGGTCCAAGTCCACAGCGGGCCTACACCGTCTTAGTAATCAATTTTACTTCATGGCGTTTGACTGAAATCTACACCAGCTCGGAGCTATTATCATCTATAACTTATGCTAGTCTTCTGCCATGGCCTGGCAACCTTCTTCCCCAACCCCTAGTTAAAAACCTGTATGTGTGGTGTAAAAAAGAGAAAAGTCATAGTTTTTTAACATTCTCAAATACATGAAGTGCACCACTTTTTTTAGACAAAAATAAGTGTACAGGCCATGATAAATTAGGCCCTTTGTTGCCCTGAATCGCGCAGGGCAAAGACTTTTTCTGGAGATCTGGTGACGGGCTCTCCATGGGTAAAGCTAGGCGGAGGTCCTGTCAAAGAGTGAGCCCGGTGATGTCACCGGCACTAATGGGTGGGCTTTAGCTCTTCCCTAGCCTGTAAAACAGCTAGGTCAGGACTAAAGCCCGCCCATCAGTGCCAGTGACGTCACCGGGAACACTGCTAGGTGGAAGCCTCTGCCTAGCAGTGTAAAAATATATAGACAAACAGCCCTTGCCCTGCGCGATACAGTGCAGTGCAAGAGAGAGCATCAGAGAAATGCTCCAATACTCAATCAGAGGGCCTGTCTGGGTGAAAACGGGGATATGTCCAGGTTCAGCTCTGAACACTGCAAAGTGTAAGCGATGTTGAAATAAGGAACAAAGGGGCGATACATCAGGCTTCCAATTCTTTGTTATTTAAAGAGTTAATGAGTCTTCCGTGAAGCTGATCTCATGTACTTCTGCTGATCGTGTGCCCTCAGTCTGTATACTGTTAGTGCAGGTGATGTTGGCGTGATGTTTGCTTTGCGTCTTACGCTCCTCCACCTATGATGATAGTCATGAGCAGTCACACTGGATGAGAGGAGGTGTCTCTTTATGTCGGCCATATCCTATAAGAACTGGGACCTGGAGCACTTAAGCTGTTTACACTTTTGGGGGGCAGTAATAAGCTCCTTGTCTTCTCAATGGATTTACAATAAACTGAAGATTCGTATTACTGTGGAGTGCCAGGCACCATTTCTCCGTTTGCAGATTTGGATCTGGATTCGTCCGCAGAGACCCAGACGCAGAACACGGTGAGCTGATGAACCTTCTTGGTTTTACGATTTTTTTTTGTGTTGGAGCAGTCAGGTGTTATGCCAGATCTCTAGTAGACGTCACCACAGCTGGACATCAAGGACCATCGGTCTAGAAGAAGAGGGCACAGCCTTTTTTTGGTCTGGTGTCCGTATTATATCACAGCTTTCTATTTCGAAGGGCTTGCCGATGCAATGTGGATGGGGGAAGAATGATCGTATCACATGATGTCGTTACTCCCTCAGCACATCCCTGATTACAGACAGACATGCTCTGCTGCTAACTGTACAACCTTTACCCTGATCAAACATGCAGATCAGCCGACAAACCAGCATTTACTTGTCTACTAGTTGATTGTCAGAATGATTATACGGGCGGATTATTAGGAACAAGTATCTGAATGCTCGTTCCGGATAATTGGCCGAATATCATGACAACATCTCCTTCCTTCCTTCACTGCGGAGGACGGTGCCCACTGATTATTACTACCTCTTGCCCCCCGGGTATCGGTTATATCTGTGTGACTGGCGCCAGTAAACACTTTGGGGGTCATTTATTAAGAGCCGGTCTTAATCCCCCTGCGCTGGTAGCAGATGCGCCAAAGTTTTGGTGCCGCCAGTCACATGCTTTAAACTACGTCAGCGCCCTTGCTGGGGCAGTTAAAGAGCATTTTCCACTCTATAAACTGATGTGGAAAATGATGAAGGAGATGGGACGGCTGGTCCACGTTGTTCCCCGCCCACGCAACATCCTGTTTTTACTCCACTCGGAAAAGTGGTGTGAGTGGGAACAAGTTGCAGATTTTGCCGCAAAACCCCTTTGCACCAAAATCTGCACTAAAAATACGTCAAAAGTGGAGTAAAAACAATAATAAAAGACCCATTTTCTCTGTAATTTAGTCTTTAATTTTAATAGGTTTGTTAGCATTTTTTTTTCTTTTTGTAGTTTTATTTGGGGAAAAAGTGCAAAACTTTTAAGAAAGTTAAGTGTTTTTCAAACGATAGCTCTCTATTCTGTAAGAGAATTGGTGGGGGTGCCGGCAGACCCCCCGTCTCCTGCCGATCTGATATTGACCTATTCAATCTAAAAAAAGCTGACAACCCCTTTAAAGATCCCTGGGGGACACTGGCACCTCTTTTTTTTTTTTTTTAAAGATTGTACAAATTTAGGACCCTCATACACATTAGATTATGATTGGCACAATGTACTAATTTCCTCAGAGCCTCCGACACATGATGTGCGGGGAAAGAAGGATCAGACATGTTGAATCTCGACACCCGATCATTTCTTCTGGCAGGAGATAGGAGGTGTCTGGTGGGGGGGGGCTATCTCCTCTCTCAAATTCTAAAACACATTGAGCCGAGCATGCGTGTGTATGGGGGAATCAGGAGGAATAGCTGTCAGCCAGGGAAGTGGCAGAGATCTGGCTGCTACCCAGAAAATATGCCAGATCTCCGCAGGTCCCCATTATAGTTAATGGGTCAGGACGGTAATGCGGTAGATTCCGGCAATACCAAAATACAGAGATCCAACAGCCTGCCGGATATAAAAGCACCAGTGTGAAACCGGCCAATCTACTCAGTGCACTTCTTATAGACAATGATATTACAGCCATTTTATGTCATTTGATAACACGAGGTGCGGTCGTGTTGTGGTTGCAATGTGGCCACACTGTGGTCGTGTACGGTCCGCAGCGGGCTGTAATTAAACGAGTTCACACTGTTCTGTATTGTTAACGGCCGCACAGTATTGAAGGGTTAAGAGCGACACAACCCCGCCGTGTGATCGCACCCTTAGGCAGTAGCTTCCCTTATTACTATTGGCAGCACTACAGTAAACTGAGGCTCCGCAGCTGTCCCTCGATGTGGACTCCAGATCATTCATGGTGTTTGACTCCGCTGTGGTCACTCTGATGGTGTCTTCTACCAGGCTCCTCCTCCTATACGTCTGATAATCAGGACATCTGTATAAGTGACCTCAGAATAGGTCAATATCAGACCAGCAGGGGTCCCACTCTAGACACCCCCACCAATCGGCTGTTTGAAGAGACTGCAGCGTTCGTACGAGCGCTGCCTTCTCTTCACTGCTCGCCGTCGACATCTCAGTCAGCTCTGTTCTATTCACCTGAACAGGAAATAGCTGTCCCATGGAAGTGAATGGGATGGGTGAGATGTAATTACACTGTGCATCCACTGCTATCCCGACATCGAGCAGGTAAACAGTGAAGAGAAGGCAGCGCTCATATGACCGGGGGTGGGGGTGCTGGCTGTCGGACCACCACCGATCTGATAGTGATCACCAATCCTGAAGACAGGTCATCAATATGAAAAAAGCGGACAACCCCTTTAAGTAACTCCTTTAACTGTGACCTTCTCTGTGTCAGAGACCCTCATGTTGTGGACTATTCTACAGAGGACTCCTCTATAGGTGACTGTGGTATCTATTCCTCCTCTATCGGGGACTTCTGTTTAAGTGACCCTTGTGTTTAGTGGCTCCTTTACCGGTGACCCCTCATATCAGAGAGCCCCATATTGGGGACTCCTGCATCAGGGGCAGTTCAGGTCATGTGACTCAGTGATGAGAGGGGGATGACTTCATGCCGCCACATTACTCCACATCTCACCAGCATACTGTGTCACAGAGAGAAATGGTTCCACTCTTATAGTCCAGCACAATAGTCCTCCCCTCTGTGGTCAGGAGAGGGTTAATCCCAGATGGTCTACTTTGGTGAGATAATGGACTTCAGAGATCATTGAGAACAAATATGGAATTACTGATCCGATCCCGTGTTTTCTTCTTAATCGCAGGAGCCATGGCGCTGTCCATCATCCTGGCAGTTTTTGTCATCCTCCTCATCGCTCACACCATTTACCAGTCATGGTCCGAACAGAAGAAATACAAGTCACTGCCTCCTGGACCTACCCCAATTCCTGTGGTGGGGACCCCCCAGTACCTACGGTTGAGAGATGCCATCGCCAACTACAGCATGGTAAGTGTCTACGAGGAGACATGGTGCGGCTCACGCACCAAGATGACGATCACATGCTGAAACCTTAACTCTATGGTAAACTGGTTCTGAAGACCCAAAATGTCACAGGATAGGAAAAAAGGAGGATTATCGGCATAGCGCTGTCAATCAGCTGTAGAGTGCTGTAACACACAGCCAATCAGCAGGCTCATTGTTGGTGTAGAGCCTTCTGATTGGCCCCAGAGGTATGCATGTGATTGATATCAGCCAATGATGAAAAGACACATGCTAATTAGAGGGATCTTCCAGCCAGCCGTGTGTTGCACAGGTCTGTGCTGTGGTACGGCCACAGGATGAGTGCACACAAGTCGGGCACCCACTGTATCACATATACTGCTGTTGATACAATGTGAACATAGAATATTTAACATTCCTTTTATTGGAGCATATTTATCTATACATGCCTCAATCCTGCCCAGTCAACTTGTTCGCCCCCACACAGTGTAATGCCCCCTCAATTCCCCCTAAAGTGTAGTTATACCCCAATAGTGCCCCACCCAGTAGTTACGCCAAATTAGTGCTCTCACACAGTAGTGCTCCCCCTTAGTGTCCTCATATAGTAGAATGCCTCCGTATATACCCCCACACAGTAGTTGCGCCCCTTAATGCACTTACACATTAGTTACGCCCTCTTGTTGTCCACACACAGTAGTTATGGCCTCTTATTGTCCACACACAGTAGTTATGGCCTCTTATTGTCCACACACAGTAGTTATGCCCTCTTATTGTCCACACACAGTAGTTATGGCCTCTTATTGTCCACACACAGTAGTTATGGCCTCTTATTGTCCACACACAGTAGTTATGGCCTCTTATTGTCCACACACAGTAGTTATGGCCTCTTATTGTCCACACACAGTAGTTCTGGCCTCTTATTGTCCACACTCAGTAGTTATGCCCTCTTATTGTCCACACACAGTAGTTATGGCCTCTTATTGTCCACACACAGTAGTTATGCCCTCTTATTGTCCATACACAGTAGTTATGGCCTCTTATTGTCCACACACAGTAGTTATGGCCTCTTATTGTCTACACACAGTAGTTATGGCCTCTTATTGTCCACACACAGTAGTTATGGCCTCTTATTGTTCACACACAGTAGTTATGGCCTCTTATTGTCCATACACAGTAGTTATGCCCTCTTATTGTCCACACACAGTAGTTATGCCCTCTTATTGTCCACACACAAGTAGTTATGCCCTCTATTGTCCACACACAGTAGTTATGGCCTCTTAATTGTCCACACACAGTATTATGGCCTCTTATTGTCCACACACAGTAGTTATGGCCTCTTATTGTCTACACACAGTAGTTATGGCCTCTTTTGTTCCACACACAGTAGTTATGGCCTCTTATTGTCCACACACAGTAGTTATGGCCTCTTATTGTCCCATAACACAGTAGTTATGCCCCTCTTATTGTCCACACACAGTAGTTATGCCCTCTTATTGTCCACACACAGTAGTTATGCCCTCTTATTGTCCACACACAGTAGTTATGGCCTCTTATTGTCCACAACACAGTAAGTTATGGCCTCTTATTGTTTCACAACACAGTAGTTATGGCCCTCTTATTGTTCACACACAGTAGTTATGCCCTCTTATTGTCCACACACAGTAGTTATGGCCTCTTATTGTCCACACACAGTAGTTATGCCCTCTTACTGTTCACACACAGTAGTTATGCCCTCTTATTGTCCACACACAGTAGTTATGGCCTCTTATTGTCCACACACAGTAGTTGCGCCCCTTAATGCCCTTACACATTAGTTACGCCCTCTTGTTGTCCACACACAGTAGTTATGGCCTCTTATTGTCCACGCACAGTAGTTATGCCCTCTTATTGTCCACACACAGTAGTTATGCCCTCTTATTGTCCACACACAGTAGTTATGCCCTCTTATTGTCCACATACAGTAGTTATGGCCTCTTATTGTCCACACTCAGTAGTTATGGCCTCTTATTGTTCACACACAGTAGTTATGGCCTCTTATTGTCCACACACAGTAGTTCTGGCCTCTTATTGTCCACACTCAGTAGTTATGCCCTCTTATTGTCCACACACAGTAGTTATGCCCTGTTATTGTCCACACACAGTAGTTATGGCCTCTTATTGTCCACACACAGTAGTTTATGGGCCTCTTATTGTCCACACACAGTAGTTATGCCCTCTTATGTCCATACACAGTAGTTATGGCCTCTTATTGTCCACACACAGTAGTTATGGCCTCTTATTGTCTACACACAGTAGTTATGGCCTCTTATTGTCCACACACAGTAGTTATGGCCTCTTATTGTCCACACACAGTAGTTATGGCCTCTTATTGTCCATACACAGTTAGTTATGCCTCTTATTGTCCACACACAGTAGTTTATGCCCTCTTATTGTCCACACACAGTAGTTATGCCCTCTTATTGTCCACACACAGTAGTTATGGCCTCTTATTGTCCACACACAGTAGTTATGGCCTCTTATTGTCCACACACAGTAGTTATGCCCTCTTATTGTTCACACACAGTAGTTATGCCCTCTTATTGTCCACACACAGTAGTTATGGCCTCTTATTGTCTACACCAGTAGTTATGGCCTCTCATGTCCACACACAGTAGTATGCCCTCTTATTGTCCACACACAGTAGTTATGGCCTCTTATTGTCCACACACAGTAGTTATGCCCTCTTATTGTCCAACACAGTAGTTATGGCCTCTTATTGTCCCACACAGTAGTTATGCCCTCTATTGTCCCACACACAGTAGTTATGGCCTCTTATTGTCCCACAAGTAGTTATCCCTCTTATGTCCACACACAGTAGTTTTGGCCCTCTTATTGTCCACACACAGTAGTTATGCCCTCTTATTGTCCACACACAGTAGTTTATGCCTCTTTGTCCCACACACAGTAGTTATGCCTCTTATTGTCCACACACAGTAGTTATGGCCTCTTATTGTCCACACACAGTAGTTATGCCCTCTTATTGTCCACACACAGTAGTTATGGCCTCTTATTGTCCACACACAGTAGTTATGCCCTCTTATTGTCCACACACAGTAGTTATGGCCCTCTTATTGTCCACACACAGTAGTTATGCCCTCTTATTGTCCACACACAGTAGTTATGGCCCTCTTATTGTCCACCACAGTAGTTATGCCCTCTTATTGTCCACACACAGTAGTTATGCCCTCCTTATTGTCCACACACAGTAGTTATGCCCTCTTATTGTCCACACACAGTAGTTATGCCTCTTATTGTCCCACACACAGTAGTTATGGCCTCTTATTGTCCACACACAGTAGTTATGGCCTCATTATTGTTCCACACACAGTAGTTATGCCTCTTATTGTCCACTACACAGTAGTTATGGCCTCTTATTGTCTACAGACAGTAGTTATGGCCTCTTATTGTCCACACACAGTAGTTATGCCCTCTTATACTGTGTCACACACAGTAGTTATGCCCTCTTATTGTCCACACCAGTAGTTATGGCCTCTTATTGTCCACACACAGTAGTTGCGCCCCTTAAAGCCCTTACACATTAGTTACGCCCTCTTGTTGTCCACACACAGTAGTTATGGCCCTCTTATTGTCCAGCACAGTAGTTATGCCCTCTTATTGTCCACACACAGTAGTTTATGCCCTCTTATTGTCCGCACACAGTAGTTATGGCCTCTTATTGTCCACACACAGTAGTTATGCCTCTTATTTGTCCACATACAGTAGTTATGGCCTCTTATTGTCCACACACAGGAGTTATGGCCTCTTATTGTCCACACACAGTAGTTATGCCCTCTATTGTCCACACACAGTAGTTATGGCCTCTTTATTGTCCGCACACAGTAGTTATGGCCTCTTATTGTCCACAACACAATAGTTCTGGCCTCTTATTGTCCACACTCAGTAGTTATGGCCTCTTAATTGTCCGCACACAGTAGTTATGGCCTCTTATTGTCCACACACAGTAGTTCTGGCCTCTTATTGTCCCACACTCAGTAGTTATGCCCTCTTATTGTCCACACACAGTAGTTATGCCCTCTTATTGTCCACACACAGTAGTTATGGCCTCTTATTGTCCACACACAGTAGTTATGGCCTCTTACTGTTCACACACAGTAGTTATGCCCTCTTATTGTCCACACACAGTAGTTATGGCCTCTTATTGTCCACACACAGTAGTTGCGCCCCTTAAAGCCCTTACACATTAGTTACGCCCTCTTGTTGTCCACACACAGTAGTTATGGCCTCTTATTGTCCACGCACAGTAGTTATGCCCTCTTATTGTCCACGCACAGTAGTTATGCCCTCTTATTGTCCGCACACAGTAGTTATGGCCTCTTATTGTCCACACACAGTAGTTATGCCCTCTTATTGTCCACATACAGTAGTTATGGCCTCTTATTGTCCACACACAGGAGTTATGGCCTCTTATTGTCCACACACAGTAGTTATGCCCTCTTATTGTCCACACACAGTAGTTATGGCCTCTTATTGTCCGCACACAGTAGTTATGGCCTCTTATTGTCCACACACAGTAGTTCTGGCCTCTTATTGTCCACACTCAGTAGTTATGGCCTCTTATTGTCCGCACACAGTAGTTATGGCCTCTTATTGTCCACACACAGTAGTTCTGGCCTCTTATTGTCCACACTCAGTAGTTATGCCCTCTTATTGTCCACACACAGTAGTTATGCCCTGTTATTGTCCACACACAGTAGTTATGGCCTCTTATTGTCCACACACAGTAGTTATGGCCTCTTATTGTCCACACACGGTAGTTATGCCCTCTTATTGTCCATACACAGTAGTTATGGCCTCTTATTGTCCACACACAGTAGTTATGGCCTCTTTTGTCTACAACACAGTAGTTATGGCCTCTTATTGTCCAACACAGTAGTTATGGCCTCTTATTGTCCACACACAGTAGTTATGGCCTCTATGTCCACCACAGTAGTTAGCCTCTTATTGTCCACACACAGTAGTTATGCCTCTTATTGTCCACACCACAGTAGTTATGCCCTCTTATTGTCACACACAGTAGTTATGGCCTCTTATTGTCCACACACAGTAGTTATGGCCTCTTATTGTCCACACACAGTAAGTTATGGCCTCTTATTGTCCACACACAGTAGTTATGCCCTCTTATTGTCCACACACAGTAGTTATGGCCTCTTATTGTCACACACAGTAGTTATGGCCTCTTATTGTCCACACACAGTAGTTATGGCCTCTTATTGTCCACACACAGTAGTTATGCCCTCTTATTGTCCACACACAGTAGTTATGCCTCTTATTGTCCACACACAGTAGTTATGCCTCTTATTGTCCACACACAGTAGTTATGGCCTCTTATTGTCCACACACAGAGTTATGCCTCTTATGTCCACACACAGTAGTTATGCCTCTTATGTCCACACACAGTAGTTATGGCCTCTTATTGTCCACACACAGTAGTATGCCCTCTTATTGGTCCACACACAGTAGTTATGGCCTCTTATTGTCACACACAGTAGTTATTCCCTCTTATTGTCCACACACAGTAGTTATGGCCTCTTATTGTTCACACAGTAGTTGCCCTTATTGTCTACACACAGTAGTTATGCCCTCTTATTGTCCACACACAGTAGTTATGGCCTCTTATTGTTCACACACAGTAGTTATGGCCTCTTATTGTCTACACACAGTAGTTATAGCCTCTTATTGTCCACACACAGTAGTTATGGCCTCTTATTGTCCACACACAGTAGTTATGGCCTCTTATTGTCCACACACAGTAGTTATGGCCTCTTATTGTCCACACACAGTAGTTATGGCCTCTTATTGTCCACACACAGTAGTTATGGCCTCTTATTGTCCACACACAGTAGTTATGGCCTCTTATTGTCCACACACAGTAGTTATGGCCTCTTATTGTCCACACACACTAGTTATGCCCTCTTATTGCCACCACACAGTAGTTATGGCCTCTTATTGTCCACACACAGTAGTTATGCCTCTTTAGTGCCCCCACACTATAGCTATGTAGCTTCCTTACAGGAGGCAGGACATTTCTGATTTTGAGGTTAGGTTGGATTATAAAAAAAACTAAACAAAACCAAAAGGAATCCACAGTGAGATCAAGTCAATCCCTGCAATGTTTGGCCATATGTGCGCACGCATTAGGACGATGCAGAGGTGTAAATAGGGGACTTATGGGGTTAAAACTTCCTCTTGAGCCATCATCCCCTAGCCCCTCTTCCCGCACCTGTGGCGATGACATTTGTCCTGCTGTGTGCAAGTATAATAATGCATGTGTCTGCATGTCACTATGTGCCTGTGTCTGCATGAAACAGCGTACCTGTATCTGTGTGTCACTGTTTGCCTGTGTCTGCGTGTCACTATGTGCCTGTGTCTGCGTGTCACTATGTGCCTGTGTCTGCGTGTCAATGTGTGCCTGTGTCTGCGTGTCACTATGAGTCTGCATGTCACTATGTGCCTGTGTCTGCATGTCACTGTGTGCCTGTGTCTGCGTGTCACTGTGTGCCTGTGTCTGTGTGTCACTGTGTGCCTGTGTCTGCATGTCACTGTCTGCCTGTGTCTGTGTGTCACTATGTGCCTGTGTCTGCGTGTCACTATGTGCCTGTGTCTGCGTGTCAATGTGTGCCTGTGTCTGCGTGTCCACTATGAGTCTGCGTGTCACTATGTGCCTGTGTCTGCGTGTCACTATGTGCCTGTGTCTGCGTGTCAATGTGTGCCTGTGTCTGCGTGTCACTATGAGTCTGCGTGTCACTATGTGCCTGTGTCTGCGTGTCACTGTGTGCCTGTGTCTGCGTGTCACTGTGTGCCTGTGTCTGCGTGTCACTGTGTGCCTGTGTCTGTGTGTCACTGTGTGCCTGTGTCTGCGTGTCACTGTGTGCCCTGTGTCTGTGTGTCACTATGTGCCTGTGTCTGCGTGTCACTATGTGCCTGTGTCTGCGTGTCAATGTGTGCCTGTGTCTGCGTGTCACTATGAGTCTGCGTGTCACTATGTGCCTGTGTCTGCGTGTCACTGTGTGCCTGTGTCTGCGTGTCACTGTGTGCCTGTGTCTGCGTGTCACTGTGTGCCTGTGTCTGCGTGTCACTGTGTGCATATGTGGAAGTATGTATATGTTATTATGAGTGTCACAATGTGTACATGTAAGTATAGATGTGTGATGTATCAGCGTGTACTCCTGTTTCGCCTGTGTGTGTTTAGCCAGTTATTCCATGACACTTTGACATTTTTTTTTTTACTAAAAGTTTAGAAGATACGATTTTTAGGGGAAAGCCATTAACCTCTTACTGTCCACACATGTATATGTTTCCTCCATCAGCTCAGCAAGCAATATGGCAGAATATTCACCATCTGGAAATTGTCAGAACCGGTGATCGTCCTGTGCGGTTATGAAATGCTGAAAGCGGGCCTGATGGATTACCCCGAGGAGGTGTGCGAACGACCATTCCTTCCAGTATTTGAAGTCGCCACCAAGGGATACGGTGAGAGGAACACGTTATACGATTTAGAGCAGTTCTGTTTCTAAAATTTACATCATGGAGAATCTCTATAAATGTTCACAAACCTCCTCAGTCACCTACAGTAATACAGTAAGCACTAGAGAGGGAGGAGGGGGGTGGAGCTGCAGGGTATCTCTCAGCTGAGAGAGGAGGAGGGGAATCAGCAGAGGAGACATCGGATTGGTCAGAGTGTACAGCACGGCTCTGGCTGCATCGGGAAGGTGCACAATGTTCCTGTCTGCAGAGGCTTTCTGACAAAGACTGCTTTATCCAGTAAGTGGCAGGAGTTGACAATACTAAGGGTATTGTAGCTGATATTGGGGGTACTAACTGTGGGTTGGGGCACTGCGTTGACTGGCAAACAACAGCTTTTAGTGGGGCATTGTGATTTGTACTGTTACAGAGACCCTGCAGGAATATTCACATCTACGTGTCCCTCTTTTGGCATGAACGTTGACTGGTGTCACTATGTAAGAGGGTGTGTGGCCCATGACCCTATCAGAGTACCCCATTCAAATATAGAGCAGTACTGGAGGAGGACACAGGATAGTCTAAAGCAAAAGAACTTTAATCCAGGGTATTGTGTTATCTGTTACAGACAATGGCACTTGGCTTGACGGTTACAGTTGTAGTGTCCTGGAGCAGGGGTACTGTGAAGTCTGGACATTTGTGGACATTTGCCCGTTTTCCCTATGCAAAGTTATAAACTTCTTACTTTATTTCACTTTACTGGTACTGATTAACTGCATGTTATATGTATGCTGTGATATATATCCTGTTCATTTGCACTGTATTTGCAAGACTCTGTGGAAAGGGTTCATGAATACTGAAAGACTTTTTGGACTTTGAATGAGAAGCTGGTAATTTTCCACAGCTGCCATAGGGTTTAAAGAAGAGCATGTTTTGGAGGGGGAAAAAACAGACTTGTTTACCACCAAAACCAGACAGTCTGACCTTTTGAATGTCTGGTTTTAGCTCTGTTGTTATGTCTGGGAACTTGTTTTTGTCTGGAAAAACTGCAGTGTCATTGCCATTGAGTATCATTGAAGCTCTAATGTAAGTCTATGACAGGCGGAAAGTGTTAAAATGTATCTGTTTGTGCTGAGCGTCTCCACTCCACCCCTTCCACCAGAAGGTTCTAGTTCAACTAGAAACTGTGTATAAGAAAAGCCTCTAGTGTGCTGCAGATAGGGAGCAGTGCTTGGAGGGGGAGACTCTGCCACACTACTGAGTGACCAGAAGAAGACGCTGAGATGGGGAGGCTGAGACTCAGACAATGGGTCACCAGCCCTTGACCAGGGTACCAGCCTTCTGAGAGAGATCTTTGGACCCGTCATGACTCACAATGTAAGTCAATGGAGATGTATCCGTTTTCTCTGACACAAAAGAAAACGGATCCATCCCCCATTGACTTACAATGGTTTTAGAGACGGATCCGTCTTGGCTATTTTAGAGATAATACAACCGGATCCATTAAGAATGGATGCAGACAGTTATATTATTATGACAAAAGCGTTTTTTGCTGATCCATGATGTATCCAGCAAAAACTCTGGTGTGAAAGTAGCCTTAGTGGTACGGTCTCACGTGGGCACACAGCTTGGAGGTTCCAGTCTCTAATAGGGTGTACAGCTTATTGGTTTTAGTTTCTAATGGCACACAGGACAATTCATATTCTTTAGTAAATGCAGGGCCGCCATGGGTTTGACGCTCTAGGCCTCTGGTCACAGATACAGACAAGGGCCGCTTAACTGCCACCCAACCACTACTACAGGAACACATTGGAAGTGGTTTGAACCCACTTTCAGGTTACAGTGGGCCTTTTCCAGTCATGAAGCACCCTCTCTGGTGAGTCAGTAGTCTATTCTAGGATCAAAGTGCTGGAAATGCAACCTCAACGCAGGATTCTCAGGGTCAGTGCCATTTCAGCAATAAATATCATCTTGGTACAAGTTCTACCCACAAATCTGTGCTCCAATGTCAGTCCAGAGAACCACTTGACTCGGACCTGGCAGGTTCTCTTTACTTTACACTATACACACAATCTCCAAGAGGGGCTTAGTATGCAGTCTGCACAGAGCCACACTACTGCATCTGCACACTTCACCACAAACAGGGGCATAACTACCATAGCGGCAGACCATGCAACTGCTATGGGGCCCAGGGCAATAGGGGCCCAGTCTTAGTTGGGATCATCTCCTCTTCTACTGGAGGTGAAAACTTGGTCAGGACTCTACCCTCTAAAGGAACAGCTTTTAGCAAATGAAGCCATGGAAAAATGGCCCAAGGGTCATTGAAAGGGGTTTAGGCAGAAACCCTTCTGTCCTGTGGGGGGGCTGGTCTGATCTTTGCTATGTTGCCATTTCTTCTCCATGTACGCCACTAACCAGAAACCTCATTAGCCCTCTATGAGCGCCAATGTACAGTGCAAAAACAACTTTTTAAAGGTACAGCACCAGCAAAATAATAGATGTTAACTTACACTGGCACAATGTATAAGCACATCATTAATGGCCAGCCCTGGTGCCACAGTTGAGGTCAGGGGCGTAGCTATAGGGGAAGCAGGGGAAGCAGCTGCTTTGGGGCCCAGACCCACAAGGGGCCCCCTCAGGAGGGAGACTAAAAGATTTTATTGTCAGGGCCCCCTCAACAGTATTATACAATGACATTATATACAGTGACACTATAGGAAACGGATGGAGCGGCTGTCACGCCTTGTCTGAGAAAGCTCAATGTTAACTAGCCACAAAAGTGAGGGTTGCATGTGAGTTGGGGGTTGCGAAGAAGTTTCTGGGGGGGCCCCGTTCAAAAATTTGCTGTGGGGCCCAGTTAGTTGTAGTTACGCCACTGGTTGAGGTTCACAGCGGAGTAAATGTAATCTAGTATCATGTATTTTTTTAAGGAGTGCAGGTCAACACTCTCTTTATGGCTGTGTGGGAACACCCCCTTATAACCACGCATTGGCTGATGAGGCCCGAGATACTACAGTTTGACAAGCCCTGCTATAGTCTGTAGCTAAATAGTACTGTTACCAAATACTGCGCCCGTCCTATTCCTGATGCAACACAGACGGGTCTGGACAAGGTCCATCAAATGCCAGTTTACTGGAAGACCCCAAAAGAAGAAAGTAAAACACATTACATCTGACCCTCAGCCGTGGGAGGAATGATCTTTAATTCATGCATTAGAACACAAGTATAGTAATGTATCAGGGCGTTAATAACTTTGTCTTCTTCTGTCCTTAGCTATTAATGGAGTACGATGGCGCCCTCTTCGCCGCTTTGCCTTACTAACCCTTAGGAACTTGGGGATGGGGAAGAGAGCCGTGGAGGTGAAAATGCTGGCAGAGACCAAACGACTGGTCCAGGCTATGGCAGACACAGCAGGTGGGTGAGCATAATGGTTCTTTGGTGTGATCTCTGGTTTCTTCTTGGAAAGGCTTTCTCCTGCTGACCATCCTTGGATGTAGCTAGCTCCTTTATTTAAAGGGGTATTCCGGTTACCATAAATACAACTTATGTTTTAGACTAATTCATGATCAATCAATACCTAATATAATGTCAATTTCACATATTTACCGTTCAGAAGTTATAACGATAGTTTCTTCCTCTGCTCCCCACTGTGTTTCCTCATCAGTTACCATGGCATCGACCTATAGTTCTGAGCCTTTGTTAGGTCGAGCATGCTCAGTATGTTGCTATCAGTTCTCTAGCTAAATGTTAGTGTGCTGCTGATTGGTGAGTAGAGGGGGCGTGTCTGCACTGTGTTATCAGGCAGCCAATCAGTGAACAGCAACACTCAAGAACAAGCAAAATCTCACAGCAGGAAAGCTAGGGTTTGTGGGGATTGTAGTTTTCTGAGAGAAGATCAGGAGCCATGATACTGTCAGTGTGCTGCAGGCTCACACAGGAGCTAGACAAATGGATTGTACGGTAAAATGAAGCTCTAGTTATATGTATAGGTATGAGTTCTGGTTATATGTATAGGTATAGGGTCTGGTTATATGTACAGGTATGGGTTCTGGTTATATGTATAGGTATGGGTTCTGGTTATATGTACAGGTATGGGTTCTGGTTATATGTATAGGTATGGGTTCTAGTTATATGTACAGGTATGGGTTCTGGATTTAGTATGTTATCAGGTATGGGCTCTGGGTTATATGTACAGGTATGGGTTCTAGTTATATGTATAGGTATGGGTTCTGGTTATATGTACAGGTATGGGCTCTGGTTATATGTACAGGTATGGGTTCTAGTTATATGTATAGGTATGGGTTCTGGTTATATGTACAGGTATGGGCTCTGGTTATATGTATAGGTATGGGTTCTAGTTATATGTATAGGTTGGGTTCTAGTATATGTATAGGTATGGGTTCTGGTTATATATACAGTATGGGTTCTGGTTATATGTACAGGTATGGGTTCTGGTTATATGTACAGGTATGGGTTTCTGGTTATATGTACAGGTATGGGTTCTGGTTATATGTACAGGTATGGGCTCTGGTTATATGTACAGGTATGGGCTCTGGTTATATGTATAGGTATGGGTTCTAGTTATATGTACAGGTATGGGTTCTGGTTTATATGTATAGGTATGGGTTCTGGTTATATGTACAGGTATGGGTTCTGGTTATATGTACAGGTATGGGCTCTGGTTATATGTACAGGTATGGGTTCTGGTTATATGTACAGGTATGGGTTCTGGTTATATGTATAGGTATGGGTTCTGGTTATATGTACAGGTATGGGTTCTGGTTATATGTATAGGTATGGGTTCTGGTTATATGTACAGGTATGGGTTCTGGTTATATGTATAGGTATGGGTTCTGGTTATATGTACAGGTATGGGTTCTGGTTATATGTACAGGTATGGGTTCTGGTTATATGTACAGGTATGGGTTCTGGTTATATGTATAGGTATGGGTTCTGGTTAATATGTACAGGTATGGGTTTCTGGTTATATGTACAGGTATGGGTTCTGGTTATATGTACAGGTATGGGTTCTGGTTATATGTATAGGTATGGGTTCTGGTTATATGTACAGGTATGGGTTCTGGTTATATGTATAGGTATGGGTTCTAGTTATATGTACAGGTATGGGTTCTGGTTATATGTATAGGTATGGGCTCTGGGTTATATGTAAGGTATGGGTTCTGGTTATATGTACAGGTGTGGGTTCTGGTTATATGTTACAGTATGGGTTCTTGGTTATATGTATAGGTATGGGTTCTAGTTATATGTATAGGTATGGGTTCTAGGTTATATGTACAGGTATGGTTCTAGTTATATGTATAGGTATGGGTTTCTAGTTATATGTATAGGTATGGGTTCTAGTTATATGTATATGGTATGGGTTCTAGTTATATGTACAGGTATGGGTCTAGTTATATGTATAGGTATGGGTTCTGGTTATATGTATAGGTATGGGTTCTAGTTATATGTATAGGTATGGGTCTGGTTATATGTATAGGTATGGGTCTTATTGTAAGTTATGTTCTGTTATATTAAGTTATGGGTTCTGGTTATATGTAAGGTATGGCTCTGGTTATATGTACAGGTATGGGTTTCTGGTTATATGTACAGGTATGGGGTTCTGGTTATATGTACAGGTATGGGTTCTGGTTATATGTACAGGTATGGGTTCTGGTTATATGTACAGGTATGGGTTCTGGTTATATGTATAGGTATGGGTTTCTGGTTATATGTACAGGTATGGGTTCTGGTTATATGTATAGGTATGGGTTCTGGTTATATGTACAGGTATGGGTTCTGGTTATATGTACAGGTATGGGTTCTGGTTATATGTACAGGTATGGGTTCTGGTTATATGTATAGGTATGGGTTCTGGTTATATGTACAGGTATGGGTTCTGGTTATATGTACAGGTATGGGTTCTGGTTATATGTACAGGTATGGTTCTGGTTATATGTATAGGTATGGGTTTCTGGTTATATGTACAGGTATGGGTTCTGGTTATATGTATAGGTATGGGTTCTGGTTATATGTACAGGTATGGGTTCTGGTTATATGTATAGGTATGGGTTCTGGTTATATGTACAGGTATGGGTTCTGGTTATATGTACAGGTATGGGTTCTGGTTATATGTACAGGTATGGGTTCTGGTTATATGTACAGGTATGGGTTCTGGTTATATGGTACAGGTATGGGTTCTGGTTATATGTACAGGTATGGGTTCTGGTTATATGTACAGGTATGGGTTCTGGTTATATGTACAGGTATGGGTTCTGGTTATATGTATAGGTATGGGTTCTGGTTATATGTACAGGTATGGGTTCTGGTTATATGTACAGGTATGGGTTTCTGGTTATATGTATAGGTATGGGTTCTGGTTATATGTACAGGTATGGGTTCTGGTTATATGTATAGGTATGGGTTCTGGTTATATGTACAGGTATGGGTTCTGGTTATATGTAATAGGTATGGGTTCTGGTTATATGTACAGGTATGGGTTCTGGTTATATGTACAGGTATGGGTTTCTGGTTATATTGTATAGGTATGGGTTCTGGTTATATGTACAGGTATGGGTTCTGGTTATATGTATAGGTATGGGTTCTGGTTATATGTATACAGGTATGGGTTCTGGTTATATGTATAGGTATGGGTTCTGGTTATATGTACAGGTATGGGTTCTGGTTATATGTACAGGTATGGGTTCTGGTTATATGTACAGGTATGGGTTCTGGTTATATGTACAGGTATGGGTTCTGGTTATATGTATAGGTATGGGTTCTGGTTATATGTACAGGTATGGGTTCTGGTTATATGTACAGGTATGGGTTCTGGTTATATGTACAGGTATGGGTTCTGGTTATATGTACAGGTATGGGTTCTGGTTATATGTACAGGTATGGGTTCTGGTTATATGTATAGGTATGGGTTCTGGTTATATGTATAGGTATGGGTTCTGGTTATATGTACAGGTATGGGTTCTGGTTATATGTACAGGTATGGGTTCTGGTTATATGTACAGGTATGGGTTCTGGTTATATGTATAGGTATGGGTTCTGGTTATATGTATAGGTATGGGTTGTTATTAGGTCTGGTTATATGTACAGGTATGGGTTCTGGTTATATGTACAACAGGTATGGGTTCTGGTTATATGTACAGGTATGGGCTCTGGTTATATGTACAGGTTATGGGCTCTGGTTATATGTATAGGTATGCGGTTCTGGTTATATGTACAGGTATGGGTTCTGTTATAATGTACAGGTATGGGTTCTGGTTATATGTACAGGTTGGGGTTCTGGTTATATGTACAGTTATGGGCTCTGGTTATATGTACAGGTATGGGCTCTGGTTATATGTACAGGTATGGGTTCTGGTTATATGTACAGGTATGGGTTCTGGTTATATGTACAGGTATGGGCTCTGGTTATATGTACAGGTATGGGTTCTGGTTATAATGTACAGGTATGGGTTCTGGTTATATGTTACAGGTATGGGCTCTGGTTATATGTACAGGTATGGGTTCTGGTTATATGTACAGGTATGGGTTCTGGTTATATGTACAGGTATGGGTCTGGTTATATGTACAGGTATGGGCTCTGGTTATATGTACAGGTATGGGTTCTGGTTATATGTACAGGTATGGGTTCTGGTTATATGTACAGGTATGGGTTCTGGTTATATGTACAGGTATGGGCTCTGGTTATATGTACAGGTATGGGTTCTGGTCAGGTCACAGCTCACAGCCTTAATGCAGTTTTTCAAAAATTAAGTTACTTTACCGGAATACCCCTATAAAGACCAGTGTCACAGCACACATAACAGCTGCAAGTAAAAGTAAATCAGCCTACAGGCAAAATTCAGTTCAAAATGGAGGATGAGATTCATAGTTTCCAACTTCAGAGGAGGATTGTGTTACCTGTGAATTTTCTCACAATCAGTCTGATGCCAAAAACATTAGATATAGAAATAACCGATCCAAAAAAATCACAGAGCATACCAAAAGAAGATCCAATGACCTGCAGCCTCGGGTGAGTTCAGTGCCCGCACTTCACCGTAGGAAACACGGGTCACATGTGGAGCTCTGTGGACAACACGGGTCCCATTACACACGTTGTATACCAAGCATTCCCCAGTAAGACTATAATATAACATCATGACTGATGACCACATAGACAAATGGAAGTTATACCAAGAATTGTGCACAGGACAAGGAAAACGCCTAGCCATCTGTCCTTAAACCTTAGGTGACGTGCTATTCAGTTAAAAGTCAAGAAAATCATCCAAAACTGGAAGACGTCTCCATGTAAATGGGAGAACAACATATAGATTCTGTATTATACGCATGTTATGGTCCGAAACTGAAGCCAACACAGATGCAGTGGTTGGACCTGAAATGTGGAGTTCATGCAAGAGAACCTCCCAAACCATGGATTACCAGAGTTGCAGGAAGCGAATTACTGTTGCTGGATGTTCGAGAGGAAAGTTCTTTGATGAAGAGGGCTGTGCGTGTGAATGACCAGCTATGTCCTGTTTGTCCTTCATATTATGGCAATCAAAGTGAATACTTTACATAGTATGAATTGCGATCATCTCAAAATCTACTGTATAAGTACAGAAGAAGTCGGAATTAAAGGCTATGGAAACCTACGGGAGCATATTTTATGATTGCATTGTATTCTTTTTGGGCTAAAAATATTGTTTTGAATTGGTCTTTATTAACAGTATTCAGCCATTTCTGGGATACAAGGGTTAACAATACATCTGTTTGAAAGCTCTGACAGTCTGGTTTATTTGAATCCTGTCATCCCAGGGCTCATGTGTAGCTCATAGACACTTATTTAAAGGCTATGTACACCTTTGGAGTACATTTTTTTTATGATTGCATTTAACTTATTTTTGGCTAAAAATCATATTTTCATTTGGTCTTTATTAAAAATATTGAGCTGTTCAGTCACAAAGGGTTAACTATTTGTCTAGCAGGGTGACTTGTACTTTCACTTTGTGCCTGTCATCTAATTACCCTTATCTGTAAACTACTTAGGGCTCATAAACACTTATTTAAGCCACATTCTTATCAGTAAAGTAAGGATTGAGCTTTAATGAGTGTTTATAAAGTCAGAGAGAAGAGATAAGAAGCCCGTCTGCTCCTCAGATGACGGAATTGAGAAAAAATCCACAGGCAGCTAGTACTGCTTCTCAGCTCTGTACAGAAAAAAGGATTCCATATTGTTAATAAAGACCAATAGAAAAAAGGTATTTTAGGTCAAAATAAGTATAATGTAATAATAAAAAAATGCCCCCAAAGGTGTACATAGCCTTGAAGCCATATTCATATCAGATAGATAAGAATTGAGCTATAATGAGTGTTTATGAGGTCAGGAGATCAGAGATAAGAGCTACACATGAGCACTCATTTGCCAGGATTCTAAGAAAATAGAGCAACAACTTGCAAACACACTGATTTTCAACCTTTGTATCTCAAAAGCGGCTGAACATTTTTAATAAAGACCAATTGAAAGTTTTTAGCCCAAAATGAGTAAAATACTATTAGAAAGAATTATTCCCTGAAGGTATTCATAGAGGCGAAGTGTAGTACGTGTGTTAAAGTCAAGGGGAGAACATTGAAAAGTAGTTTAAGTTCAATTTTCTCTCGTAAATCTAACCCTCTCACTAGTGTCTTCCAAATAACCATACCGGTTTTACTTGCTAAATTATTTAAAGAGTATTTTACCAAAATCCACACACAATATAATCATGAAATAATATACAGTGCATTGGGAAAGTCTTTACACCCTTCCACTTCTTTTTACATTTCTTTATCTTGCTCCTTGTGCTTTAAGTTCCCCCATCATTTTGCTCTCAATCCTCCATAATGAGAAAGTGAGAACAGAAGGTTAGAAATCTTTACTAAATCTTTTGAAAAGGAAAAACTAAAATCTCACATTGACATAAGTCTTCAGCCCCTTTACTCTGGACATAAGTCTTCAGCTCCTTTACTCAGGACATAAGTCTTCAGCCCCTTTACTCAGGACATAAGTCTTCAGCCTCTTTACTCCGGACATAAGTCTTCGGCCTCTTTACTCAGGACATAAGTCTTCAGCCCCTTTACTCAGGACATAAGTCTTCAGCCCCTTTACTCCGGACATAAGTCTTCAGCCCCTTTACTCCGGACATAAGTCTTCAGTCCCTTTACTCAGGACATAAGTCTTCAGCCTCTTTACTCCGGACATAAGTCTTCAGCCCCTTTACTCAGGACATAAGTCTTCAGCCCCTTTACTCTGGACATAAGTCTTCAGCCCCTTTACTCTGGACATAAGTCTTCAGTCCCTTTACTCTGGACATAAGTCTTCAGCTCCTTTACTCAGGACATAAGTCTTCAGCCCCTTTACTCAGGACATAAGTCTTCAGCCTCTTTACTCCGGACATAAGTCTTCGGCCTCTTTACTCAGGACATAAGTCTTCAGCCCCTTTACTCAGGACATAAGTCTTCAGCCCCTTTACTCCGGACATAAGTCTTCAGCCCCTTTACTCCGGACATAAGTCTTCAGTCCCTTTACTCAGGACATAAGTCTTCAGCCTCTTTACTCCGGACATAAGTCTTCAGCCCCTTTACTCAGGACATAAGTCTTCAGCCCCTTTACTCAGGACATAAGTCTTCATCCCCTTTACTGAGGACATAAGTCTTCAGCCCCTTTACTCAGGACATAAGTCTTCAGCCCCTTTACTCAGGACATAAGTCTTCAGCCCCTTTACTCAGGACATAAGTCTTCGGCCCCTTTACTCCGGACATAAGTCTTCAGCCCCTTTACTCCGGACATAAGTCTTCAGCCCCTTTACTCAGGACATAAGTCTTCATCCCCTTTACCCGGGACATAAGTCTTCACCCCCTTTACCCGGGACATAAGTCTTCATCCCCTTTACCCGGGACATAAGTCTTCATCCCCTTTACCCAGGACATAAGTCTTCATCCCCTTTACTCAGGACTTGACGCCCCTTTGACAGTGATTACAGCCTCCAGTCTTCTTGGGGATGATGCTACAATGTTTGCACACCTGGATTTTCTGCCGTTCTTCTTTGCAGATCTTTTCAAGCTGTTTCAGGTCAGATGACAGCCATTTTCAGGTCTCTGCACAGATGTTCGATCTTGGTTTCATTGGACCCGACAATATCGTTTCTCAATGTCTGAGAGTCCATTGTACGCACAATTGCCGTTCCCCATCATTGCACCCAGTACTTACAAAGAAATGCACTTCATGACAAAGTAATTTGCCATGAACTGACTTTTTTGTAAAATTAAGCGAAGCAGCCAAATCCAATTTTCCAATACTTGTATCTTGGATCCGAAGCTCAATTCGCTCAACACTAGTTATGTAGACAGAAGAATAAAAAAGGTTATGGAGATGAATAAAGAATACTAGTTGGAAGGTGTTAACATCTTAGAACAAAATCAAATATGGAACTGCAACAGAAGAAAAAGACATTACGTATGAATAAGAATGTAAAGAAGAAGCATCACAGGTACCCAGAGAAGAGGCAGAAAAGCCTTGAGCCCTCAGTGTGTTCTGGCTGAAGGGGTTAATGTTGTATCTGAAGGAATCCAGGGAGAGAGCAGATAGCAACCGGGCAGTGCAGGGGGGCGTGGCCAGTGATGTCTCCTGTACAGACTGTTATCTGATCTCTGAGGCTTGTACACGAAACATCACAGAGCAGGGAGATAAGGTGACATCACAGGTCATGTGGCCCTCAGTGAAATCTGAGAAACCAGCAGCTTTAGAAGCACAAAGTGTATGGGTAAGTTGTTATACCTGACAAGTTAGTAACAAACAAAGAACAAAAAAATAACTCGGACAACCCCTTTAAACATAACTCCAGCAGTCAGGGTGCACCCCACATATGCAGAGTATGTCACTCTATATAGCACTCCTATAATAATATGTGAGTATATACAGTACGCCTTAGTTCACCTTAACATGTTCATTCTTTCTCCACAGGGAAACCTTTCAACGCATCAATGTACCTGGCCTCCAATGTGATAAACATTATGGGTACTATTCTGTTTCGGTCTCGCTTCGATTACGTGGACGAGCGGCTTCCAGAACTTATCGTGACTATGGCCAGACATATCAACGGGGTCACCTCTCCGCTAAGCACGGTTGTCAATCATTATATTATGGGACTTTTGTTGCCATTTTTTCCATCAGGATACTCCATAGTTAGGGGGGACTTGTAGCTTTACAAGTTTTATAATGTCATCATATTGTAAGATGTTACTACACTTGCGCTGCATGTCAATTAGCCATTAGCTTAAGGGCTCATTCAGACGGCCGTAGTGATTTGCGCTCCGCAAATTGCAAACACGGATACCGGCCACGTGCGTTCGTCACATGGCTGGCACTATGATAGAAATGCCTATTCTTCTAGACTATTGTGTACAAGAATAGGACACATTCTATCTTTTTGGATGTGTGCTGTCCACATCCTTTGCGGCCCCCATTGGAATGAATGGGTCTGCAGACTCGGGACCCTTAGATGTCTCCTGTATTAACAGAAGCCAAGCTGTGTAGACTTATGAGGGTCCACCAGGACCTTGATCAAGCAAGTATCCAAAACCAGAAGGACAGCAAGAACTCTGAATTAACAAACCCTCCACCACGATCTTGAAAAAGGCTCAGGAACAAGCTACCGTAGAAAGTCATATCAATGGGAAAACAGGGGGACATTTTTAGTTTCTTCTATTTTTGGATACTCGCTGTACATAATGGGTCTACCTTATAGAGCAGGGTACTCAATGGGGGGTGATCTAAGGTTACATTAATGTCTGCAGGGCCCCAGTGATAACTGTAATGTCCTGATAATGTAACGTCCAGTGAAAGTCAAGCAGAAGTAACAATAGGGATGACATGGAGTAATATGCTCCAGTGTTTGTTATGAGACACTTCCTGGAACATGACCTGATAGGTCGGAGATGACAGTAGAGTGAGAGCAGCACGGTCCTCTCTATCCCCCTCCCTGCGCTCATTACTAGGATGAGTACGCAGGACAGGATACCAAATGGGCAGTGTTCAGCCAGAAAGCTGAAGGGGCAAATGAGAACTGTCCAGTGACATCACTGCCCGCTCACTACCTACAAAGACTTAGAGGGAACAGTATCCAGTGACATCACTGCTCCGCTCACTACCTACAAAGACTTAGAGGGAACAGTGTCCAGTGACATCACTGCTCCGCTCACTACCTACAAAGACTTAAAGGGAACAGTGTCCAGTGACATCACTGCCCGCTCACTACCTACAAAGACTTGGAGGAAACAGTGTCCGGTGACATCACTGCCCGCTCACTACCTACAAAGACTTAGAGGGAACAGTGTCCAGTGACATCACTGCCCGCTCACTACCTACAAAGACTTAGAAGGAACAGTGTCCAGTGACATCACTGCCCGCTCACTACCTACAAAGACTTAGAGGGAACAGTGTCCAGTGACATCACTGCCCACTCATTACCTACAAAGACTTAGAGGGAATAGTGTCCAGTGACATCACTGCCAGATCACTACCTACAAAGGCTTAGAGGGAACAGTGTCCAGTGACATCACTGCCTGCTCACTACCTACAAAGACTTAGAGGGAACAGTGTCCAGTGACATCACTGCCAGATCACTACCTACAAAGACTTAGAGGGAACAGTGTCCAGTGACATCACTGCCTGCTCACTACCTACAAAGACTTAGAGGGAACAGTGTCCAGTGACATCACTGCCAGATCACTACCTACAAAGGCTTAGAGGGAACAGTGTCCAGTGACATCACTGCCTGCTCACTACCTACAAAGACTTAGAGGGAACAGTGTCCAGTGACATCACTGCCCACTCACTACCTACAAAGACTTAGAGGGAACAGTGCCCAGTGACATCACTGTCTGCTCACTACCTATAAAGACTTAGAGGGAACAGTGTCCAGTGACATCACTGCCCGCTCACTAGCTACAAAGACTTAGAGGAAACGGTGTCCAGTGACATCACTGCCCGCTCACTACCTACAAAGACTTAGAGGAACAGTGTCCGGTGACATCACTGCTCCGCTCACTACCTACAAAGACTTAGAGGGAACAGTGTCCAGTGACATCACTGCCCGCTCACAACCTACAAAGACTTAGAGGGAACAGTGTCCAGTGACATCACTGCCTGCTCACTACCTACAAAGACTTAGAGGGAACAGTACCCAGTGACATCACTGCCTGATCACTACCTACAAAGGCTTAGAGGGAACAGTGTTAGTGACATCACTGCCAGATCACTACCTACAAAGGCTTAGAGGGAACAGTGTCCAGTGACATCACTGCCTGCTCACTACCTACAAAGACTTAGAGGGAACAGTGTCCAGTGACATCACTGCCCACTCACTACCTACAAAGACTTAGAGGGAACAGTGCCCAGTGACATCACTGCCTGCTCACTACCTATAAAGACTTAGAGGGAACAGTGTCCAGTGACATCACTGCCAGATCACTACCTACAAAGACTTAGAGGGAACAGTGTCCAGTGACATCACTGCCCGCTCACAACCTACAAAGACTTAGAGGGAACAGTGTCCAGTGACATCACTGCCCGCTCATTACCTACAAAGACTTAGAGGGAACAGTGTCCAGTGACATCACTGCCTGCTCATTACCTACAAAGACTTAGAGGGAATAGTGTCCAGTGACATCACTGCCAGATCACTACCTACAAAGACTTAGAGGGAACAGTGTCCAGTGACATCACTGCCCGCTCATTACCTACAAAGACTTAGAGGGAATAGTGTCCAGCAGGCTCGGATTGGCCCACAGGGGAACAGGTGAATCCCCCGGTGGGCCCCTGAGATAGGTAGGCCTCTAGTCCCCCCACCTCCTGCACAAGTGACACAGGGCACAGTAGACTGACCGATAAATAGACTGCCTAAGATGCTATGCAGTACATTGCCTATGTCCATATAAAAGACTGGATAGTGTGGGCAGGTAGCATATGCATGTGGGCCCCCAGAGTGAGCTTTACAGTGGGCCCCCAGAGGGAATTTTACTGGTGGGCCCTAGACACCCCAGTCCGACCCTGGTGTCCAGTGCCATCACTGCCCGCTCATTACCTACAAAGACTTAGAGGGAACAGTATCCAGTGACATCACTGCCTGCTCACTACCTACAAAGACTTAGAGGGAACAGTGCCCAGTGACATCACTGCCTGCTCACTACCTACAAAGACTTAGAGGGAACAGTGTCCAGTGACATCACTGCCCGCTCACTACCTACAAAGACTTAGAGGGAACAGTGTCCAGTGACATCACTGCCCGCTCACTACCTACAAAGACTTAGAGGGAACAGTGTCCAGTGACATCACTGCCCGCTCATTACCTACAAAGACTAAGAGGGAACAGTGTCCAGTGACATCATTGCCTGCTCATTACCTACAAAGACTAAGAGGGAACAGTGTCCAGTGACATCACTGCCCGCTCACTACCTACAAAGGATTAGAGGGAACAGTGTCCAGTGACCCCATTCACTGCCCGCTCATTACCTATAAAGACTAGAGGGAAACAGTGTCCAGTACATCACTGCCCGCTCACTACCTACAAAGACTTAGAGGAACAGTGTCCAGTGACATCACTGCCGCTCACTACCTACAAAAACTTAGAGAAACAGTGTCCAGTGACATCACTGCCCGCTCACTACCTACAAAGACTTAGAGGGAACAGTGTCCGTGACATCACTGCCGCTCGCTACCTACAAAACTTAGAGGGACAGTTCCAGTGACATCACTGCCGTACATCTACAAAGATTAGAGGAACAGTGTCCGGTGACATCACTGCTCCGCTCACTACCTACAAAAACTTAGAGGGAACAGTGTCCAGTGACATCACTGCTCCGCTCACTACCTACAAAAATTTAGAGGGAACAGTGTCCAGTGACATCACTGCTCGCTAACTACCTACAAAAACTTAGAGGGAACAGTGTCCGGTGACATCACTGCCCGCTCACTACCTACAAAGACTTAGAGGGAACAGTGTCCGGTGACATCACTGCCCGCTCACTACCTACAAAGACTTAGTCTATTGTTCTTGGAAGCATCATTCTTATGTTTAATCCTAATGTTCATCTTTTCTTCTTGGTCTCTATTTACAGCTCTGCAATTTTGTCCCTGCTCTTCTGTACATCCCTCAGATCAGGCATAAAGTCATTAAAGACAGTCAATATGTCCAGGAGTTTGTGGCAGAATGTATAAAGCCTAACATAGAGACTTTCTCGATGTCCGTGCCACCGCGGGATTTCATAGACCATTTCATGATAAAGATTAAGGAGGTAATGGATCTGATGAGGGTCTGCTGAGAAGTAACAGACATGACCTCAAATTGTTGCTTAATTCATTTCCCTGGAATTTCAAATTACATCCTGTATCATACATTTACTATTGTGCACAGGGGCAGACGGGGAACTCAAAGTGTCCCTGGAATAATCCTAGAAGTGGCCCCATGTTGTACAAGGGTCCAAATTGACTGTAGGCTGGCCAACACAAGTATGTAGGGACAAGAGAAGTAGGTGAGGCCAGAAATACTGTAATACAACACAAAATACCGCCTCGGCAAACCCAAATACCACAGTGCAGCACACTGCCCTAGACCACCAGGGACTCTAACACTAAGACCTTCACTGCTCTAGGCCTCCAAGGTCGTATTAACCCATTCTGTGGCCTAGACGACCAAGGATACTGACCTGAACCACTTCACTGCTCTGGCCTATCAGAGATGCAGACATTGACCCCTTCCTGTCCTAGACCTCTAAGGATTGTATTTAGCGGACTCCCCTGTGTAGCTGGACCTTCAGTGGGAAGCATACTTATGTGCTGCCAGCCGCTGGGCTCCTTCGTTCCCCTACTGCTGCTGCCATGCTGCAGTCCCCCTGCTGTTAACATCCAGTTTGGTGCTGCAGCAGCACAGTAACAGGGTAGTGAAGGAGCTAGGACCCAGCGGTAGGCAGCAGTAAAGCACGCCTCCCTCTGCAGGTCTGGCCCAGAGGGGGAGATCTGCCAAAAGACCCTCAGAAAATGAACAACCCCTTTAACTACATCACTGTTCTAGAAAACTAGTTATGCAAACAATAACCCCTTCTATGACCTAGACAACCAGTGAAGGTAACAATCTTCTCTGCACTGAACCCCTTGGGGTCTTAACTCATTCTCTGCTTTAGATACAATCATTAACAGTCCCAGACAGTAACCCCTTCTCTGCCATAGACCTCTGGGAAATTAACTTAAAAGGGTTCTCTGGGAATTAAGAAAATGAAATTACTTAAATATTACTTTATTATAAATATATTCCCAAATACCTTTCATTAGATATAACGGCTCGTTTTGTCTGGGGAGCGGTCACTAGGAGAAATAAAATGGCCGCCGTCCTATTAGTACACACAGAACCTGTCCTAATCACACAGCAGGACAAGTTACTTCACATCACTGAGGTAAAGAGCTGCCTCATCTCTGCTCTATATATCAGGGATTATGATCCTGAATACAGATGATAAGATCTTCAGCTGAATCTCTGTAGGAATTGAGTTCATGAGGAGACATGAGGTAGAGAGAGGAGGTGGGGATAATGAGCAGCAGCTCTTGTATGTAGTCTCCATTACCACAGCCTGTCTTCTCTGTACTTCATGTCTCCTCATGAGCTCATTTCCTTCAGAGGTTCAGCTGAAGATCTCCTCTCTGAAGACAAGCAGAGAGGAGGATGAGGCAGCTCTTTACCTCAGTGATGTGAAGTAACTTGTCCTCCTGTGTGATTAGGACAGGTAATAGGACGGCGGCCATTTTATTTCTCCTAATCATTGCTCCCCAGACAAAACAAACCAATATAACTAATGAAAGGTATTTGTGAATATATTTATAATGACGTAATATTTAAGTATTTTCATTTACTTAATTCCCGGAGAACCCCTTTAAGCCGATTAACTACCTTAGCTAATTATTGCTAATTATTTTGCGCTACACAGCAACTTCTCACTAAGTGAGAAGACAAGGAGTGAGGGGAAGGAGCTGGTGTGAGCTCAGTATGTACAGGAGTCAGCCATGAAGTCAGTACATAGACAAATCATTTTATTAGACATATGATTTATGGGGGGGAGGCTTGACTTCCTCTGGATCAACAGGGTAGAATTGCATGTTGGACCTTTGTCATTTTACAACCTTACTATGTAAGAATAGTTATAAACTACAGGCCCCCTGTCTCTCTGTTGGACAACCATAGAAAATGTTTACCAGACCATCATGGGTTCTATCAGACCTTGGTATCTGCTCAGGTTTGCCCGGTGCTAACACTAGAGTGAATCTAATCTGTCACTTATACCATAGTGAAGACATGTCCAGTATAATAATCACATATCTGACCGGATGTTCTTTGCTTCCTCAGGTGGAACATGAGAAGGACTCGGCTTTCTGTGACACCAGTCTCCTCATGGTGACCGTAGCACTTTTAGCCGGTGGAACTGAGACAACATCTACTAGCCTAAAATTTGCCCTGGTGTTATTGGCCAATTATCCAGAAATACAAGGTATGAATATTATTGACCCAGTGGTTAGGACATCTTAGGGTATGAACTAAGAGAAGAAATGCAAGAAGAAGAAGTGAAGAATAAGGGGCTCTTAATAATCAATAATAGAGAATATGGTGACTGACAAAACCTGATCCCAGAAGTGTAACTTGAAGATTCTGGGCCCCGGTGCAAAATCCATAACAGAGCCCTCCCAGCATGCACTTTCTATAATACCAGAGTCTTCTGGAGGCACAAGGGTCTGCGGGCCCCCTCAGGCTCCTGGGCCCGGAGCTTATAGCTATGCCCCTGCCCGATCCTCACATTACTGATTATATCTAGAGCTACAAACCAGTAACAAAACCAGCATCCATGCTCGCAACACAATGCAAGGATTCAGCTGACTTATAAATATAAAAATAATAGACATGTAGACAATTTAGAAATCATTTCCAAAGGATGGAAGAAAGGAGATTTCACCGGAAAGACATCTAAGCTGAGAACAAGTCTATAGCTGACAACAGGCTCAAATTTGCAGTTGCTATTTTTCAGGAGACAGTGCAGGCAAAGATAGGTGTGGTTTATGTAAGACTCACCCATAAGTGGGTAGTGAGGTTTGGGGCATTCCTAGGGCAGGGCTTTCATGCCCCGAATTTACTAACTGAAATGTTCTTAAAGGGTTTGTCCAGGGTTTTTTTAAGTAACATAGTTTATAAGGCCGAAAAAAGCCCTCTGTCCATCCAGTTCTTCCTGTTTTCCTACAAGTTGATCCAGAGGAAGGCAAAAAACCCCTGTGAGGTAGAAGCCAATTTTCCTCAATTTAGGGGGAAAAATTCCTTCCTGACTCCAATCAGGCATCAGAATAACTCCCTGGATCAACGACCCCTCTCTAGTAACTATAACCTGTAATATTATTACCTCCAGAAATACATCCAGGCCCCTCCTGATCTCTTATAGTGAACTTACCATCACCACCTCCTCGGGCAGAGAGTTCCATAGTCTCACTGCTCTTACCGTAAAGAATCCTCTTCTATGTTTGTGTACAAACCTTCTTTCCCCCAGACGCAGAGGATGTCCCCTCGTCACAGTCACAGTCCTGGGGATAAATAGATGATGGGAGAGATCTCTGTACTGACCTCTGATACATTTATACATAGTTATTAGATCTCCCCTCAGTCGTCTTTTTTCTGAAGTGAATAACCCTAATTTTGATAATCTTTCTGGGTCCTGTAGTCCACCCATTCCAGTTATTACTTTAGTTGCCCTCCTCTGAACCCTCTCCAGCTCTGCTATGTCTGCCTTGTTCACAGGAGCCCAGAACTGTACACAGTACTCCATGTGTGGTCTGACTAGTGATGTGTAAAATGGCAGGACTATGTTCTCATCACCGCCATCTATGACTCTTTTGATGCAACCCATTATCTTATTGGCCTTGGCAGCAGCTGTCTGACACTGGTTTCTGCAGCTTAGTTTTCTGTTCACTAAAATTCCTAGGTCCTTTTCAATGTCAGAGTTACCTAATATTTTACCATTTAGTATGTACTGGTGACTTGCATTATTCCTTCCCATATGCATAACCTTAATTTGTCAGTGTTAAACCTCATCTGCTAGTTCTCTGCCCAAGCCTCCAGTCTATCCAGATCCATCTGTAGCAGTGTACTGTCCTCTGTAGTATATATACAGTATACTGTCCTCTGTAGTATATATACAGTATACTGTCCTCTGTAGTATATATACAGTATACTGTCCTCTGTAGTATATATACATACTGTATACTGTCCTCTGTAGTATATATACAGTATACTGTCCTCTGTAGTATATATACAGTGTACTGTCCTCCTCTGTGTTAATTACTTTACACAGTTTAGTGTCATCTGCAAAAATTGATATTTTACTGTGCAAGCTTTCTACAAGATCATTAATAAATATATTGAAGAGAATAGGGCCCAATACAGACCCCTGTGGTACCCCACTAGTGACAGTGACCCAATCTGAATATGTACCATTAATAACCACCCTCTGTTTTCTATCACTGAGCCAGTTACTTACCCACATACAGACATTTTCTCCCAGGCCAAGCATTCTCATCTTATATACTAACCTTTTATGTGGTACCGTGTCAAATGCTTTGGAGAAGTCCAGATATACGACATCCATTGATTCGCCGCGGTCCAGTCTAGAACTTACCTCCTCGTAGAAACTGATTAAATTGGTTTGACATGACCGATCCCTCATGAAGCCATGCTGATACGGAGTTATTTGCTTATTTTCATTGAGGTACTCCAAGATAGCATCTCTTAGAAAACCCTCAAACAGTTTACCCACTGCAGATGTTAAACTTACCGGCCTATAGTTCCCGGGCTCTGTTTTTGGACCCTTTTTGAATATTGGCACCACATTTGCTATGCGCCAATCCTGTGGAACACTCCCTGTCAGTATAGAGTCCTTAAATATCAGAAATAAGGGTCTGGCGATGACATTACTTAATTCTCTTAGGATACGGGGGTGTATGCCATCCGGTCCTGGCGATTTGTCTATTTTAATCTTTTTAAGACGCAGCTCTACTTCTTCCTGGGTCAGACAGGGCACTTTTAATGGTGAATTTACTTTTATATTCTGCATTTCATCTGACAGTTTATTTTCCTCAGTGAATACAGTGGAGAAAAAGTTATTTAGTAGCTTTGCTTTCTCCTCATTGCTCTCTGCAACTCCCCCCTCATTACTCTGTAAGGGGCCGACACCTTCAGGTTTATACTTTTTACCATTTATATAATTGAAGAACATTTTAGGGTTAGTTTTACTCTCTTTGGCGATTAATCTCTCGGTCTCTAGTTTGGCTGTTTTTGTCTTTTACATATTCTATTTTTTTCCTTATAGTTTTTCAATGCTTCCTTGCTCCCCTCCTGTTTTAGTGATTTAAATGCTTTCTGTTTGTCATTTATTGCTTTCTTTACAGTTCTATTTATCCACATTGGTTTTTTCTTGTTCCTTAACCTTTTATTCCCATAAGGTATGTACCTCTCACAATTAGATATTAGGATGCTTTTAAAAATCTCCCATTTTGTGGCTGTATTTTTAGTTTTGAGGACTTTGTCCCAGTTAGTTAGGCCTATGGCCTCTCTTAGTTGGCTAAATTTAGCTTTTTTGAAGTTTGGTATTTTTGTTCCTCCCTGAAGAAACGCTCTTTTGAATGACAGTTGGAAGGTTATTATATTATGGTCACTATTTCCCAGGTGTCCCCCGACCTGCACGTCTGTTGTTCTGTCAGGTCTATTGGTTAATACTAAGTCCAGTATGGCCGTCCCTCTAGTCGGGTCCGGAACCAGTTAGGAAAGGTAATTGTCTTTGGTTATTTCCAAGAACCTGTTTCCGTTATGAGATGTACAGGTTTCAGTTTTCCAGTCTATATCTGGGTAGTTGAAGTCCCCCATAATAACGACCTCATTATGTTTTGCCGCCTCGTCTATTTCGTTTAGAAGTAGATTTTCTGTGGTCTCTGAAATATTAGGTGGTTTATAATAAAGTCCTATTAGTATTTTATTATTGTTTTTGGTTCCCTGTATTTCTACCCACAGTGACTCCACATCTTCATGTCCCTCACTTATATCTTCCCGCAGTGTGGGCTTTAGACAGGACTGTGCAAGCCTTCTACAAGATCATTAGGATAGGCCATCAGTAGCTGATCAGTGGGGGTACGATCAGCTGGTCTGTGAAGCTCTGTCAATGAAAGTTAGTTTTGGATCCACACAACACCAGCAACAATATAGCGGTGGGAGTTTGCTACTACAGTGCTGCTTACACCAAAATAAATGGGAGCAGAGCTATAGTAGAGAGCTACAGCTGCTACAATGTCAGCGGTGCTGTGTAGCTCCAGCGCCGATTTCCATCACCTACAACTTCTGCAGTAACAAATCCTGCAAACTCGTGGACATGTGACCTTATCTGTGGAGGTCCTTCTGCAGTAACAAGATCTGCAAATGTGTGGGCATGTGACCTTATCTGTGCAGGTCCTTCTGCAGTAACAAGATCTGCAAATGTGTTGTCATGTGACCTTATCTGTGCAGGTCCTTCTGCAGTAACAAGACACACACATACATTTGTGCCTTCAGAGACCACTGCACATAGCACGGCAAAAGCCAATGCATTACCACATTGTCCAATAAATCTTTGAGAACTTGGCCCCAGAAATCCACCCAAACCATCAGTATTATAATCTATTATAATCTGTTCTCACCACTCATTGGGTTGATCTGATCTTTATCTCACAGCTAAAGCTCAGCAGGAGGTAGACGAGTACACCAAGAACTTGCGTCAACCTGAGATCGAGGATAGACCCCACTTACCGTATACTAATGCTGTCCTACACGAATGCCAGAGAATTCTTGATGTAGCACCAACTGCACTTTTCCATACCAATGTTGAAGAGATCAAAATCAAGGATTATACCATCCCAAAGGTACGTCTTTCACATTGCACAAAATCTATTGTAGATTTGACTCCAAGATTTTGACATAATTCTTCTCTGAAAACATGTTCTAACCTGGCCACATACACTGGATCCACGCCAATTTTGGCTGGATTGATCAACAGTCTAATGTGTGTTGGGGCCGGGCCTCCTGAGTCTCTCCTGAAGGCAGATGTCAGGGGAAAGAAGGGTCAGGAAAGCTGGGTTTTAACATGCCCAGTCCTTTAGTCAGGGAGATAAGCTGCCAGACAAGGTATCCAACAGCAGCTTTCTTTTCTCTACCATTCACAACACATGCATGCTTGGGCAAGCCAGAAATGCATGTACCTGGAAGATGGGGAGCGATAGCTGTATGCGGAATGAGTACGTATCTGACAGTTATGTGAATGGCCGGCTCTAGTCCTGCTCACACAGCTGGCATCTTGTTACAATGTACCAGTGTAGCTGCTCCTCTGTGAGCTAAACACAAAAGCCGCAATAATTTCTCTCTGCTCCTGGACTCCAGGCACCTAGTAATTCTCTTCATTGACAGATTTTTTTTGTGTTACCCGCCTGCAAAATCTCATTCTCATTCCTGTCTTCATTGGAGGACACAGAGCTGTGGTCATAGCTGCTGCCAGTAGGAGGCGACACTGAACAGCATCTCCTACCAGATACATCCCCTCCTGCAGAAAGTGAGCCGATCAGTTTGTATAGAAGCAGGAGAAGCCAACATCAACCAAAGCTGGCCGGAAACATTAAGAGAAGTAGGTTGATGGTTGACCGGAAGGAACAAACAAACATCTGATGAATGTTCGCTTCTTAGGCCTCATGCACACGACCGTTGTTCACTTCAATGGGGCTGCAAAAGATGCAGACAGAGCTCCCTGTGCTGTCAGTATCCATTGCTCCGTTCCTTGGCCCCGTCAAAAAATAGAATATATCCTATTCTTGTCCGTTTTGCCAACAAGAACAGGCATTTATATTATGGGCGGCCGTTTCGCAAATTGGGGAACACACAGAGACGGCATCTGGGTTTTGCAGATCCGCAATTTCCAGACCGCAAAACATGGTGCGGTCGTGTGCATGTGGTAATGTGTACAGTATAGTGCTGGAAGGTGTGTCTATCCCACCCAGATACCTCATCTGGGTGAGATAACTGGAATCCAGAAAGCTGCAGTGGTTTCAGCAAAGTGTAGTTTGCTGAGACAGGTTTGTCTAGATTTTGTTCTGGGCTGGATTTTATTTGGAGTGGTGGATAGGTTTGTTAGTGTGATCTGCCAGTCCACACCCTTCCAGTACAGGTATTACCTTTGGCCTGAGGAGATTGCATGTTAGGCCTGCTGTGGTAATCAATGAGGGATAAACCAATCCTCTGTGCGTGACTGTGAGAGAGAGAGGTCCCAGCGAACAGACCTGGAGAGGGCCCATGTGGTCCCAGCCAGGAGGGCTGGGGGGTCACAAGGCTGAGGAGGCCTGTGACAGTGAATTTGGACTTGGAAGGAAGGCTGCAGAGGCTCTGTGTGGTCTCAGCCAGGAAAGCTGAGGGGCCACGAGTGTGAAAGCCAGAAGTTTGGGGGGCCCAGCGGCGCCTGAGTCGGGAGGACTTCAGGATCATAATCTCCCAAAGGTACTCGTGTGGTCACAGCCAGGAGGCTGCTGGACCGTATGGCTGAGGAAGCTGGATTGTGTTCTGTGTGTGAACTGCGCTCTATAGGTGAGGTAGAGACAACCTATGTATTAGGTAGCGCCTAGACGGGCAGGTGTTGATGTTTATGTGTGTGTTGGTGCTAAAGAGCCAAAATAAAGCACCATTTGGACTTGAACCCCGTTGTCAGAGGAGAAGTCTGTGATTGTGACCCCCTGAGAGAGAGCGATCCCTTACAACCATTACAGTTGTTCAAATTGAGAATGTTCATTAAAAGAACGATCTTCTGTCCATGGACCATCTTTCCTTGAATAAAAAATCTTTGGTGCTACCGCTGGACCAAAAATATTAAACATGGACAACTTTTTTTCAGATAACAGTCAGCCATTGGTTGGCTAAAATGATTATGTAAATGGACACTTTAAGACAGGTGAGAACCCAGGATGAGAAGAACCCATCAAGAGAACAAATCATGCAACCTAGAAAAAATACAGGTAAAATTCCCTACTCCCTCGTGTCCTTTGGGGGCACAGAACTGTCCAAAAGTCGTCCCGGAAAACAACTACTGAGCACCTAAAAGCTCTGCTGTTTGCAGTACATTTGATTCCTCAGTTGCTGAAGGTATCAGTCTGTAAAATTTTGTGAAAATGTGGACTGAAGACCACTTAGTGACATTGCACATCTGAAGAGCAGATACCCAAAAGAACACCTATCATCATGGTAGAATGAGCTGTGATCCAAAAAACAGATGTCCTGCACTTGGTACAGTATGATCCATTGGTTGACTGTAGCCTTGGATGCCAAACATCCCTCTCACAGGTCATCTGGGATCAGAAGAGCAGAAGGAAGATATCAGGGAACCTTCTTATCCTTGTGGAACACCAAGAAGGACACCCAGCAATAGATGGCTGCCAAACCAGAGACCCATCTGATGGAGATGACGGCCACCAAGAAGGCCACTTTCCCAGGAGAGAAATTCCAAGGCACTCAAAACAAATTTTGATGTAAAATTCCAAAAAGATCCAGGCAAAAAAAAGATAACATGTACAAATAATTATAGGAACTCCTGAAGAAACCTGACGTTTCATTCCTAACAGGTCTTTTCTAACTGTGGCTGGTGGCAGACAGGTATGGAGCATCTGAATAAGGGCTTGTTCACACATCAGTTATTTGATCAGTTATTTCCATCAGTTATTGTGAGCCAAAATCAGGTGCGGGGCAAAAACACAGAAAAGATGCAGATCTTTTCATTACACCTGATATCTGTGGAGGCTCCACTCTTGGTTTTGGCTCACAATAACTGATGGAAATAACTGATCAAATAACTGATGTGTGAACAAACCCTTAGTTTTTAGAAATAGGCCCAAAATATATGGTGATTATAATCATTTGTGCATGTGATTTATGGAGAGATCACCTCACTGTCTGCAGGACGGGGTAAAGCTGGAGGACCCATATATCTTCTGAAGGTGGACATTAAGGACATCTTTGTAAAATCATAAAAACTGGGAGGCGATAAGCTGACTTGCGCTCGAGCTCCATACAGTTATATAGCTCATGTATAACACCTGACCAGTGGTAGAGTCATTAGAATACCGCAATCCTCATCAACCAGACACATTTATATAACACATGTCCTTTCTCTTCTCTCTCTCTCTGTCAGGGGTCGACCTTGATCCCCTTCCTCACATCCGTTCTGAGAGACCCAACTCAGTGGGAGACTCCGGAAGAGTTCAATCCCGGGCATTTCTTGACCGAGGACGGACAGTTCCGCCCCAGGCCGGCGTTCCTGCCTTTCTCCGCAGGTAAGAACTGGAGATGCAGAACAGAGGCAAAGAAAAGATGGAGAAGCATCAGGGATGTTTATAGCAGAAGGGACAAGGAGGCAGATTTACTAATCTTCATCCCCGGCGGTCTAGACCGTCATCAGATTAATCACAGTGGCTCAGGCCGGATGAGAAATGAGGTTCAGGGACTTATATGTTATTGTATTTCATCTGCTGTATGAAACTCCTGGAGTCTGTTCCAGCAGAGGAGCCCACAGCTGAAGTTACTGTATCTGGCACAGCTAGACACCGCCAAATCCTCATTTACCGCATGCAGCAGTATCTGTCTGGCAGAGTTCTGGCATTTAGGATGGAAGCCTCCCAGATCCTGGGAATAGGCCAGATATGGTGACTCCAGTAGTCTGATACGTGTCACAGATGTGAACATACTCCTAGACTTATATTACACACTCAGATGAAGCAGGCGATTGACGGGAGTCATGAGAATTAGGGCCTCGCATTTGGTTTTTAGTGTGAAACCACCTGCTCATTTTACAACTTAAAATATTTAAAAAAAATGTGTATTTTGAAGTCCATATCCAAAATCAGTACGGAATGTGCACTCATTTTGTAGGAGGACTCACTGACTGATTTAACTGCCTCTACTTAAAGAAGAACTCCCGCAAAAAATTCTATGTCCTGCTAGAAATGTACATGATGTAATCTGTAGTGAATGTCATTTTCTTACCAGTAGCTCAATTTTTGAGTTATATCATCCTGAAGTTTCTTATTTGTGTCATGTGACTAGGAATTCGACCCACCAACTCACACAGCATCTTATGTGTGGACAGGAAGTCTAATTTTCTATGCATTCCTATGGGAGCCTCACTCTCAGTCTCAAAGGAATGAATAGAGCAGTAACTGGTTTCCTGTCCTGGGTCAGTTGGAGGTCAGGGAGTTGGTCACATGACACAGCTACAATTAGAAGAGAGGGGAAACTCTCAATTTCAGCCTCTGATAAGAAAATGACATTCACTACAGATTATATCATGCACCTTTCTAACAGGTCAGAGAATAAAAATTTTTGCGGGAGTTCTTCTTTAAATATCATGTGAACATACCCTAAAGGCTGTATTACCTGATGTGGCAGACGATTGTGGGGAGGGAAGCGTTCCATCCCGGCAACCACCTGCTCAGTAGTGGAGGAGACCACTGCTATTACATACAGCGATCTCCTCTGCAGCATGGGAAGGAGCAATCTCTCTGCCATCGCTCGTCCCCATGCTGTACAGCGGTTCGCCGGCGGCAGATCGTCATTACACACCTGCCGCCTGCAAACGATACATTTGTAACATATCAAAAGACTTGGACTGTCCGATGTATTAACGTTTCCTCGTTCTTCGGACAATCCGTGACAGTATTACACATACGAACGCTCTTAAGCCATCATCTGACAAAATAAAAAAATGGGCAGGTGTGATACAGGTTTCTGAACAGGTTTACACGCTGGGCTTGCACTGCGACTGCTGTGTGCTTTTAGCCACAGTTTTCCGTAATCACAGTAAAAAGGCAGCCCGGTGCACGATTACTGCAAACTGTGAAAAACAAATGCACCATGCTTGGTAAATGCAGTAAAAATGCTGCAAAAATGTACCATTCTTGGAAGAGTGCAGCAAAAATAGCAAAATACAGCGAAAAGTGTACCTCAGTGAAAGGCAGCAAAAAATGCATGGTGTGTGCAATGTGAGCACATGTGAACCCGGCCTATAGACCTAACACAGTCAACTCCAGCCTAGATACACGGCAGAAAACCTTCCTCCACATACCAACAAAAAATGGTTAAAATTCACTGAAAACTTAAGAGGTGAAACAAAAAGTAATATTATCCTGATTATAACACGCGGTTGTGTTCTCCCTCTAGGGAAGCGCGGGTGTCCTGGACAGTGGCTCGCCCGCATGCAACTGTTCGTCGTCTTTGCTTCTATGGTCCAGAATTTCACCTTCAAGATGCCCCCAGGGGAACCAATACAGGACTGGAAATATCTAAATGAACGCAAGTATTACTACATGAGAGAAGCCGAGATATGCGCCGAGTATCGTCATGCACGCAACTGACAGCCGCTGTTCAGCCGCAGACCGTGGAAGAGAATGAGAAATAAAATCCAGAAAATATGATTAAAAAAAAAGACACTAGAAAAAAAAAACATGAAAAAGTTTCCAAGTATTAAAGTAAACTGTGCCTGTGACGGCTCGGTGGTCATGTGTCAGAACAGGAGGATGAATCCAGTGTCGGGACCTGCTGCGGCTCTCCGCCATCTTCCTGTAATGATAAGATGATGACGTGCACTATTATGTCTTGTGGTATCACTGCATCTTCTAATGATATAAATCCTCCTTCACTCACTTTATATTGTACTTTGTGGTGGATTTCTGGTACAGATTCTGAGGGTTATATTCACACAGCCTGTAACAAGCTCCGCCTCTGATGCCTCCAGATGTGAAGCAGCTGTCCTATAAGTCAATGTTTGACCCCTTAAACAGGCCTTGAGACATGACTCGGATATTAAGTAAGCCAGCATCTCATCTGCAGAAAGTTGTTTCAGGGTGATTGCCCCTCGTCTGTGCTGAGCAGACAGTACTGGCTTAACTGGGTGAGAGGCCTAAGTCAGGATTTGGGGGGATGTAGTATCTCTCCTTGGGAGGGGAGTGCCTTAATCGGCATGAGGAGACCTATAGGCCATACATGAAAAATAGGAACCTACACTGAGATGCTCAGACCGGCCATATGAACACATAAAACATAATAAGACAGAGGCACAAGAAAATTTATCACAGAGACAAAACCGTTACTATGATAAATATGTTCGATAAAACAAGTTAGTCGACCCTATTCCTCCACATCCTAGATCTCTGATTGCTGTCAGGCAATGTAAGAAATCATTATTTACATCCATAGGTTGAATTCACATCCTACTAAGGCCTCGTTTCACTTCCGTGAAAAAAATCAGTCCGTGTTACATCAGTGAAGCATCCGCGTGTCCGTTTTGTACCCTCCATTTGTAATCCATATTCTATGAGTATCTCCTATCAGTGGTCAGTTGAAAAACGGACGCAACACGGATGCCCCCATGTTGTATCTGTGATTTTCACGTACCCATAGACTTCAATGGGCGTGTTCAATCTGCATTACAGACCAAAGTAGTGCGTGTCTCCGTGATTTCTTCACTGACCCACCGTCAGTAAAAAATAAATAAAAATAAAAATCCTGAGGTGTCAGCAGACACATTAAAATAAATGGGCACGTGTGCTGTCTGTGGAAAACGGAAATGTGAATGAGGCCTAAGTAACAGGCAGATGTGTCAGCAGGACCCGGTCAGGCGGATTTTCAGTCTCTGGAAATAAAGACAGCAAGAAGATATATTGGAGGGTTTTTCTCTTTGTTCTTCGTTTTGGCTGCCTCTGTCACCCCACTGGTCCACTGCAATGTGATCACAGGGTGACAATGGGTTGTCAGATAAGGTGACATTCCAGCTAAATGACTTCTAAAGTCCGAGGAACAGAGGAGAAATCACTGTTAGAAATCAAGTCAGGGATAATCATGGGTAAAACCTGCTTTTACTTTCACTTTCAGCTGCATTCACAGCATTCCGATTTCAATGATCAGTGATATCTTCCCCTGTACTGAACATATTCTGGTATTGTCTGAAAGCTTGGAATGTCAGCTTTCAAACAAGACCAGTTGCATGTTCCATTCAGGAGGTAGCAGCATCTGAAGCAACCCTCCTCCCTACAGTTAGCTACTTTTCCCACTGCTGGAGCCGGACTCGGGCAAAACAGTTAGGGGGTTAAACACTATATTTCTCAATGTATTTACCCCAGGCCATTGGCATGAACACACTGACAAATCTCCACCATACATCTCTATGTCTCCTGCTTCCCTATAGTACATGATAAAACTGTGTGCCTGCAGCCACCACTAGGGGGAGCACAGTGCAGAGGAATATATACTGCTACCATTGAAATCAACAGAAACTGTAAAATCTCCTTGCATTGCTCTCCCCCTAGTGGTGGCTGACGGAAATTACATGGATTTGTGTTGGTAAAAAAGTAGGAGTTTAGCTCCGGGGCCAACTGCAGTTGCGTGGTCTGCTTCCACGATAAGTACACCAATTATGGAAACAGCAACTGTAACCACTGCATCCCACAAAAAATACAGGGCATCATACAGTGATGTCAAAAAAATAAAAACAACTATAGCTCTGGGAAGGCAGGGACGAAAATAAATAAAATCATTGCAGCATGCTTAAGGGGTTAATTAAGCCCTATGCTTAACTTCGATTGTAGCTCAGAAGGTTTAATCCCTCATATGTCACAGTTAACATTCTGTTCTTAATGTCTCCTATTGGGGGACCGAGGGTAAAATGATGGGGAAACAGATAGCACAAGGAGAAAGATAACAAAATATGAGGGAAGTGAGAGGGGCTGAAGACTTTCCCAATGCATTGTATATACTCTACATTGTATCTTGCTGCTAGACTATTATAACCTACATATAGTATGCATATATAAAAACTGTCCATAAATCACAGGAAGGAATAAGATAATACAGTCCGTAGTCAGCATTTAGTTCAGGGAGTCAACCTACATAGCCTCCTCAGGCACCATTACTGCACCATGTGAATGGGGTAAAAAGCCTAAATAATAATTATGATAAATCGATATATGATGTAAATAACTGGCAGGAATAATACTATATAAATCTTCATATTTTATATGACACTTTCAACAATAAGTACTGTCTTATTTCACTCCTACTCCTAGTACCTCATATGTCTCTGTATAGATGATGTGCATATAATTATGTACATCTTTGGAGGCAATTTTTGTTTATGCATTTTACTCATTTTTGGCTAAAAATCATATTTTCAGTTGGCCTTTATTAAAAATATTGAGCTGTTCTGTCAAGGGTAAACTATTTTTCTAGCTGTGCGACTGGTACTTTCACTTTGTGCCAATCATCTAATAAACCTTATCTGTAAACTACTAAGAGGTCATAAACACTTATTTAATCCACATTCTTAGGGCTCGTTCACATCAGCGTTATGCTTTCCGTTTGTGTTTTCCGTTATAACATGGTTATAACGGAAAATAACGGAAACCATAAGACGGAAGTCAAAACGGAAGCCTTTAGAGGCATTCCGTTTTAATCCGTCATAATAGAAGCCTATGAGAATCATAACGGATCCATTTGGTTCCCGTTATGCAAAACGGAAAACAAAGTCCTGTCGACAGGACTTTGTTTTCCGTTCAGCATAACGGAACTCAGACGGATCCGTTATGATTCTCATAGGCTTCTATTATGACGGATCAAAACGGAAGCCTCTAAAGGCTTCCGTTTTGACTTCCGTCTTATGGTTTCCGTTATTTTCCGTTATAACCATGTTATAACGGAAAACACAAACGGAAAGCATAACGCTGATGTGAACGAGCCCTTATCAGTAAGGTAAGGACTACAGATGAGCGAACGTGCTCGTCCAAGCTTGGTGCTCGTTCGAGCATTAGGGTATTCGCATATGCTCGGTACTCGGATGAGCATATCGCGATCCTCGAGGAAATGGCAACTTCCTCTTCCTGCATGTTAGGCGCCTTTTTTCAGCCAATCAACATGCAGGAGAGTCTTTGGTACCTCCTAGCATCACGTGGGGCCCCTACAAGTCGATAGCAGGGATTGGCTGGCCAGATCAGATGACCTGGGAATATAAGAATCTGGTCCCGCGCTGCTCGCGTCAGACGCCGCCTGCACGAGATTAGGGATAGAGCTGCTGTCTGTCAGGGAGAGTGTTAGGGCCTGAATTTAGATGTTGGTTAGGCAGGAATCACCCACAAAGAACCCAACAGCCCTTCTAAGGGCTACAAGCACCTTTTTTTTTTGGTCTCCTCCTGGCTGGGACTTGTAGTGCAGCTACCGCCATCTTGGCTGCACACTGTACACAGTGACTGGTGGCAGAAGGGACAGCACGTGGTCCACACAGACCCAAAAGAAATTGCCCAAAGTCCTCTCAGTACTCATTTTTGCTGCTGCTGTACCTTGGCTTGCTGGGATCTGTAGTGCAGTCTAGGGAATACGTTTTTTTCTATCATTTCTATACACTACAGTCCAGTGAACAATTATGTAGTGTACTGTACAGTAGAGTCAGTCTAGGGAATACGTATTTTCTCAGTTATATATACTCCAGTCCAGTGAAAAATGGAGTGGTTTGCGGTAAAATAGACTCAGTCTAAAGACTATGTTTTTTTTCTCATATATATAAACTACAGTCCAGTGAACAGTTCTCTAGTGTGCTGTACAGCAGCGTCAGTCTATAAAATACGTATTTTCTCTCAGTTATATGTATTACAGTCCAGTGAAAAATTGAGTGTTTTGCGGTAAAATAGCCGCCATTTAAAGACTACGTTTTTTTCTCAGTTATATATATAACAGCCAAGTGAAAAATGTAGTGGTTTGCGGTAAAAAAGCCGCAGTCTAAAAATTCCTTTTTTTTTCTCAGTTATATATACTACAGTGCAGTGAACAATTCTGTTGTGTGCGGTATAGTAGCCGCACTCTAGTGTTGACACCAACAAGTGACCAAGTTAGTTGAGGTAGCAGGTGAAGCACATAAAATTTTACACTGACACAGCATGGCGGTAACACCACCAATGCCTTGGTCAGACTGAGATTGCAGTCAAATGGCTGTGGGTGAGCCTCCCAAAAATTTGTTTTGGAGTGTCTGAAGTTGACGCTGCTAAAAAATGTATTGGAGAGAGGGCCTGTAAGCCCTCTGTACCCCCTCCATAGTTATAAAGCCCTCTGTGCCCCCTCCATAGTTATAAAGTCCTCTGTGCCCCCTCCATAGTTATAAAGCCCTCTGTGCCCCCTCCATAGTTATAAAGTCCTCTGTGCCCCCTCCATAGTTATAAAGCCCTCTGTGCCCCCTCCATAGTTATAAAGTCCTCTGTGCCCCCTCCATAGTTATAAAGTCCTCTGTGCCCCTCCATAGTTATAAAGCCCTCTGTGTCCCTCCATAGTTATAAAGCCCCTGTGCCCCCTCCATAGTAATAAAAGCCCTCTGTGCCCCCTCCATAGTTATAAAGTCCTCTGTGCCCCCTCCATAGTTATAAAAGTCCTCTGTGCCCCCTCCATAGTTATAAAGTCCTCTGTGCCCCCTCCATAGTGATAAAGCCCTCTGTGCCCCCTCCATAGTTATAAAGTCCTCTGTGCCCCTCCATAGTTATAAAGCCCTCTGTGCCCCCTCCATAGTTTATAAAGTCCTCTGTGCCCCCTCCATAGTTATAAAGTCTCTGTGCCCCTCCATAGTAATAAAGCCTCTGTGCCCCCTCCATAGTTATAAAGTCCTCTGTGCCCCCTCCATAGTTATAAAGCCCTCTGTGCCCCCTCCATAGTAATAAAGCCCTCTGTGCCCCCTCCATAGTTATAAAGTCCTCTGTGCCCCCTCCATAGTTATAAAGTCCTCTGTGCCCCCTCCATAGTTATAAAGTCCTCTGTGCCCCCTCCATAGTTATAAAGTCCTCTGTGCCCCCTCCATAGTTATAAAGGCCCTCTGTGCCCCCTCCATAGTTATAAAGCCCTCTGTGCCCCCTCCATAGTTATAAACTCCTTTGTGCCCCCTCCATAGTTATAAACTCCTCTGTGCCCCCTCCATAGTTATAAAGCCCTCTGTGCCCCCTCCATAGTTATAAAGCCCTCTGTGCCCCCTCCATAGTTATAAAGCCCTCTGTGGTCCCCTCTATAGTTATAAAGCCCTCTGTGCCCCCTCCATAGTTATAAAGTCCTCTGTGCCCCTCCATAGTTATAAAGCCCTCTGTGCCCCCTCCATAGTAATAAAGCCCTCTGTGCCCCCTCCATAGTTATAAAGTCCTCTGTGCCCCCTCCATAGTTTATAAAGTCCTCTGTGCCCCCTCCATAGTAATAAAGCCCTCTGTGCCCCCTCCATAGTTATAAAGTCCTCTGTGCCCCCTCCATAGTTATAAAGTCCTCTGTGCCCCCTCCATAGTTATAAAGTCCTCTGTGCCCCCCCTCCATAGTAATAAGCCCTCTGTGCCCCCTCCATAGTTTATAAAGTCCTCTGTGCCCCCTCCATAGTTATAAAGTCCTCTGTGCCCCCTCCATAATTATAAAGTCCTCTGTGCCCCCTCCATAGTTATAAAGCCCTCTGTGTCCCCTCCATAGTAATAAAGTCCTCTGTGCCCCCTCCATAGTTATAATGCCCTCTGTGTTCCCCTCCATAGTTATAAAGTCCTCTGTGCCCCCTCCATAATTATAAAGTCCTCTGTGCCCCTCCATAGTTATAAAGCCCTCTGTGCCCCCTCCATAGTTATAAAGTCCTCTGTGTCCCCTCCATAGTTATAAAGCCCTCTGTGCCCCTCCATAGTTATAAAGCCCTCTGTGTCCCCTCCATAGTTATAAAGCCCTCTGTGCCCCCCTCCATAGTTATAAAGTCCTCTGTGCCCCCTCCATAGTTATAAAGCCCTCTGTGCCCCCTCCATAGTTATAAAGTCCTCTGTGCCCCCTCCATAGTTATAAAGCCCCTTCCATAGTTAAGCCTTGCCCCCTCCATAGTTAAAGCCCTCTGGCCCCTCCATAGTTATAAAGTCCTCTGTGCCCCCTCCATAGTTATAAAGTCCTCTGTGCCCCCTCCATAGTAATAAAGCCCTCTGTGCCCCCTCCATAGTTATAAAGTCTCTGTGCCCCCTCCATAGTTATAAAGTCCTCTGTGCCCCCTCCATAGTTATAAAGCCCTCTGTGTCCCCTCCATAGTAATAAAGTCCTCTGTGCCCCTCCATAGTTATAAAGCCCTCTGTGCCCCCTCCATAGTTATAAAGTCCTCTGTGCCCCCTCCATAGTTATAAAGTCCTCTGTGCCCCCTCCATAGTTATAAAGTCCTCTGTGCCCCCTCCATAGTTATAAAGACCTCTGTGCCCCCTCCATAGTTATAAAGCCCTCTGTGCCCCTCCATAGTTATAAAGCCCTCTGTGCCCCCTCCATAGTTATAAAGTCCTCTGTGCCCCCTCCATAGTTATAAACTCCTCTGTGCCCCCTCCATAGTTATAAAGCCCTCTGTGTCCCCTCCATAGTTATAAAGCCCTCTGTGCCCCCTCCATAGTTATAAAGTCCTCTGTGCCCCCTCCATAGTTATAAAGTCCTCTGTGCCCCCTCCATAGTTATAAAGCCCTCTGTGCCCCTCCATAGTTATAAAGTCCTCTGTGCCCCCTCCCATAGTTATAAAGTCCTCTGTGCCCCCTCCATAGTTATAAAGTCCTCTGTGTCCCCCTCCATAGTTATAAAGTCCTCTGTGCCCCCTCCATAGTTATAAAGTCCTCTGTGCCCTCCATAGTTATAAAGCCCTCTGTGCCCCCTCCATAGTAATAAAGCCCTCTGTGCCCCCTCCATAGTTATACAGTCCTCTGTGCCCCCTCCATTAAGCCTTTCCCATAAAAGCCCTCTGTGTCCCCTCCATAGTAATAAAGCCCTCTGTGTCCCCTCCATAGTAATAAGCCCTCTGTGCCCCCTCCATAGTTATAAAGCCCTCTGTGCCCCTCCATAGTTATAAAGTCCTCTGTGCCCCCTCCATAGTTATAAACTCCTCTGTGCCCCCTCCATAGTTATAAAGCCCTCTGTGCCCCTCCATAGTTATAAAGTCCTCTGTGCCCCTCCATAGTTATAAACTCCTCTGTGCCCCCTCCATAGTTATAAAGTCCTCTGTGCCCCCTCCATAGTTATAAAGTCCTCTGTGCCCCCTCCATAGTTATAAAGTCCTCTGTGCCCCTCCATAGTTATAAAGTCCTCTGTGCCCCCTCCATAGTTATAAAGCCCTCTGTGCCCCTCCATAGTTATAAAGTCCTCTGTGCCCCTCCATAGTTATAAAGTCCTCTGTGCCCCCTCCATAGTTATAAAGTCCTCTGTGCCCCCTCCATAGTTGTAAAGCCCTCTGTGCCCCCTCCATGGTTATAAAGCCCTCTGTGCCCCCTCCATAGTTATAAAGCCCTCTGTGCCCCTCCATAGTTGTAAAGCCCTCTGTGCCCCCTCCATGGTTATAAAGTCCTCTGTGCCCCCTCCATAGTTATAATGCCCTCTGTGCCCCCTCCATAGTTATAAAGTCCTCTGTGCCCCCTCCATAGTTATAAAGCCCTCTGTGCCCCTCCATAGTTATAAAGTCCTCTGTGCCCCCTCCATAGTTATAAAGTCCTCTGTGCCCCTCCATAGTTATAAAGTCCTCTGTGCCCCCTCCATAGTACTCACCTTGTCCCGTTCCTGAAGCTCACAGTCCTCTTCACTGCAGCTACAGATCGCGCTGCAGCATGGAGTGGGCGGCGCTTATGCAAATGTACCATTTGCAAGCTCAGCTTACATCCTCCGGCAGCGCGATCCGTGCAGGCTGAATGGTGGAGCAGGAGAAGTCTTCTGCTTCACCATTCACAGCTCTGCCGCTGGACTGAAGGAGGGGAGGAGCATGGGGAGCTGAGCGGTGAGTGACATCAGCTTCCTGTGCTCCAGCAATGAGCGATTCCATCTGTATTGATGGAAGTGCTCATTGCTTCTGCTTTAGGTAGATGCCGACGGCGCCCCCCTCTTCTTGCTTGAGAGCCCCTTGTGGTCGCACCCCTCGCCTGGCTATAGAAATGGCCCTGGCAGTGATCAGAAAGAAAGGAGGAAAGGAGCGCCACATGGATTTTGGAGGCAGATTTTGCTAGAATGGTTTTTAGGCACCATTTTGTATTTGAAGAGACTCTGCCGTACCCTACAGTGGAAACCCTCAAAAAGTGACCCCCATTTTGGAAACCACACCCCCTTAAAGAATATATTAATGGGTTTACTTTGACCCCCTAAGCGTTTTACAGAATTTGGAAACACTTGGCTGTGAAAATGAACAGTTTTATTTCTTCCAATAAAATGTTGCTTTAGCCCCAAATTTTTCTTTTTCACAAGCGGTAACAGGAGAAAAGCACCCCATAATTTGTTACCCATTTTTTCCTGAATACGGAAACACCCCATATGTTGTGGTAAACTGCTGTGGGGACACATGGCAGGACTCAGAAAGGAAGGAGCACCATATGGCTTTTGCAGCACAGATTTTGATAGATGGCTTGCGGGAGCCATTGGCTTTTATTTTTTTAATTGATTGTCTTATGTGGGGGCTCATTTTTTGCGGAATGAGATGACGGTTTTACTGGAACCATTTTGGGGTACATAAGACTTTTTGATCACTTGGTATTACACTTTTTATGAGGCAAGGTGAAAAAATGGCTGTTTTGGCAATTTTTTATATTTTTTTACAGCATTAACCTGAGGGGGCATATATTTTTATAGGGCAGGTTGTTACGGACGCGGCGATACACGCGCCTTTTTGAACAGAATAAAATCTTGTTTTTGTGCTGCCATTTTCTGAAAGCCATATTTTTTATATTTTGTCTTAGGTAGGGTCTCATTTTTTGTGGGATGAGATGACGGTTTGATTGGTATTAAATTCACCTTTTTGATCGCTTGGTATTACACTTTTTGTGAATTAAGGTGACCAGAAAATGGCTGTTTTGGCACTGTTTATTTTTTAAGACGTTCACCTGACGGGGGTGGATCTTGTGATATTGTTATAGAGCCGGTCGATACGGATGTGGTGATACCTAATATGTCTACTTTTCTCTTTTTTCCTATTTTTTTTAACTTTATTTTGGGAAAAGAACACTTTTTTTTACTTGAAATTGAAATGAACTTTAAATTTTTTATTTGGTAAAACTTTTATTTTTTTTTAACTTTATTTTTTGTCCCACTCTGGGACTTCAACATTTGGGGGTCTGATCCCCTTTACAATGCATTACAATACACCTGTATTGTAATGCATTGGCTGTAAGTGTATTACTCACTGTAATACAGTCTTATCATCTAAGACCATTAGGTATGGTTCTTTTATGGACAAAGCCTGTAATTCCCCTATCCTACGTGCAGATGCTTTGAAGGACAAGTATTTTATTGAATTTCATCTAACAGCTCAAAAGGAGAACTACATAAAGCATTTAGAACTAGATTAAGATCCCGGGCTGGTACTGTCTGTCTTACACTTGGTCTTATTTGAGATACTGCTTTAACGAATCTTTTGATCTACCTATGTTCAGCCAGAGGGAAATGTATAAAACGGGACATTGCTGCTCTACTTTCAATGTACTTGGCCTTAAACTGTTGTCAAAAACCCTCCGTAAAAAATCCATGTACTGAACTACTTCTGTATTTTGTTATATATGGTGAAGTAACAGGTTTGTGGCTGCTCTATAAAGGAGATATCACTTTGAAAGACCTTGCCTTTTTAATGTCCACCTTTCAGGATCCAGGCACTCAAATTCAATCTCTCGATATCCAGATGATTTAGAGGTCCTTGGAGGAGAAGATCCTTTCTCTTTTGGGAGGGTCGTTGGCTCTGCTAGAGATAAGTCTTTTAGGAGTGGATACCAACTCCTTTTTGGCCATGCTGGTGCGATCAGAGTTATTTTTACTGAGCTCACATCCATCTTTTTCCAACTGCTGGAATAAGTGGAAATGGAAGGAAAGCATAGGCCAACAGTGCGTCCACCCCTAAGGGATTGTCCTGGGGGTGTAACAAATAGAAATAAGTTGTCTGGTCATTCCTTCGCGTCATAAATAAATCTATTTTCAGACAGCCCCATCTGAGACAAATCTGTTCGAATACTTCTTTGCTCAACATCCATTCCCCTGGATGGAATTTTTTCCTGCTTGGGACGTCTGCCATGGTATTGTTCATACCTCTCAGATGTAGGTCAGATATCGACAGAATGTTCTCCTCTGTCCAAATGAATATGTGATCCAATAATTCTTGAAGGAGAGGACTCTTTGTTCCCCCTTAATATCTGAGGTAACAAACTGTGGTAGTATTGTCTGAAAGGATTTTTAGGTGACCGCCTTTAGTTCTCTGAAATTCGAGGATCTCTGAACGTCTTGTGACGATCACCTTCCATGAAAAAAAAGCAATCTTTCACTTGTGCTCCCCAGCCTAGTCGGTATCTGTGGTGACCGACATGTAGGGAGTCGCATTTCATGGAATACCCTTTTGTACCCTTCCTTTAAAGTGGGGAAAATTGGCTTCTACTTCAGAGGGTTTTTTGCCTTCCTCTGGATCAACTTGCAGTATAATTGTAACAGCAGCTCCTGTGCGCCGCCGTTCTCCTGTTTACCGCCGCGGTCCTGGGTGCCGTGTTCAGCGGTGATCTGCTGCCTGTGCTTCCCGTTCACTGCTGCAGTCCTGGGCTCTGTCTGTGTAAGTGCTGTTGCTCTGTGATCCACTGTGGCCCACACCCGCTGATTCATGACAATAACAGGCTGAACTAGATGGAGAGATGTCTTTTTTTGGCCTGATAAACTATGTTACTATGCAGGTTGCCTGGATTCCTCTACCATGAAAGAGAACGCCTTGCTTTCATTGGTAGAACTATTTTCACATGAAAGGAGCAGTGATCTCAGTCCCATTTGGATAACACTATTTCAAGTAGGGCTCTCAGAAGGAACTGGCCCAAGGAACCATTAGGATACACAATGTCATTGTTCTTAGTATCTGCATAGACTCTCTCAGGGTGCACCTCTTTTTCTTCCCGAAAGAGGACATTTTTTTAGGAAGATGAAGAAAGGATTTCTGTTCCTCTGAATCCACTAAGGTCCCCAAAAATATTTTCTTGGTGTTCAATTGAAAATCCGATATTTTATAATTTATGATCCACCCTAATTGCATTAATAAAGAGAGTGCGATCTGAAGATGATCTTCCAGGAGCTAATGTGACCTTGCTGTTAACAAAAAGTCATCTAAGCATGATACTATTATATTGCTTTATCTTCGATACGCCATTATCTCTACAACTAACTTTGTGAATACCCACGGAGCTGATGATATTCCGAAGGGTAGGCACTGGAACTGATAGCAACTAATTCTTCCTCCCACTTTTATCCCGAACCTCAGATATTCCTGGTATTCTGGATAGATAGAAATATGGTAATATGCGTCCTTTAAGTCTATTGTGTACAGTCCTGGCCAAAAGTTTTGAGAATGACACAAATCTTCTATTTTCACATGATCTGCTGCCCTCTGGTTTTTATGTGTGTTTGTCAGATGTTTTTATCACATACAGAAATATAATTACAATCATATTATGAGTAACAAAAGCTTATATTGACAGTTAGAATGAGTTAATGCAGCAAGTCAATATTTGCAGTGTTGCCCCTTCTTCTTCAGAACCTCTGCAATTCTCCCTGGCATGCTCTCAATCACCTTCTGGACCAAATCCTGACTGATAGCAGTCCATTCTTGCACAATCAATGCTTGCATTTTGTCAGAATTTGTAGGTTTTTGTTTGTCCACCCGTCTCTTGATGATTGACCACAAGTTCTCAATGGGATTAAGATCTGGGGAGTTTCCAGGCCATGGACCCAAAATCTCTGTTTTGTTCCCTGAGCCATTTAGTTATCACCTTTGCTTTATGGCAAGGTGCTCCATCATGCTGGAAAAGGCATTGTTGATCGCCAAACTGCTCTTGGACGGTTGGGAGAAGTTGCTCTCGGAGGACATTCTGGTACCATTCTTTATTCATGGCTGTGTTTTTAGGCAAGACTGTGAGAGAGCTGATTCCAGAACTATAGCTTCAAGACTGCAAAGCTTCTGCACATCTTCCAAGAGTTAAGACTGGAGATCAGTTATTTGAAATCTTTGAGGGGGTGAAGACACTTGATTGTGTTTATTCAGGGGTTTTGTATGATACGAGTCCACTCCTGTCAGAAGAAACATATGGGGTCATTTATCAAACTGATATAAAGTAGAACTGGCTTGGTTGCCCATGACAACCAGATTTGAGCTTTCATTTTTTGACAGCTCCCTTGTAAAATGAAAGGTGGAATCTGGTTGGTTGCTATAGGCAACTAAGCCAGTTCTACTTTACATCAGTTTGATAAATGACTCCAATAGTATCGCCCCCACTCTGACGTCATTGTTTTCCAGGATTATTGCTGTTGTTAGTGTTGAGTAGGAAACCTCTTCCTCTCCATCTTTTAGGGTAGCTCCATCTACCCGATTTCCCTTTGTCCCTTTCTTCTTGTCCGCTGCCCTCTATAAGATGGTATCTAGAACAGGCCCAAACATATATGCCCCTGAAAAAAAACCTGTACAATTTATTTTTTGATGTACTATCCCCAAACCAGGATTTCAGCCATTGGGCCCGCCTGGCAGTATTCACAAGTGCTCCGTTCCTGGCCACAAAACAAATGTATTCAGTGGAAGCATCCGCCATAAAGGCCGGAGGGATTCCGGGATCTCTTCTCTTGATATTTTTAATCGGAGATGATTTTCTAATTGATTTAGCCATAGACTGAGGTAGCTGCTATAATCCTATTTACTGAAGCTGCTGAGGACTACCACGCTTTCTTCAATAACCCATCTGCTTTCCGATCCATCGGATCGTTCACTTGAGATGAGTCCTCAAACGGGATGGGGGTCTTTTCTGCCACCTTGGCGACCTGGACATCAATTTTTGGGTTCTCGTCCCATAACTTTGTCTCCTCTGTGTTGAACAGTTGGCGACCCTTAAATTCTTGTGGTGTCTTCTCACTATTTTGTAAGCATCTTCTTTAAGTTAGAATTTACCGGAAACAGATTTTACCCTTTTGGCTCTTAGACTTCCAAAGTTTCATCCTGAATTGTTCTAGTTCCTCTGCTGCCATAGTTTCTCTCACCGCAGTCAATAGGGGGGTCTAAGTCCTTAATGGGAAACTGGCATTTTTTGGATTCTTCTGAAGGGAACATCTCGTTCTCATCTTCTAATTTACTCTCTGAAAAGTATCCTACTCTGTAATCCTCCTCCGAGAGGTGGGATTGTGGGGGCGTTTTTAATTTCACCACACACTGGCTGCAGCAGTGACATCACGCACACAACACATGACTGTTGCAGCCACTCGATGGCCTCCTCAGTACACCACCGCAGCCACTCGATGGCCTCCTCGGTGCACCACCGCAGCCACTCACCGGCCTCCTCGGTGCACCACCGCAGCCACTCACCGGCCTCCTCGGTGCACCACCGCAGCCACTCACTGGCCTCCTCGGTGCACCACCGCAGCCACTCACCGGCCTCCTCGGTGCACCACCGCAGCTAATGATTGGCCTCCTCAGTGCACCTCTGTAGCCAAACACTGGCTTCTTCAGAGCACCGCTGATGTAATGTCACCACTGCAGCCAGGAAAACTTAGCTCTGACAGGAGTCAGATCTGCAGTGTGGGATCTGTCAGGTAAGTTATCTATTTTTTATTACAGGTCAATCCACTGAGTTGTCCTGTTTCCTCCTGGAAATGGACAAACCCTTTAAATGGCGCCATGAAACAATACAACTCGTCTCACAAAAACAAGCCTTTGTATGGCTAAGCTGACAGAAAAAAAAAGATGGCTCTTGGGGGTTAAACACACACACAGGTTATCGGAGACAATCAGTGAGGTAAATAAACGGAGGAAACCCATGTCTTTCATTTTTCAGTCACGTTTTGGTACAATGGCCGCCACCCTCCTCACAAACTATAACTGGCACTAATGGCTGCATCTCTCGGGTTCAGGCCGTGCGAACGCCATAAATGGAAGAGCTTCCCGCCCGGAGATCATGTGACCAGCGGCACAAGTCACCTCTATCTGACCTAAGCGCACCCCGCGCATGCGCACCTATAAGGTCGTGCTGGCCATTTTGCTACACCCAACCTGACCTGAACGCCAGGCGTCCTTCCAGTACACCGGAGTTGAAAGATGGCGGCAGGAAGTGACGTCTAGCTGTCAGTGAGGGCGGACGCCGGAGTTGTGACTTCCCTTCTAGCCGGGAAAGATGGCGGCGGCGTGTCTGGTACTACGGAGGTCGCTGCGGGCGGGACAGCTGCTCGGGGGGCGAGCCGCCTGGCCTGTGGCTCCTCAGGTGAGAGGCAGAGCGGGGAAGGCAATGGTCGGAGTCCGGGGCTGAAACAGGGTGCTGGGCAGAGGGGGAGCCGGTGACCGGGCGGTGAATGAAGGTCACCGGGGGAGAGAGAGGGAGGACGGGCCGGAGCCTGCTGGAGGTAGTTGGGTGGCAGCTGCTGTGTGGTGCCCTTGTGGGGGCAGACCTATAATGCCGCAGCGGTGCCGCATGTGCGGCCATGTGTGCATCAGGGCAGATGAGACTCCTTACATAAGCCAGTGTCATATACAATGTGATATAACGTGTGTCTGCAGGGGAGGACGCCTGCTCGCCACTGTTCACACTGGACCTTCTGTGGCTTCTGCTGCTAATGTCATCCACAGTGCTACTGATGATGTCGGAAACTCGGGGGGGCCTGAAGGACCCTGTTATGTCAGGGCATGCTGGGAGTTGTAGTCTTGTGACAGACGGAGCGATGTGCGGTGATTTCTCTCCGTATACACGGCCCTGATCTCTGTACAGCGGCTCCGTATACAGGGGGCCGTGCCCCTATATGTGATTGGAGAGGGATAGCGGCCATTGTGGCCAGCCTAGAGGAGAACGACGTGTACCCATGTTACCCCCAAATCTGCCATCAGAACTCCCCAGATCATCACCAGAAATCCCGTCCGTGTCACCGGCAGTAATATCCTGCTCCAGATCTGGTGTAATGAATTCACTGTCGCCACAGCCTGGCCGCTCTCTAACGGTCCGGGGTCCCGGCAGCCTGGCCGCTCTCTAACGGTCCGGGGTCCCGGCAGCCTGGCGCTCTCTAACGGTCCCGGCAGCCTGGCCGCTCTCTAACGGTCCCGGCAGCCTGGCCGCTCTCTAACGGTCCCGGCAGCCTGGCCGCTCTCTAACGGTCCCGGCAGCCTGGCCGCTCTCTAACGGTCCCGGCAGCCTGGCCGCTCTCTAACGGTCCCGGCAGCCTGGCCGCTCTCTAACGGTCCCGGCAGCCTGGCCGCTCTCTAACGGGTCCCGTCCCGGCAGCCTGGCCGCTCTCTAACGGTTCCCGGCAGCCTGGCCGCTCTCTAACGGTCCCGCAGCCTGGCCGCTCTCTAACGGTCCCGGCAGCCTGGCCGCTCTCTAACGGTCCGGCAGCCTGGCCGCTCTCTAACGGTCCGGCAGCCTGGCCGCTCTCTAACGGTCCGGCAGCCTGGCCGCTCTCTAACGGTCCCGGCAGCCTGGCCGCTCTCTAACGGTCCCGGCAGCCTGGCCGCTCTCTAACGGGTCCGCAGCCTGGCCGCTCTCTTAACGGTCCCGGCCCGCTCTCTAACGGTCCGGCCGCTCTCTAACGGTCCCGGCCGGCTCTCTAACGGTCCCGGCCGCTCTCTAACGGTCCCGGCCGCTCTCTAACGGTCCCGGGCCGCGCTCTCTAACGGTCCCGGCCGCTCTCTAACGGTCCCGGCCGCTCTCTAACGGTCCCGGCCGCTCTCTAACGGTCCCGGCCGCTCTCTAACGGTCCCGGCCGCTCTCTAACGGTCCCGGCCGCTCTCTAACGGTCCCGGCAGCTCTCTAACGGTCCCGGCAGCTCTCTAACGGTCCCGGCAGCTCTCTAACGGTCCCGGCCGCTCTCTAACGGTCCCGGCCGCTCTCTAACGGTCCCGGCCGCTCTCTAACGGTCCCGGGTCCCGGCAGCCTGGCCGCTCTCTAACGGTCCGGGGGTCCCGGCAGCCTGGCCGCTCTCTAACGGTCCCGGCCGCTCTCTAACGGTCCCGGCCGCTCTCTAACGGTCCCGGCCGCTCTCTAACGGTCCCGGCCGCTCTCTAACGGTCCGGGGTCCCGGCAGCCTGGCCGCTCTCTAACGGTCCGGGGTCCCGGCAGCCTGGCCGCTCTCTAACGGTCCGGGGTCCCGGCAGCCGTATTCCGATTATGAGACTTTGAGTAACCTCAGGGTAGGGGATAACTATCAGATTAGTGAGGGTCCCAGCAGTAGGACGAGGACCGTGTGCCCCTCAGGGCCCCCCTGAAATGAACAGAGCGGGAGGTTGGGGCGTGAGCTCTGCCGCTCAATCCATCTCTATGGGAGGCAGAGGAGCGCTGTGCTCTGCTGTCTCCGGACAGTCGTCTGATGAATGGGGCCTGTGCTCCACCTGCTGCTACGCTTTTCTCAGAGGGGCGCCCGCTGTCGCGATTGTTGGGGATCCTGGTATTATAACGTCTCACATCAGGAGTGACCACCACATCTGAGGGGTTAAATGTCCACGATCGGCATTACTGCGGACATCAGCTGCCGGTGTCTGCTGTAGGAATCGGGCCATCTGTAAAGACCTGGCCGCGAAGGTGGTTAAGTTGAAGGCTGAGATTTGTATTTGTTTTGCAATATCACCATCAATTAGAGCCGCTCTGTCACCAGGATCAACCCTAATAAACCAGACGTACTGCCTGGTAGGGCTCATCCTGCTGATTAAAATGATACTTTTCTTTTGTCTTTATTCTAAACAGCTGCAGAGAAATCTGTGTTTGTATTCACATGCAAATGAGAAGTTGGAGCACCAGGAGGCGGGGCTGAATCCTTATGTCTGGAGGCTCCAGTCCTGGTTTTGGCTCACAATGACTGATGGAAATCACTGACCAAACACTGATGTGTGAATAATACTTGCAGAATGTATAATAATGTATAATCCTACAGACACCAGTGATACGTGTCGCTTCTAAGCAGAGAAAAGGCTTCTGTTATTTATTTTTTCTCTCAATTAAAGGGGTATTCCCATCTTGTACAATGAGGGCATATCACTAGGATAAGCCCCCATTGTCTTATAGGTGCAGGTCCCACCGCTGGAACCCGCACCTATATCCAGAACGGGGCCCCAAAAGTGAATGAGGACGCACTGCGCATGCGCAGCCACCTTCCATTCATTTCTATGGAGCCGCCAAAAATAGCCGAGCGCTCGCTCCATAGAAATGAATGGGAGCGGTGGCCGCGCTTGTGCGGCGTGCTCCCATTCATTTCTATGGGATCAGCGGGGAGCTGCGCCTGGTGGTGGCCGGGCCCTGGGAAACCCGGGGTCCTCCAGTGTCAGATCTCTCCCGCTTCGACCTGGATATAGGTGTGGGTCCAGCGGTGGGACCCGCACCTATAAGACAATGGGGGCTTATCCTAGTGATATGCCCCCATTGTCTAAGATGGGAATAGCCCTTTAAAGTTGGATCTTTACATGTAAAACCGTGCACGTAGCACCAAGCTATAGTGTCACCACATAAAGATGTATGTTTATTCTACGCTTATAAGATAAGACATATTATTGGTGTCTGTATAATCATATGTAAAGCAGCGATATGTAGATGAGCTTTCTGAGCAGATCTCAGTGTGGTGAAGCTATAGTACATGGAGTATATGATATGTAGATGAGCTTTCTGAGCAGATCTCAGTGTGGTAATGCTATAGTACATGGAGTATATGATATGTAGATGAGCTTTCTGAGCAGATCTCAGTGTGGTGAAGCTATAGTACATGGAGTATATGATATGTAGATGAGCTTTCTGAGCAGATCTCAGTGTGGTAATGCTATAGTACATGGAGTATATGATATGTAGATGAGCTTTCTGAGCAGATCTCAGTGTGCTAATGCTATAGTACATGGAGTATATGATATGTAGATGCTAGGACACACAGCTCTGCCCTCAGCATGTCTTGCCCTGTCAGTCAAGGGGAGGGGGGCGTGTGCAGAGAACAGGTGATGTTACAAAGAAGTGCTCCAATGATTCAGCCCCGCCTCCTGGTGCTCCATGTTCTCATTTGCATATGAATGGGGAAAAAAACCATTTGTGCAGCTGTTTAGCATACAAAGACAAGAAAGGTACAATGAGTCCTTACCAGCCAGTATGTATGGGTTATTAGGGTTGATCCTGATGACAGAGCTGCTTTAAAGCCATCCTGTCATCCCGTGCCCCCAACCCTTCCCTGGTCACCCCCTCTGCTCTAGTTCAGCCGTGTCCTCCTTATACACAGTACTTCATACGTGACCAGGGGAATACACACACATATACGGGGTAGATCCTGTGAGGAGGGCTGCAGTAGAGCGCCCCCTAGATCCGTCCGCAGCTGCTGCATCATCACCGACAATGATCAGAGTGGTTATTATATATCACGGCTTCCTCGTATGTATAGTCCCACCACTCCCTGCTCTGCATCAGCCGTAGCTGTGCTCATCCTGAGCCTCCTGTTTCCGTCACTTCTCTTAACTCTTTCTTCTCTCTTGTTTCAGGCCAACATGTCATTCTCCTCCCTTTCCCGAGGCAGGAGATTGGCGCTCTCCACCATCGGGGTCATCGCCGCCGGAGGAGCCGGACTGGTTTTTGCTCTCCACAATTCGGTTAAAGCCACTGACCTGGAACTTCACGCTCCGAGCTACCCCTGGAGCCATGGCGGCTTCCTCTCCTCCCTGGATCACACCAGGTAATGGCCCGAGAGTAGAAATGCTTATTAAAGGGGGTGTTCACTGAGGGTCCGAGGACACGTCTACCATGTGCATGCTGGGACATATATAGGAACCAGTGGGCGGAAGCTGCTGGAGGTGAACTGCACCTTAAAGAGCACCTGTCAGCAGGATCAACCCTATAAAACCAGGCATAATACCTGGTAAGGTGGTTGTTCCTCATCCTCCAGTAAATTGATACCTAGGTATGTTCCTCCATTATGCTTCCCCCCCCCCCCCATAAAAAAAAAAATAAAACGTATTGAAGAAGTTGTCCGACATCCTCGGGATAAGTCCTTAATATCTGTTGCTGACTCCAGGACCCCGGCCCAGGCGGCTTCCTCCGCTCAGCCCCGTTCACTTGCGCCTACAGTATGTGCCCGATGAACGTGACGTCACTGGCTTAGGAAGAGGTCGTAGTGCACGCCGGAAGTCAGACCCCACCAATCAAACACTGATTGTCTATTCTGAGGATAGGCCATCGATATCAAAATCTCCGATAACCCCTTGTATATGCAAACTTTTTCTTCATTGCACCAAGCAGTGGATCTAAGCCCCTCGGTGCACCGGAGGAGCTCTTATGTTCTGCACTTTTGTAGATGCGCCAATGATGTCATCCTTCACCCGAACGAAGCCGAGTGTCTCCACTTCTGGGTGGATGATGTCATCATCTGCAACGCTAGAGAAGCAGATGTACTGCTCAGACGTCGATACGCAGACTATGGCGCTGAAGTGAGATTACCGATCCTAGTTGTAAACCAAAGAGACAAGCGGAGTGGTCCAAGTGCAGAGCCTTGGTGCACTGAGGGGCGTGGGCTAGTCCCCTGGTGCACTGAAGTCCTAATTTACATATTAATAAACTTTTCTCAGGAACGATTCAAAGGAGGAATGTGAATGTTGTAACGGTGTGTTCAGCAGCGACAACCCCACCAGACATTACACATGGTGTTATAGGGTTGATCCTGCTGATATGTGCACCTTGAAGGGTCACTGAGTTTTAAGTAACTTTTGGTATGTCACAGACACATGGAGTGTTTTGATTTGGTTCTGAGCAGTTGATAAAACCAGGAGAGGGAAGCGCTCACATATGTAATTTTCACTGCTCCGGGCGATGGGCTCAGTAGAAGTGTGGGCCTGTCTCGCTTCCATACCCCGCAGTGTGGAGAGAGGGCGAAACCTCGAGTGCTTCTCTCATCTCGGCACTCCAATCCCCGCCAATCAAAACATTTGATATGTCTTGACGTTTTGGTGGAGCATTCTAGAAGCTGGAGTTTTGCAGCAGGTTGAGGACCACTGCCGTAAACTATAACCCAGCACCTCATTGTGGACATAGTAGTCTGGGTGTGATGTAACGCTGCTTCTGTCCTGTGCAGCGTCCGCCGCGGTTACCAGGTGTACAGGCAGGTGTGCGCCGCCTGTCACAGTATGGACTACATCGCCTTCAGGAACCTGGTTGGAGTTACTCACACAGAAGCCGAAGCCAAGGCCCTCGCTGAGGAGGTGAGTGCGCCCTCCGGCTGTGGGGGGGGGTTGAGCCGACCCCAGGGGTGTTTCCTGCACCTCTTTATTGGGCTGACAGGAGCTGCTGCTTTCTCTTTATTTTTTTCTCATTAGTTTGAGATCCTGGATGGTCCTGATGACAACGGCGAGATGTTCACCCGTCCCGGTAAGCTGTCCGATCACTTTCCAAAGCCGTATCCCAACCCCGAAGCAGCTAGAGCGGCCAATAACGGAGCCTTGCCCCCCGATCTCAGCTACATCGCCAATGCCAGGTAACCTCGCAGGATGACATCTCTGTACACAGCCCCTATAAAGTATTCACACCCACCTGGAGCTTTTCATCCTATCGGCTTATTGTAAAACATTGAGCATCGGTGGACCTACAGTACTGTGCAAAAGTTTTAGGCAGGTACAAAAATAGGCATTTTGACCGGGGAGCCAGGCCGTGTGTTCTGCAATTTGCGGAACGCACGCCGGGCGGCATCCGTGGTATTGCGGATCCTCAATTCTGCAAAAAGATAGAGCGTGTCCGATTCTTACCTGCCATTGCAGACACGAATAGGCATTTTCTATCATAGTGGTGGTCATGTGCGGTCTGCAAATTGCAGACACTACGGTCGTGTGAATGTAGTCAGATGGGGAGCACTTGTGTTCAGTCCGGGGTGTGAATACTTTATATAGCGCTGTATTGCTGACCACTGAAGCGTTGGGTCTCCTAACCTCCTTGGTGGCTGTGTTTCCAGGCATGGGGGAGAGGATTACATCTTTTCTCTGCTCACTGGATACTGCGACCCTCCAGCCGGCGTCTCCCTGAGGGAAGGACTGTATTTCAACCCATACTTCGCAGGACAGGCCATCGGTATGGCACCTCCCCTCTACAACGAAATTCTGGAGTATGACGACGGTAGGTGTGAATACTTGTGTAGATACATAATCGGCAGAGTCTCTGTGTGTACATACATTATCCTGTACTGATCCTGAGTTATATTCTGTATTATACTCCAGAGCTGCACTCACTATTCTGCTGGTGCAGTCACTGTGTACATACATTACTTATCCTGTACTGATCCTGAGTTACATCCTGTATTATACTCCAGAGCTGCACTCACTATTCTGCTGGTGCAGTCACTATGTACATACATTACTTATCCTGTACTGATCCTGAGTTACATCCTGTATTATACTCCAGAGCTGCACTCACTATTCTGCTGGTGCAGTCACTGTGTACATACATTACTTATCCTGTACTGATCCTGAGTTACATCCTGTATTATACTCCAGAGCTGCACTCACTATTCTGCTGGTGCAGTCACTGTGTACATACATTACTTATCCTGTACTGATCCTGAGTTACATTCTGTATTATACTCCAGAGCTGCACTCACTATTCTGCTGGTGCAGTCACTGTGTACATACATTACTTATCCTGTACTGATCCTGAGTTACATCCTGTATTATACTCCAGAGCTGCCACTCACTATTCTGCTGGTGCAGTCACTGTGTACATACATTACTTATCCTGTACTGATCATGAGTTACATCCTGTATTATACTCCAGAGCTGCACTCACTATTCTGCTGGTGCAGTCACTGTGTACATACATTACTTATCCTGTACTGATCATGAGTTACATTCTGTATTATACTCCAGAGCTGCACTCACTATTCTGCTGGTGCAGTCACTGTGTACATATATTACTTATCCTGTACTGATCCTGAGTGACATTTTTCTTCTCTAGGGACACCAGCAACAATGTCTCAGGTGGCTAAAGATGTCTGCACGTTCCTGCGATGGGCCTCTGAGCCAGAACACGATGACCGCAAGCGCATGGGCCTTAAAGTGAGTTTTCCATGTAGACAGAATGTAGGAATTATCATTAAGTTTTTATTTTTTGCTATAATGCCTTGTGCATTCTGCCCATCTTCCCTGTATAGTGTGGCTGCAGTGGTGATGTACTGTGTACCGCTGCTGCCACCTCCTGTTCTGTCCTGTGTACCGCTGCTGCCACCACCTCCTGTTCTGTCCTGTGTACCGCTGCTGCCACCACCTTCTGTTCTGTCCTGTGTACCGCTGCTGCCACCACCTCCTGTTCTGTCCTCTGTACCGCTGCTGCCACCTCCTCTTCTGTCCTCTGTACCGCTGCTGCCACCTCCTCTTCTGTCCTCTGTACCGCTGCTGCCACCACCTCCTGTTCTGTCCTGTGTACCGCTGCTGCCACCTCCTCTTCTGTCCTGTGTACCGCTGCCGCCACCTCCTCTTCTGTCCTGTGTACCGCTGCTGCCACCACCTCCTCTTCTGTCCTGTGTACCGCTGCTGCCACCACCTCCTCTTCTGTCCTGTGTACCGCTGCTGCCACCACCTCCTCTTCTGTCCTGTGTACCGCTGCTGCCACCTCCTCTTCTGTCCTGTGTACCGCTGCTGCCACCACCTCCTCTTCTGTCCTGTGTACCGCTGCTGCCACCTTCTCTTCTGTCCTGTGTACCGCTGCTGCTGCCGCCTCCTCTTCTGTGCTGACACGGCAGGAAATGTCTGTAAATGCCGCTCCCCCTGCGATGACTCCTCAGCCGGTCATTTAGTAGCAGATTTCCTGCCACTATCAGGAAGTGGAGCACAGCGGGGACCCGGGCACCATCGTTGCAGCACCGGCGGGGGATGTTTTTTTGATTTGTAATCTTTTGGTGTACCCTCTTGGGACGTGTTACTCCACCCCTACCCTGTGGTGTTGGCTGCACTCGGCTTCCTCCTCACTCGCTCCTTTCTGTCTCCAGATCATCTTGATGTCGACCATGATCTCCGCCGTCCTCTACTACATGAAGAGACATCGGTGGACTGTGCTGAAGTCCAGGAAGATGGTCTATAAACCTCCAAAGTAACGGAATGATTGTACTTCTTTCGGACCCTCCTCATCTGCGTTGGCGGCCTCGGCGGTGAGATCCTGGATCATGGCGTCAGTCCCTTTCCTGCCTCTGGAAGCTGCACTTGGACAGAAAACTCCGTTGTAATATTATTTCGGGCTCCTGTCTCCACAGGGTTCGCTCCTATATATTTTTCTTTTCTTATTTTTGCTTGTCGATCAGTATCGTCCATCTGAGAGGAGAAGGGACTGCGGGGGAATCACACAAAGTTCTCGTGTCCATTACAATCCCTTCCTGGGGAGGCTGATAAATTAAATAAAAAAAAATCTTTTAAAAGCCGCGGAGGGTGAAGGGTCATTCGTGTGCTCGCAATCTGCGCCGCGGAGTCTCGTGAGGATCGTCACCTGCAAGGAATGTTGGTTTTTCTGGATCCGCTGTGATGAGGTTTTATTTCTCAGCTGTTTGCTGGGGTTAGAGGAGCTGCCTTGGTTTTTGTGAGATTGAAGGCCTATCCTTAGGTCATCAGTGTATGATTGGTGGGAGTCCGACTCTCCGGCACCCGCACCGATCAGCTGTTTGAGGAGCCTACGGGGCCCCGGTGTGAACTACAGCTTCCTCCCAGCTTACCTAGCACAGCGCCTACATTGTATAGTGGCTGTGCTTGGTATTACAGCCCAGGTCCATTTACTTGAATGGGAGTGAGCTGCACCTAGGCCATGTGACCCGATGAACGTGATGTCACTGTCCTAGGAAGAATCGGTAGTCCATTAATTAGGTATTGAAGATCTATCGAATCATCCTGATCAAAAATTACCACACATCCTTTTGGGTTTGTTGTCCCTGGCTTGGTCAGGAGCGCTGCTGCAGATCATCAGGATGAGGACAGGTTTCAGTGCGGGCTGCCCCGGGCTTCTGCCTAACTCCAGCGGGGTTTACTGTGGGAGGATCACAATTCTGCGGCTGCGGGATCCTTGGGCCAGGAGACCAGCTACAGGTCATGTGGTCGGGACGTCGGAGGTCACGTGGACCCGGAAGTGCCCATAAGATGGAGAGGAACAAAGGGGTTTTGGCGTTTGCTCCACTACAGGCCTCTGCAGACTTCTCTTAAGCTCCCCAGGATGTCTCAGACAGCGATGTGGCCCACAAGCCTGCGGAGCCTCCTCACCCCGGTAAGCCTCCTCCAGATCCCATTACTGCACATATACCAGACCTTTTGTCTATTTGGGTGGTTGTGTCTCACTTCCAAGGTGGAGGTTCCCTATTTGTTTCTGTTTTCACTTTAAACTTCAGTTTTAAGGATGTTTCCTTTTTATTTTAGGGCAGGGACGCCGGTAATAGTGGAGAACCTCGAAAGAGCAGGAAAATGTGCCAAAGTGAAGTCTGAGGAATCTCCAACCGTGGTGGAAACTTTAAGGTCTCCTATAAAGGAGGAAGTTTACTCCACCATTGATGCAAAGCTATCTATTTAGCCCCAAAAGCCGTTTAGAGCTCAGCACTCAGAGATTTCTTCCGACTCAGAATCCATTTCCTAGGACGATGATTCTGGTTGTCCACTTTGTTCCATAGAAGAGACAGTCGCTTCTTAAAACAATTCGAGCTACTATTAATGTTGAGGACACAAGAGATCCATTCCATACAAGATCAAATGTTCCAGGGATTAAAGATAATGAGACATTATTATTTTTATTTTTTTCCTCCAGAACATGATAATATTAAAAAGTTGATACCAGATCAGTGGAGAGACCTGGAAAAAAAGATCTGGGGGATCACGAAATATCCCTTTAAAGAAGAACTCCCGCAAAAATCTTTATTCTCTGACCTGTTAGAAAGGTGTATGATGTAATCTGTAGTGAATGTAATCTTCTTATCAGAGACTGTATTTGTGAGTTATCCCCTCTCTTCTAATTGTAGCTGGGTCATGTGACCAACTCCCTGACCTCCAACTGACCCAGGACAGGAAGTCAGTTACTGCTCTATTCATTCCTATGAGACTCAGAGTGAGGCTCCCATAGGAATACATAGAGGAATAGACTTCCTGTCCACACATAAGGTGCTGTGTTATCTGGTGAGTCTGATTGCTGGTCACATGACACAGATGAGAAACATCAGGGAGATATAACTCACAAATACAGACACTGGTAAGAAAATGACATTCACTACAGATTACATCATGTACAGTTCTAGCAGGACATGGAATAACATTTTTTTTGCAGGAGTTCTTCTTTAATGAAGTTGATTCAGCTCAGTTGGATAAGATGAGAGTAGAGGCTTCTGTGGCTAGAATATAAAAAAAAAAAATGTCTTTACCGTTTGAGGATATGAGACTATTACGTGACCGTATGGATAAAAAATGTGAATCCATTTTAAAGAGATCTTAGGAGGCCTGTACAGTCATGGCCAAAAGTTTTGAGAATGATGCAAATATTAATTTTTACAAAGTCTACTGCTTCAGTTTTTAAAATGACAATTTGCATATACTCCAGAATGTTATAAAGAGTGATCAGCTTAACAGCAATTACTTGCAAAGTCAATATTTGCCTAGAAACTGAACTTTATCCCCCAAAACACATTTCAACATCATTGCAGCCCTGTCTTAAAAGGACCAGCTAACATCGTTTCAGTGATTGCTCCATTAACACAGGTTTGGGTGTTGATGAGGACAGGGCTGGAGATCAATCTGTCATGATTAAGTAAGAATGACACCACTGGACACTTTAAAAGGAGGCTGGTGCTTGGCATCATTGTTTCTCTTCTGTTAACCATGGTTCTCTCTAAAGAAACATGTGCAGTCATCATTGCACTGCACAAAAATGGCCTAACAGGGAAGAGTATCGCAGCTAGAAAGATTGCACCTCAGTCAACAATCTATCGCATCATCAAGAACTTCAAGGAGAGAGGTTCCATTGTTGCCAAAAAGGCTCCAGGGCGCCCAAGAAAGACCAGCAAGCGCCAGGACCGTCTCTTAAAAGTGTTTCAGCTGCGGGATCGGGCTACCAGCAGTGCAGAGCTTGCTCAGGAATGGCAGCAGGCAGGTGTGAGTGCATCTGCACGCACTGTGAGGCGGAGACTCTTGGCGCAAGGCCTGGTCTCAAGGAGGGCAGCAAAGAAGCCACTTCTCTCCAGAAAAAACATCAGGGACAGACTGATATTCTGCAAAAGGTACAGGGAGTGGACTGCTGAGGACTGGGGGAAAGTCATTTTCTCTGATGAATCCCCTTTTCGATTGTTTGGGACATCTGGAAAACAGCTTATTCGGAGAAGACGAGGTGAGCGCTACCACCAGTCTTGTCTCATGCCAACTGTAAAGCATCCTGAAACCATTCATGTGTGGGGTTGCTTCTCAGCCAAGGGAATCGGCTCTCTCACAGTCTTGCCTAAAAACACAGCCACGAATAAAGAATGGTACCAGAATGTCCTCCGAGAGCAACTTCTCCCAACCGTCCAAGAGCAGTTTGGCGATCAACAATGCCTTTTCCAGCATGATGGAGCACCTTGCCATAAAGCAAAGGTGATAACTAAATGGCTCAGGGAACAAAACATAGAGATTTTGGGTCCATGGCCTGGAAACTCCCCAGATCTTAATCCCATTGAGAACTTGTGGTCAATCATCAAGAGACGGGTGGACAAATAAGAACCTACAAATTCTGACAAAATGCAAGCATTGATTGTGCAAGAATGGACTGCTATCAGTCAGGATTTGGTCCAGAAGTTGATTGAGAGCATGCCAGGGAGAATTGCAGAGGTCCTGAAGAAGAAGGGTCAACACTGCAAATATTCACTTGCTGCATTAACTCATCCTAACTGTCAATATAAGCTTTTGTTACTCATAATATGATTGTAATTATATTTCTGTATGTGATAAAAACATCTGACAAACACACATAAAACCAGAGGGCAGCAGATCATGTGAAAATAGAAGATTTGTGTCATTCTCAAAACTTTTGGCCATGACTGTATGTCCATGTTGAGGCCTAGGACATTATCTTTATACAGTTAGAGGACCATCTGCTCTCAGGCAGGATATTTTATCTTCCATTCCGGAGTTAAGACAAGCTTCAGATTGTATTGCAGATGCTTCTGCAGACTTAGCTAAGCTCTCTGTAGATCCGCAGTGCTCTCTAATGCAGACAGGACGGTTTGGCCAAGGTCCTGGTCAGGGGACACAGCTTCTAAAAATAGGTTATGTGGAATTCCTTGTGAAGAAGATAAGTTGTTCGGTTCTGTCGCTCCTTTCGGAACCAAAAACCTGGTAGAAGAAAACTAGAAGAAAAGAAAATCCGCCAAAGGACTGATAACCCAGATAAATCTTCCAAACAGTCCAGTCAATGACACCGGATGCTGGGGGGAGACTAAAAACGTTCATATCAAATGGGAAACATTTGGGCCTCTCCTTGGATCCTAGATCTAGTTCAACAGGGATACAAACTACAATTCGATTTCTTCCCTCCAGAAAGATTTTTTTAAAACAGAAAACTGCAAGAGTACAGGCAACATCTTCTAGAATCCCAGATTCTGTTCCTCATGGAATTCTAATCCTGGTCCCAGAGGATTAGAAGGAAGGTTTATATTCCCCAGTCTTCTTGGTAAAAAAAAAAAAAATACTGAACGGTTCTTAGAGCCTCAACAGGCACAAAGTCTACAAAAAAGTCAAAATGGAGACTGTCAGATCAGTCAGCTGACACAGCACTGTTATATGGTGACTCTGGATCTGGCAAATACTTATTATCATGTGCTGATACCTATAAATATCAAAAATATTTAAGAATTGCCATCTTCCTGAAAAATTGCAATTTCAAGTTCTTCCTTCATCGGCACCCAGAATTCTTACAACATTAAGCACAGAGGTCTCGAGTTTTTTTCATGTACAAGGAATAATGTTCATTCGCAACTTAGACGACGTCCTTATTACAGCCCAGTCAAAAGATCAACTCGGGTGGTCCAGGACACACTACAGTGCTTAGGCTGGATGATAAATCTAGAGTAGTTAGCGCTTTCTCCCAACAACAAAGAGGGTTTTTTTTCCCTTTCATCTTCCATGGACGGCACATACCATGAGAGAGACCCTCCTCCCACCAGGTAGGGACAGGAAGCAAATAAAAGGATCCTCCTCCAGCTCCACCTCAGTGTCTTCCTGTCCCGTCCAGGTGGGGAGGAAGTGGAGCAGCACCGCAGTATGTACTGTTGGTCCTGGGTCGGTATTGGGCAGTATGGACCCAGGGAAACGTTGTTGTTTTATGACTACCATGCTGGGAAATTTTACCTCTGCAGTGCAGTTGGTGTCCGATATCCCGCTCCTATGGCACTACTGGAGTGGAGGCATGGTCAGCCGGACACTCAGGGAGTCCCTCCGGCCTTTCCCCGCTGCCTGATATGTTCAAGCAGAACCTGTTTCCCCACATGTTCCTGGCTCCGGTGGAGGAGATCCGGTCTGATAAGGGGATGGGCATGCTGTGGCGCCAAGATTGAAGGCGGAAGTCGCCCTCTGATCTGAGGTCTGAAGGTAGGAGTATAAAAGGGGTCATTTGGGGAGCAGCTTTTGTCCTGTGAATATGTATGAAATAGGACATGATGGAAGCTGCTCAGAGCACCACAGTTGTAAGTGTTGTTCAGCTTTTGGCGGTCTCTTGTGTTTGCCGAATTTGACTGTTCCAAATCTCTTATTTCCCCCTCTTGCCTTCTGGTGTGTCTGTTGGAGTGAAAGGGATAGTTCTCTGAAATCTAAAACTACCTCTAAAGCCTCTCGGCTTCAGGGCCTGGTTGTCTGCCTCTCGGCTTCAGGGCCTGGTTGTCTGCCTCTTGGCTTCAGGGCCTGGTTGTCTGCTTCAGGGCCTGGTTGACCGCCTGTGCGTCTAGCCTGCTGGCGGAACGCTTGTGCATCTATGCCTATCTGGCTGGCTGACTGAGTCAATGCCTATCTGGCTGACTAGCTTTGACTATGCCTGGATGACTGACTTTCCGTCTATGCCTATCTGGTTTTGAGTCCATGCCTGTCTGGCTGACTAGCTTTGACTCTATGCCTGGCTGACTTTGTGTCTAGGCCTGTCTGGTTTTCTGGCTTTGCGTCTAGGCCTGTCTGGCTGACTGACCTGAGAATACGCCCGTCTGGCTGACTGACCTGAGAATACGCCCGTCTGGCTGACTGACCTGAGAATACGCCCGTCTGGCTGACTGACCTGAGAATACGCCCGTCTGGCTGACTGACCTGAGAATACGCCCGTCTGGCTGACTGACCTGAGAATACGCCCGTCTGGCTGACTGACCTGAGAATACGCCCGTCTGGCTGACTGACTTGAGAATACGCCCGTCTGGCTGACTGACTTGAGAATACGCCCGTCTGGCTGACTGACTTGAGAATACGCCCGTCTGGCTGACTGACTTGAGAATACGCCCGTCTGGCTGACTGACTTGAGAATACGCCCGTCTGGCTGACTGACTTGAGAATACGCCCGTCTGGCTGACTGACTTGAGAATACGCCCGTCTGGCTGACTGACTTGAGAATACGCCCGTCTGGCTGACTGACTTGAGAATACGCCCGTCTGGCTGACTGACTTGAGAATACGCCCGTCTGGCTGACTAGCTTTGAGTCTATGGCTGCCTGTCTGGATCTCGCATCCTCAAACGGATCGTCTGCATTTAGCTGCCTGGTTGCTGAGAGGTTGACGCTTAGGGCTAGTGGCCTCTCTGAAGAAGTCATTTCCACCATGTTGCTAGCAGGAAACCGGTTACTTCCAAAATGTAATCCAGAATTGAAATAAATACTGTGATTGGTGTAAAAGTGAAGGAGTCTCTTCTCTTTACTTTTTCTGTTCAGTCAAGCTTAAATTTTCTTCAGGCAGGATTTCAGAAGGGGCCAAAACCGAGCACGTTGAGGGTACAGGTATCGGCTCTTAGTTCCGTATTTGATGAGAAGATTGCTTTGCATCCCTGGGTGCTCAGATTTTTCAAGGGTTTGGATAGGTTGAGGCCTAGACTTAAACCTTCTGTTTCTCCCTGGGACCCAAGTATCGTTCTTGCAGGTCTGTCGGAGCCTCCTTAAGTGAGATCCCTATTAGACTTCTGACCCTGTTCCTAGTGGCCATCTCCTCGGCTAGGAGGGTTGGAGAGATTCATACGTTCAAATTCAAAGAACCCTTTTAAAAATTTTAAGTGACAGGATTGTACTAAAATTTGATTGTTCCTTTTCTCCCAAAGTAGTCTCGGAGTTTCACAGGCAGGAGGAGGTCATTCTTCCTTCTTTCTGTGACAAGTTCTCTTCTCCCAAGGAAGAGAGGATTAATTGTTAGATGTCAGATGGGGTATTAATCACTACCTGGAGGTTACCAAACCTTGGAGGAAATCCTTTTTCTTCAGTTTCAAGGGAATAAAGAAGGATGCAGACCATCTAAAGCTTCCTTAAGTCGGTGGATTAGGTTGGCTTTCTGTGATACTTACAAGGCTAGGGCTATTGAACCCCCCTCCAAGTTCAAGGCTCATTCAACAAATGCCATTTCGGCTTCTTGGGCAGAACTTAGGGGGGCTTCTGTAGACCAAATATGTAGAGCAAGCAACTTGGTCTTCTCCTAATACATTTATTAAACACTATAGGATTGATGTGCTTAGGGCTGAGGAAGTGTCCTTTGGTAGGGAAGTTCTTCAGGCTGTGGTCCCGCCCTAAACTGTTGTATTTAATCAGGTATATCTCATGGTATGTGCCGTCGTGGAAGATAAAAGGGAAAAACCTAATTACACTTATACAAAAGTCATTTAATTATGTTCTAAGTTAAGAAGTTATTAACTTAGGTTGCACTTTAGTTAGTAGTGTGTGGTGTGTTTGGTGCTGCTGATTCTCCTAGGCTGTCCGGTTCCAGGAAGACACTGAGGTGGAGCTGGAGGAGGATCCTTTTATTTGCTTCCTGTCCCTACCTGGTAGGAGGGTCTCTCATGGTATGAGGAAATTACCGGTAAGTCTAATTAGGTTTTTTTTTAGGAATTTTGCTGAACTCCCAGGATATGACATCTTTTCTAACAGAACAGAAAAAACAGAACCGGATCACGAAGGTTTCCAATTATCAATAACAAAGATTATCTTTCAGAGAAGTAATGAGGATTCTAGGTTTAATGACTTCTGCTGTCCCAGCTGTAAAATGGGTGCAGGCTCATGTGAGAATCCTACAAAATTTTCTCTTAACTTGAAACAAAAGTCAGTTCTCCCCGGACAAAAAAAAGTAAAATTGCCTATTTCAGTAAAAAGTTCACTGTGGTGGTGGCTGAGGCTGAAGAATCTAAATCTGGGGGTGCAGTGGTGTCAATCAAACCAGGTGATTATCTCAACAGATCAGGTTAGCCCATTGCGATCAGCAGTCGATTCAGGGAACCTTTTTTTTTGTGGAAATGTTTCTTCGTCAATTGTGCCCTCCTAAACTGAGCGCTGTCACTCATGCCCTTCCCCTCTGCTATGACATTACCTCTCCATTGTGTCCACTGCCTGGACCTGCACACCACAGTACAAGCTGCGGGGATCGGCCTCACTGTATGTATGGCACATGCGCAGTACAGCTGACTTTTTCTCACTGCAGGACTGCCAGGAGTGCAATGACAGCCATCTCGGTGGTCCTGCAGAAAAGTCAGAGGCGTGGCGCGTGTGCAGTACACACAATGAGGCCAGTGCCCGCAGTACGGTGGTGTTTGTGCCCAGGCAGGATGTGGAGAGATGATGTCACAGTCAGAAGGGAAGGGCATCTGTGACATCACATGAAGTTAGGAGTGCACGAAGGAGGTAGTAGGATAACAGGTGGCCTTAGGCTCTTTGAACGCTTGGAAACTCCTTCCTGGGTAATAAGTGCCTTATTTGCATGTCACACTAACCTCATTTTCTTACAATCAGAAATGTAAAAGATACCAATGGTTTGTTTCAAATGATGTTCTAGTGCAAAACGGCACCTCAGCATTCGTTATATAGGTGAAATACTGGTGACAGACTCCCTTTAAATTGTTTTCTGCGGGCACCAGAGCTCACTGTCTACTGTTTGGTTCAGTGTAGTGAGCTCCCTCTAGTGGTGGCTGTATAATCTGTATGTAGTGAGCTCCCTCTAGTGGTGGCTGTATAATATGTATGTAGTGAGCTCCCTCTAGTGGTGGCTGTATAATCTGTATGTAGTGAGCTCCCTCTAGTGGTGGCTGCAGGCAGACAGAATTTTGATGAATTGTGCTGAACATAAGGAATGGAAATTTTCAGGTGGAACAAATTTTCTTGTTCCAACGCGTTCTCAGGAGCAGAAATGGACATAAATTGCAAAACAAAAGGGAAAGGAGTTCTGGATAGCGGTTAAACGTCCTGTGCTAAAGGCCAAACTGCCAGGTGCCCAAAGATCAGATGGTAATACTTGTCAAACGTATTCAGAGCTGCATCACAGATATGTACATTTAACACATTAGCAAATTTTGACTGGGAGGCCTCAGACGTCCTACCTGAGTGACATCACAAGGAGGGATAAATCCTGTAAGGAAGATCAGTCAACAACCACTGAAGAAAAATACATTCGGAGGTGCTGAGTTATTTTAAGAGAATTTGGTAGAGACTTTGACATCCAATACATGTAAACACTGGTGGTCTTCGTTCACTGTGTTTGGTCAAAAAACTTGTAGACAAATCTTTTGAGTAGAAACAGAGAAGAAAAGTGTAAAAAGTTCTTACTGGAAACTGGTGAGAACTTCAGATCAGGCTCTTTACTGGACAAGGCCTGCAGTTCACAAAGTCTGTAGCCAGGAGTAATCGCCACTATCTTCAGAATTTCCCTCATCAAAGGTTTTTTTTAGAACTAAATAATACTCAGTTGGACAAGGCTTTCTAACAGCCAGAGGTTGTGCACTAGATTGAAAAGCCTAGATACCAATGGTGACTTAGAAAACTTCTGAAAAGACATTACTGGAACTGAACTGTTAGGCCCCTTTCACACGAGCGAGTTTTCCGCACGGGTGAAATGTGTGATGTGAACGCATAGCACCCGCACTGAATCCTGACCCATTCATTTCTATGGGTCTGTGTACATGAGCGGTTTTTTTCAAGCATCAGTTCTGCGTTGTGTGAAAAATGCAGCATGTTCTATATTCTGCGTTTTTCACGCAGTCCTGGCCCCATAGAAGTGAATGGGGCTTCAGTGAAAAACTCAGTGTCCTGAAGCAAGTGCGAATGCAATGCGTTTTTCACTGATGGTTGCTAGGAGATGTTGTTTGTAAACCTTCAGTTTTTTATCACGCGCGTGAAAAACGCTTCAAAACGCATCGCACCCGCGTGGAAAAAACAACAACTAAACGCAATTGCAGACAAAACTGACTGAACTTGCTTGTAAAATGGTGCGAGTTTTCCTGAACGCATCCGGACCGAATCTGTCACGCTCGGAATTGATCTTCAGGCCCTTTGCAAACTCCTTTTTGCAGGAGTTTTTGAACGTCAGAAATGGATGACTGGGTGAGAAGATTTTTATTACTTCAGGCAGAAAATGCTTTCCATGTTAAGAAAACTTTACTGACTTCAACATCTAAGACTTTTCTTCAGGTCCAGGCTGTCGGCTTCAGTTTGTCAGGATATGAATGATAGAACCTCATTTGGAGAAGGTCTGGATGTTGTGGTCTCCAATAGTCTCCGATTTTCTGACTCTGCCATTCCTGTTCTTCAGTAATCTGTGAAGAATAGTAACAGAACCAAAGATTTTCCTTGGTTGAACTGTGACAGCTTCTCATATACCCCCCGGGTCTCAGACCGCCAGTATTAAAGGGATATTCTGGTTCCTACAAGTTATTAGGGGATAGGAAATAACTGATCAGTGGTGGTTCAATCACCAACCCTGAGGACGGGGGTCAGTTCTCCATGGGACTGCCTGACATGGGTGAGCGCTCTACTTAGCTATATCTAGAAGAACATGAATGGGGCAGTATTAAGGTGGGGGATGAGCGAGGTCCCAATGCTCGGACCCCCACGAACCAGTTATCCATCCAGCTGGAAAACTCCTTTAAGGTGACCCCGGATACAGCTCAGCCGGTGACACTTCCCAGCTGCAATCACAGGAAGGACGACTCAGCGGATGATCTGCAGCAGTCACTTTAATGCAAATTAATCAGAATATAAATTACATTTATACATTTCAAAATATATTTAATTGGCCTTAAGAAAAGAAAGCAACAGAGACGTCGCCGAGAGAGGAAGAGGGCAGGAAGTCAGAGGAAGAAGAGACACCGCCAAGAGGGGCAGGAAGTCAGAGGAAGAAGAGACACCGCCGAGAGGGGCAGGAAGTCAGAGGAAGAAGAGACACCGCCGAGAGAGGAGGAGGGCAGGAAGTCAGAGGAAGAAGAGACACCGCCGAGAGGGGCAGGAAGTCAGAGGAAGAAGAGACACCGCCGAGAGGGGCAGGAAGTCAGAGGAAGAAGAGACACCGCCGAGAGGGGCAGGAAGTCAGAGGAAGAAGAGACACCGCCGAGAGGGGCAGGAAGTCAAAGGAGGAAGAGACACTGCCGAGAGAGGAGAGGGGCAGGAAGTCAGAGGAAGAAGAGACACCGCCGAGAGGGGCAGGAAGTCAGAGGAAGAAGAGACACCGCCGAGAGTGGCAGGAAGTCAAAGGAGGAAGAGACACCGCTGAGAGAGGAGGAGGGCAGGAAGTCAGAGGAGAAAGAGACACCGCAGAGAGAGGAGAGGGGCAGGAAGTCAGAGGAAGAAGAGACACCGCCAAGAGGGGCAGGAAGTCAGAGGAAGAAGAGACACCGCCGAGAGGGGCAGGAAGTCAAAGGAGAAAGAGACACCTCCAAGAGAGAGGAGAGGGACAGGAAGTCAGAGGAGAAAGAGATGCCGCCGAGAGAGGAGAGGTGCAGGAAGTCAGAGGAGGAAGAAAGACGCTGCAGAGAGGAGATTTAGACCGGGAGGCCAACATGAGGCAGACCCTTTGTATTTACAGACTTCCTGTATATGGCTGTAATATGTGAGACACTAGAGGATGGCCGCGCTTCTGATCATCTGAGGCCTCGTTCAGACAGGACATAATGTGTTACCGCCACAAATCCCGCTGTGACCACAGGTCTGATGCACTTACAGCAGCGTCCGTCCCTGTGATGCTGTGTTTTTGGGTCATTAGACCCGCGGTCGGGAAGGTTTGGGGCTATAGAAAAGTGCGGCCACATTACGGTGATCTGAATGAGGCCTTACACGTTCTGAACCACAAGTCTTATCCAACCACATCCATAGCTGCGGATTAATCATGGCTTCTGCTCCAGTCACACCAAGAGCTGCAGTCACAATTCTGCTGATATCCCCTATGCTTTCCCTTCAGATGCAGGAGCCGTGAGGAAGAGGAAGGAGTGAACTCGCCGGTTCTGCTGGCTTTACATACTCGGGGGTCGGGGTGGATTTTATATTTTTGGACCAAACCGGGGTTCGGCCTGACCGTAGTGTCACACAAGTCGCCTGAATTTACCGATGAGGAAAACGGTAGAAATCAAGGGAGCGGCACGGCGTCTTCATTTACAGGGTCCCCGGCTCAAGGACCCGCACTCAGTGACCTTCTGTGATGACAACTATAAGTGGAGTTTCCCTTTAAATGTGAAATCAAAAGTAGACAAAAAAAAAAAGTCAGATCTTCTGTAGAGTAAACCCCGGGGGTCTCCTGCGCGCAGTGTGTACTGGGGTCTATGAAATGTAGGAGTGAGTGGCGCCCCCTGTGGCGAGGAGGCGTCATTGCATCTTTCTGCTTAGGTTACGGACGGCACATCATCAGCAGTGGCTTTGTTCCCTGCCTGTCTGCTGAGGTTTTATCCAGGATTACCATTGGCGTTACATCAACGAGGCGCGAGGTGTGAGGCACGGAGGAGGCAGATGCTTGGATATAATGGATGAGCAACGTCTCTGTCGCCTTGCTAATGATCAGTGACAGTTCTGACATCTTGGATCACATTTCCTTCCGTTCATGTTGCACTGACATCCCCCAGACGTGTCCCCGGGGCCCTGCGCACAAGAAGAGGCCTCATCAGAGAGCACATAATCCGCGACAAGATGGCGGCCAGCATCACGCCATGGCCACGGGACACACGGCTTCTGATGCGTCCTGGATGCAGGCTGCCACCTTGTCAGCGTTCACACTGTGTTTCATAGCGTAATTTTCAAGATCTCTGCTTGCTGTCACTGATTAGGAGCTGACGTCCAGGATGGAGGACTGATTACACTGATGGGTTTTTGTTACAGTGTGTCAGTGTAGTCAGTCCTCCGTCAGCAGGACACGTGACAGCCGTGATACTCCCCTGCAGGGGGTGCTATCACCAGGGACTGTCTAGATCCAGTCCCTACAAACCCCGCCGACTCCACTTTACCTGTGGCCCCCAGCGAGGGCCCTTGGTGACCCAGCATATCTCGGTCTGACACATGGTACAGCGGATCCAGTCACAGCCATCCTTCTTCTGCACGATGATCTTACACGCTGGACAGTACATGGCCTCTCCCGTCTGCACCAGGGTCTGAGAAAACAGAGGAGAGTCCATGACACATCTCCCCCTACAGGCTCCTCACACTCACTGCAAGGACGGAGCAGGAGATTTACTTTTTACACACATGCACACACCACACAGGCGCTCACCTGCACACACCCACAGGCGCTCACCTGCACACACCACACAGGCGCTCACCTGCACACACCACAGAGGCGCTCACCTGCACACACCACAGAGGCGCTCACCTGCACACACCCACAGGCGCTCACCTGCACACACCACACAGGCGCTCCACCTGCACACACACACACAGGCGCTCGCCTGCACACACCACACAGGCGCTCACCTGCACACACCACACAGGCGCTCACCTGCACACACACTACATGCGCTCACCTGCACACACACACACAGGCGCTCACCTGCACACACACAGACGCTCACCTGCACACACCACACAGGCGCTCACCTGCACACACCACACAGGCGCTTCACTTGCACCACACCACACAGGCGCTCACCTGCACACACCAACACAGGCGTTCACCTGCACACACCCACAGGGGGTCACCTGCACACACCCCACAGGCGCTCACCTGCACACACCCACAGGCGCTCACCTGCACACACACACACAGGCGCCACCTGCACACCACAGGCGCTCACCTGCACACACACACACAGGCGCTCACCTGCACACACCACACAGGCGCTCACCTGCACACACACACAGGCGCTCACCTGCACACACCACACAGGCGCTCACCTGCACACACACACAGGCGCTCACCTGCACACACACACACAGACGCTCACCTGCACACACACACACACGCTCACCTGCACACACACACACACAGACGCTCACCTGCACACACACACACACAGCGCTCACCTGCACACACACACAGCGCTCACCTGCACACACCACACAGACGCTCACCTGCACACACCACACAGACGCTCACCTGCACACACCCATAGGCGCTCACCTGCACACACACACAGGCGCTCACCTGCACACACACACACAGACGCTCACCTGCACACATACACACAGCGCCTCACCTGCACACACACACACAGGCGCTCACCTGCACACACACACACACAGGCGCTCACCTGCACACACACACACACAGGCGCTCACCTGCACACACACCACACAGGCGCTCACCTGCACACACACACACAGGCGCTCACCTGCACACACACACACAGGCGCTCACCTGCACACACCACACACAGGTGCTCACCTGCACACACCACACAGGCGCTCACCTGCACACACCACACAGGCGCTCACCTGCACACACCACATAGGCGCTCACCTGCACACACCACACAGGCGCTCACCTGCACACACACACACAGGCGCTCACCTGCACACACCACACAGGCGCTCACCTGCACACACCACATAGGCGCTCACCTGCACACACCACTCAGGCGCTCACCTGCACACACCACACAGGCGCTCACCTGCACACACCACACAGGCGCTCACCTGCACGCACACACTCACACACAGGTACTCACCTGCACACACCACACAGGCGCTCACCTGCACACACCACACAGGCACTCACACCCACAGGCGCTCCCCCGCACACACACACAGGCGCTCCCCCGCACACACCCACAGGCGCTCACCTGCACACACACACACAGGCACTCACCTGCACACACACACAGACGCTCACCTGCACACACAGGCGCTCACCTGCACACACAGGCGCTTACCTGCACACACACACACAGGCGCTCACCTGCACACACCACACAGACGCTCACCTGCACACACACACAGGCGCTCACCTGCACACACACAGACGCTCACCTGCACACACCACACAGGCGCTCACCTGCACACACCACACAGGCGCTCACCTGCACACACCACACAGGCGCTCACCTGCACACACCACACAGGCGCTCACCTGCACACACCACACAGGCGCTCACCTGCACACACCACACAGGCGCTCACCTGCACACACACACAGGCGCTCACCTGCACACACACACACACAGACGCTCACCTGCACACACACACAGACACAGACGCTCACCTGCACACACACACACAGGCGCTCACCTGCACACACACACACAGGCGCTCACCTGCACACACACAGGCGCTCACCTGCACACCACACAGTCGCTCACCTGCACACACCCACAGGCGCTCACCTGCACACACACACAGGCGCTCACCTGCACACACACACAGGCGCTCACCTGCACACACACACACAGACGCTCACCTGCGCACACACACACAGACGCTCACCTGCGCACACACACACAGGCGCTCACCTGCGCACACACACACAGGCGCTCACCTGCGCACACACACACAGGCGCTCACCTGCACACACACACACAGGCGCTCACCTGCACACACACACACAGGCGCTCACCTGCACACACCACACAGGCGCTCACCTGCACACACCACACAGGCGCTCACCTGCACACACCACACAGGCGCTCACCTGCACACACACACACAGGCGCTCACCTGCACACACACACACAGGTGCTCACCTGCACACACCACACAGGCACTCACACCCACAGGCGCTCACCTGCACACACACACACAGGCGCTCACCTGCACACACCACACAGGCGCTCACCTGCACACACCACATAGGCGCTCACCTGCACACACCACTCAGGCGCTCACCTGCACACACCACACAGGCGCTCACCTGCACACACCACACAGGCGCTCACCTGCACGCACACGCAGGCACTCACACACAGGCGCTCACCTGCACACACCACACAGGCACTCACACCCACAGGCGCTCCCCCGCACACACACACAGGCGCTCCCCCGCACACACCCACAGGCGCTCACCTGCACACACACACACAGGCACTCACCTGCACACACACACAGACGCTCACCTGCACACACAGGCGCTCACCTGCACACACAGGCGCTTACCTGCACACACACACACAGGCGCTCACCTGCACACACCACACAGACGCTCACCTGCACACACCACACAGACGCTCACCTGCACACACCACACAGACGCTCACCTGCACACACCACACAGGCGCTCACCTGCACACACACACAGGCGCTCACCTGCACACACACACACAGACGCTCACCTGCACACACACACACAGACGCTCACCTGCACACACACACACAGGCGCTCACCTGCACACACACAGGCGCTCACCTGCACACACCACACAGTCGCTCACCTGCACACACCCACAGGCGCTCACCTGCACACACACACAGGCGCTCACCTGCACACACACACACAGACGCTCACCTGCACACACACACACAGGCGCTCACCTGCGCACACACACACAGGCGCTCACCTGCGCACACACACACAGGCGCTCACCTGCGCACACACACACAGGCGCTCACCTGCACACACACACACAGGCGCTCACCTGCACACACCACACAGGCGCTCACCTGCACACACCACACAGGCGCTCACCTGCACACACACACACAGGCGCTCACCTGCACACACACACACACACAGGCGCTCACCTGCACACACACACACACACAGGCACTCACACCCACAGGCGCTCACCTGCACACACCACACAGGCGCTCACCTGCACACACACACACAGGCGCTCACCTGCACACACCACACAGGCGCTCACCTGCACACACCACACAGGCGCTCACCTGCACACACCACTCAGGCGCTCACCTGCACACACCACACAGGCGCTCACCTGCACACACCACACAGGCACTCACCTGCACACACCACACAGGCGCTCACCTGCACACACCACACAGGCACTCACACCCACAGGCGCTCACCTGCACACACACACAGGCGCTCCCCCGCACACACCCACAGGCGCTCACCTGCACACACCCACAGGCGCTCACCTGCACACACACACAGGCGCTCACCTGCACACACACACAGGCGCTCACCTGCACACACACACACAGACGCTCACCTGCACACACACACACAGGCGCTCACCTGCGCACACACACACAGGCGCTCACCTGCACACACACACACAGGCGCTCACCTGCACACACCACACAGGCGCTCACCTGCACACACCACACAGGCGCTCACCTGCACACACACACACAGGCGCTCACCTGCACACACACACACAGGCGCTCACCTGCACACACACACACACAGGCGCTCACCTGCACACACACACACACAGGCACTCACACCCACAGGCGCTCACCTGCACACACCACACAGGCGCTCACACCCACAGGCGTTCACCTGCACACACACACACAGGCGCTCACCTGCACACACCACACAGGCGCTCACCTGCACACACCACACAGGCGCTCACCTGCACACACCACTCAGGCGCTCACCTGCACACACCACACAGGCGCTCACCTGCACACACCACACAGGTACTCCCCCCGCACGCAGGCACACACACAGGTACTCACCTGCACACACCACACAGGCGCTCACCTGCACACACCACACAGGCACTCACACCCACAGGCGCTCACCTGCACACACACACAGGCGCTCCCCCGCACACACCCACAGGCGCTCACCTGCACACACACACAGGCGCTCACCTGCACACACACACAGACGCTCACCTGCACACACACACACAGGCACTCACCTGCACACACACACAGACGCTCACCTGCACACACAGGCGCTCACCTGCACACACCACACAGGCGCTCACCTGCACACACCACACAGGCGCTCACCTGCACACACCACACAGGCACTCACCTGCACACACACACAGGCGCTCACCTGCACACACACACACAGACGCTCACCTGCACACACACACACAGGCGCTCACCTGCACACACACAGACGCTCACCTGCACACACCACACAGACGCTCACCTGCACACACCACACAGGCGCTCACCTGCACACACCCACAGGCGCTCACCTGCACACACACAGGCGCTCACCTGCACACACACACAGGCGCTCACCTGCACACACACACAGACGCTCACCTGCACACACACAGGCACTCACCTGCACACACCCACAGGCGCTCACCTGCACACACCACACAGGCGCTCACCTACACACACCACACAGGCACTCACCTGCACACACCCACAGGCGCTCACCTGCACACACCACACAGGCGCTCACCTGCACACACACACACACAGGCGCTCACCTGCACACACCACACAGGCGCTCACCTGCGCACACCACACAGGCGCTCACCTGCACACACCCACAGGCGCTCACCTGCACACACACACACACAGGCGCTCACCTGCACACACACACACAGGCGCTCACCTGCACACACACACACAGGCGCTCACCTGCACACACACACACAGGCGCTCACCTGCACACACACACACACACAGACGCTCACCTGCACACACACAGGCACTCACCTGCACACACACACACACAGACAGACGCTCACCTGCACACACACACACAGACGCTCACCTGCGCACACCACACACAGGCGCTCACCTGCGCACACACACACAGGCGCTCACCTGCACACACACACACAGGCGCTCACCTGCACACACCACACAGGCGCTCACCTGCACACACCACACAGGCGCTCACCTGCACACACCACACAGGCGCTCACCTGCACACACACACACAGGCGCTCACCTGCACACACACACACAGGTGCTCACCTGCACACACCACACAGGCACTCACACCCACAGGCGCTCACCTGCACACACACACACAGGCGCTCACCTGCACACACCACACAGGCGCTCACCTGCACACACCACATAGGCGCTCACCTGCACACACCACTCAGGCGCTCACCTGCACACACCACACAGGCGCTCACCTGCACACACCACACAGGCGCTCACCTGCACGCACACGCAGGCACTCACACACAGGCGCTCACCTGCACACACCACACAGGCACTCACACCCACAGGCGCTCCCCCGCACACACACACAGGCGCTCCCCCGCACACACCCACAGGCGCTCACCTGCACACACACACACAGGCACTCACCTGCACACACACACAGACGCTCACCTGCACACACAGGCGCTCACCTGCACACACAGGCGCTTACCTGCACACACACACACAGGCGCTCACCTGCACACACCACACAGACGCTCACCTGCACACACCACACAGACGCTCACCTGCACACACCACACAGGCGCTCACCTGCACACACACACAGGCGCTCACCTGCACACACACACACAGACGCTCACCTGCACACACACACACAGACGCAGACGCTCACCTGCACACACACACACAGGCGCTCACCTGCACACACACAGGCGCTCACCTGCACACACCACACAGTCGCTCACCTGCACACACCCACAGGCGCTCACCTGCACACACACACAGGCGCTCACCTGCGCACACACCACACAGGCGCTCACCTGCGCACACACACACAGGCGCTCACCTGCGCACACACACACAGGCGCTCACCTGCACACACACACACAGGCGCTCACCTGCACACACCACACAGGCGCTCACCTGCACACACCACACAGGCGCTCACCTGCACACACACCACACAGGCGCTCACCTGCACACACACACACAGGCGCTCACCTGCACACACACACCACACAGGCGCTCACCTGCACACACACACACACAGGCACTCACCACCCACAGGCGCTCACCTGCACACACCACACAGGCGCTCACCTGCACACACACACACAGGCGCTCACCTGCACACACCACACAGGCGCTCACCTGCACACACCACACAGGCGCTCACCTGCACACACCACTCAGGCGCTCACCTGCACACACCACACAGGCGCTCACCTGCACACACCACACAGGCGCTCACCTGCACACACCACACAGGCACTCACCTGCACACACCACACAGGCGCTCACCTGCACACACCACACAGGCACTCACACCCACAGGCGCTCCCCTGCACACACACACAGGCGCTCCCCGCACACACCCACAGGCGCTCACCTGCACACACCCACAGGCGCTCACCTGCACACACACACAGGCGCTCACCTGCACACACACACAGGCGCTCACCTGCACACACACACAGGCGCTCACCTGCACACACACACACAGGCGCTCACCTGCACACACACACACAGGCGCTCACCTGCGCACACACACACAGGCGCTCACCTGCACACACACACACAGGCGCTCACCTGCACACACCACACAGGCGCTCACCTGCACACACCACACAGGCGCTCACCTGCACACACACACACAGGCGCTCACCTGCACACACACACACAGGCGCTCACCTGCACACACACACACACAGGCGCTCACCTGCACACACACACACACAGGCACTCACACCCACAGGCGCTCACCTGCACACACCACACAGGCGCTCACACCCACAGGCGTTCACCTGCACACACACACACAGGCGCTCACCTGCACACACCACACAGGCGCTCACCTGCACACACCACACAGGCGCTCACCTGCACACACCACTCAGGCGCTCACCTGCACACACCACACAGGCGCTCACCTGCACACACCACACAGGTACTCCCCCCGCACGCAGGCACACACACAGGTACTCACCTGCACACACCACACAGGCGCTCACCTGCACACACCACACAGGCACTCACACCCACAGGCGCTCACCTGCACACACACACAGGCGCTCCCCCGCACACACCCACAGGCGCTCACCTGCACACACACACAGGCGCTCACCTGCACACACACACAGACGCTCACCTGCACACACACACACAGGCACTCACCTGCACACACACACAGACGCTCACCTGCACACACAGGCGCTCACCTGCACACACCACACAGGCGCTCACCTGCACACACCACACAGGCGCTCACCTGCACACACCACACAGGCGCTCACCTGCACACACCACACAGGCGCTCACCTGCACACACACACAGGCGCTCACCTGCACACACACACACAGACGCTCACCTGCACACACACACACAGGCGCTCACCTGCACACACACAGACGCTCACCTGCACACACCACACAGACGCTCACCTGCACACACCACACAGGCGCTCACCTGCACACACCCACAGGCGCTCACCTGCACACACACAGGCGCTCACCTGCACACACACACAGGCGCTCACCTGCACACACACACACACACAGACGCTCACCTGCACACACACAGGCACTCACCTGCACACACCCACAGGCGCTCACCTGCACACACCACACAGGCGCTCACCTACACACACACACACACACAGACGCTCACCTGCACACACCACACAGGCACTCACCTGCACACACCCACAGGCGCTCACCTGCACACACCACACAGGCGCTCACCTGCACACACCACACAGGCGCTCACCTGCACACACACACACACAGGCGCTCACCTGCACACACCACACAGGCGCTCACCTGCGCACACCACACAGGCGCTCACCTGCACACACCCACAGGCGCTCACCTGCACACACACACACACAGGCGCTCACCGCACACACACACAGGCGCTCACCTGCACACACACACACAGGCGCTCACCTGCACACACACACACAGGCGCTCACCTGCACACACACAGGCGCTCACCTGCACACACACACACACAGACAGACGCTCACCTGCACACACCACACAGGCACTCACCTGCACACACCCACAGGCGCTCACCTGCACACACCACACAGGCGCTCACCTGCACACACACACACAGGCGCTCACCTGCACACACCACACAGGCGCTCACCTGCGCACACCACACAGGCGCTCACCTGCACACACCCACAGGCGCTCATCGCACACACCACACAGGCGCTCACCTGCACACACACACACACAGGCGCTCACCTGCACACACACACACAGGCGCTCACCTGCACACACACACACAGGCGCTCACCTGCACACACACAGGCGCTCACCTGCACACACCACACAGGCACTTACACCCACAGGCGCTCACCTGCACACACACACACACAGGCACTCCCCCGCACACACACAGGTACTCGCCTGCACACAGAGGTACAGCAGGAGACTTCTGTGCACACCTGCATAAACACCTGCACAGACAGGCAGAGCAGGAGACATGCACACACACACTATATAATGTGCACGTTGCAGAGCAGAGGTCTCCGGACTGCGCCTCTCCGGCTGTTGTGACAGGACATGATGGAAGTTGCAGTTTCACAACACCTGGAGATCCACAGGTTGGAGGTCACTGACCCCCAGGTTCAGGTAGTACCGGGTCCTCACCTTCAGCATGTCGCTGGTCTGTTTAGCGGCAGCGTCATTCTGGGCGCGGATGCGAAGGTCATCCTGGTATTCTTTACAGTTCATCCCATCGTGTATGGCCTGGGGTGGGGAGAAGTCAGCAGGTATAAATGTAAGTGATGTCCCCACCCTAGGACCCCAACCACGTGCAGCCATGATAGGTCATACTGCCGGCACAGAGCAAAACCCAGCACCACCGGACCTGCCGCCTTCTGGAGCTCATTATGACCTCGATGTACAGAATCCCTGCTGCCTGCACTAACCATTCCCCGTGCACCCAGTGCTGCCCCCTCCAGGCCGCCCCCATCATCGCTGCACACTGTACCTTGCAGATCAGGCAGTTCTGAGCGTCACAAATAGGACAGATAAACTCATTGACCGAGTCTTCGTAGATGCACCATCCTTTACAGTCCGCAGTCCGGCAATGGTAACTGTTCTGGCTTCTGCTCTCCGCCACCACCAGGCCGCGCTCCAGGAAGCGAGTGTACTCGTCCGCTGACACCAACTGCAAGCACAGAGACACAGCACACATACAGAATGGAGCAGACGAGTGCGGTCCTCCCCGAACAGAGGGAGACAGGATGAGCAGAGCAGGAAGAGAGGGAGGAAGAAGAGAAGAACAGAGAAGGCAAAGGAAGTGCAGAGGTAGAAGAGAGGGACAGAACAGAGGAAGAAAAGCAGGAAAGAGCAGGAGAAAGACTGGTGAAGAACAGAAGGAGAGAGAGCAACAGCAGAGGAGAAAATGGATGAAGAGCAGAGAAGGAAGAAAGGGAAGAGCAGAGGGACAGAGAAGGGAAGAGCAGAGGAAGGAAACGGGATGAGCCGATGAAGAGAAGGACAGAGAAAGCAAAGGAAGAGGTAGAATATAGGGATAGAACAGAGCAAGAAAAGAGAAGCGCAGAGGAGTAAGAGACAGAGAAAGCAGAGGAAGAAGAGGAGGAAGACTGGTGAAGAGCAGAAAGGAGAGGAAGAGCAGAAGAGGAAAATGGGTGAAGGGCAAAGGAGGAAGAGAAGAACTAAGAAGGGGAAGACAAAGGAAGAGCAGAGGTAGAAGAGAAGGATGGAGCAGAGGAAGAAAAGCAAGGAACAGCAGAGGAGGCAGACCGCTGAAGGGCAGAAGGAATGAGAGGAAGAGCAGAAGGAGAAAGAGAAGGAAAGACCAGAGGAAGAAGGGAAAAGCAGAGGATGAAAAGAGCAATAAATGAGAGGAATGAGCAGTGGAGAACGGTGGGTGAAGAGCAGACAGAAAGAGGGATACAGCAGAGGAGGAAGAGATGGACAGAGCAGAAGAAAAAGAAGGGAAGAACAGAGGAAGAAGATGGGAGAAGAGCAAAGGAGGGAAAAGCTGAGGAGGAAGATGGGAGAAGGCCAGGGAAGAAGAGTGGTGAAAATTAGGAGAAGAGAGGGAGAGGGCAAGAGGAAGAGAGAAGAAAGCAGAGGAGAGCACATGAGAAAGAAAAGAAACAAGGATGTAAGGAAAGTAGACGAGGGAAGGAAAGAGGTGGAGGATAAGAAGAGAAGAAACAGAAGAAGAGATGAAAAGATAATTGGAAATTAGAAGGAAAAATAAGGACAAGACAGGTAAAGAGAAAACACAGAAAAAATAGAGGAGATGAGAAGGAAAGGATAAAGAATGGAGGATAATAGGAGGAAGGAGAGAAGGGACAGCGGCGATGTGAATGTCTGTGGCCTCAGATCCTGCCCTTCCCCTATAGTCCTGCAGACATGGGGGCAGCAGAGGTGCGGTCCTCACACTCCGGGGGGGAGACTCTGAGATCAGGAACGTCTCCACCTCCGGTCACTCACCGCTCGGACCTCTCTCTCCTGCAGCTTTCGGTCACAGGCGTACGTCTCATCCCGGAACGGGCAGGACACCTCAGGATCCTCGCAGCAGTTCACCACTTGTCTGAGACATTCCCTGAGGAGGCGAAGAAGACGTCTTGTGTTATACTCCAATCACAGCCAGAGCTGCAGTAACTCTTCTGCTCACCCTCCATCCCACAGGCCAGGATTCCTTGCTGCTTTGGGAGGTTTATACTCCAGGTATTGGGGGGGGGTATATGGATGAGGGTTTCCCACAATGCACTGCACCAGATAGCATCACATTACGGGAGCGCGGTCAGTGCCGGGAGCAGGCGGTGGAACTGTGGAGGTGATCGGAGAATACAACATAACAGCACTATGGTTGCTGGAGGTTTGGACTGGAATAGAAGACATGGTGTATTGTGATTGCAGCTTTGGTTCTAATTGGAGTAGAAAACATTTTCTGACAGTAGAAGCAAACACAGCACTGCGCACAAGAACCTCACATTTCTAACGTATCACACTCTGTGTTTGTGGAGTGCTGGTGCATTGCATTGTTTTTGCACTTTCAGCCGCGGCGACGTTCACCTGCGGACTGTGATGTGCTGACTGACCCCCATTTCTTTCTTTACAGACTCCTTAAAGGGGTTCTCCAGTAATGTGATACTGATGGCTTATCAATATCAGATCGGTGGGGGTCCGAGTCAATGTGCTCACTGGGGCTCTGATGAGACTGATCAGCATCGGGTCCCGGGAGTCGGACCCCTGCCGATCTGATACTAATAATCTGTCCTGAGCACAGGTCAACAATATTAAATACCAAGATGACCGCTTTAATGCAACTTTGGTTGCAACTGGAGTAAGACATCTAAGAGCAGAATTTTGATTGCCGGTTTGGATGTGACTAGAGCTTAAAGGGGTCCTCTCACTTCAGTAAGGGGCATTTATCATGTAGAGAAAGTTAATACAAGGCACTTCCTAATGTATTGTGATTCTTTATATTGCCTCCTTTGCTGGCTGGATTCATTTTTCCATCACGTCATACACTGCTGCAAACCAGTAAGAGCTCGTACCGACCTCTGTCCACCAAAGGATGTATAATGGGCCCATGAGCATCAGAACTGGAGCAATGGAAGAAGGCGGCCTGGTCTGAGGAATCAGGTCACATCATGTGGACGGCCGGGTGGGTGTGAGTCACTTACCTAAAAGGGGAGGTGGCAACAGGTGCACTATGGGAAGAAGGTGGCCTTGACTGAGGAATCAGGTTACATCATGTGGACGGCCGGGTGGGTGTGACTCACTTACCTAAAAGGGGAGGTGGCAACAGGTGCACTATGGGAAGAAGGTGGCCTTGACTGAGGAATCAGGTTACATCATGTGGACGGCCGGGTGGGTGTGACTCACTTACCTAAAAGGGGAGGTGGCAACAGGTGCACTATGGGAAGAAGGTGGCCTTGACTGAGGAATCAGGTTACATCGTGCGTCACTTACCTGAAGAAGAGATAGCACCAGGTGCACTATGGGAACAAGACAGCCTGGTCTGAGGAATCAAGTTACACATGTGGCGGCCAGGTGTGTGCGCGTCACTTACCTGGATAGGTGATGGCACCAGGGGCACCATGGGGAGAAGGTGGCCTGGTCTGATGAATCATGTTACATCCTGTGGAAGGTCAGGTGCATATGTGTCACTTACCTGGGAAAGAGATGGCATCAGGATTACAGGACTAACATGCCAGATACCACAGGACACCTCGGAGGTCTTGTGGAGTCTGTACCTCAGTAACTCAGGAGATCTACAGAATACTAGGTAGGTGGTTTTGATATTTTGGCTGATCCATGTGAGATGTAATAGGTGAGCCCACACCTACCTACAGAAACTATGCAGACACTCTCTCAGCAGAACCCCATCCCCCGCCGGGACATCGGTGTAGCAGATTCGGCATTCTATGGGCTCCTGGTTGGGGATGAGAACCTCGTTGTCCAGTTGTAGGATGTGCAGGAAATTCTGCTGCCGCTCCTCCTCTAGAGCCTGTAAACAGACGGGCAGAACATGACAGGTGTCAGGATACTGCAACACCAGCTCTGCTACATCACAGGGGACAATGTGAAGCCAAACAAAACGAAGCAACTTTGACAATGGATTTACTTGCACATCGCCTACCGTTTTGTGTCTTCAGCTTCTATGCAGACCTCTGTGTCACCATGGTTACAGACTACAGTCCCTGTGTAGTCTGATCCTGCAGTCATTCGTTACTTTCTTTTATTATTGCCCTTCTTTCTAACCTCCTAAGAAGCAGAGATCTGTGCAGGGCAGGCTCAGGGTTGCCAACCGTCCGTAGATTCACGGACAGTCCGTGAAAAAAGGACATTTTCTTCTGCCGGACGCTTCCTGTCTGTGAATTTTCTTCAGTATTCATGGCTCGTTCGCTGTGAATACTGTGGATCTATGCAGGCTCCTCCTGTCATGTACATTAGGTTGCAGGCCTCTTCCAGGCCAGCCTCTATCCTATTACAAACACAGTACCTCTGTCCCGGCTCATGGCACGTTGCATGATGGCATCATCACGTCTGTGCCCTTATGATGACGTCATCGCGGCGTGGCCTGCCTGCGCCGGGACAGAGTCAAGTCATGCTGCACGGATTGGTAGAAGAAGAGGTGTGCTGGGTGGGCTACAGCCGACATCACAGACAACGACATGGAGAAGAAGGAATCGGGCAAGTATTTAATTTTTCATTTCATTGCTAAGCTACAGATCACAGGGTCTCTATATGGGGCCCTATCTGATCTACTGGGGGCAGTGCACTACAATGGGCTAAATTACTGGGGGCAGTGCACTACAATGGGCTAAATTACTGGGGGCAGTGCACTACAATGGGCTATCTAAATTACTGGGGGCTCTAAAGGGGGCCATCTGAATTACTGGGGGCAGTGCACTGCAAGGGGCCATCTGAATTACTGGGGGCTCTAAAGGGGGCCATCTGAATTACTGGGGCTATCTGAACTACTGGGGGGCATTACAGGGGGCTATTTAAACTACTGGGGAATTACAGGGTCCATCTAAACTACTGGGGGCACTACAGGGGGCCATCTGAACTACTGGGGGCACTACAGGGGGCCATCTGAACTACTGGGGGCACTACAGGGGGCCATCTGAACTACTGGGGGCACTACAGGGGGCCATCTGAACTACTGGGGCACTACAGGGGGCCATCTGAACTACTGGGGGCACTACAGGGGGCCATCTGAACTACTGGGGGCACTACAGGGGGCCATCTGAACTACTGGGGGCACTACAGGGGGCCATCTGAACTACTGGGGGCACTACAGGGGGCCATCTGAACTACTGGGGCACTATAGGGGGCCATCTAAACTACTGGGAGCACTATAGGGGGCCATCTAAACTACTGGGAGCACTATAGGGGGCCATCTAAACTACTGGGAGCACTATAGGGGGCCATCTAAACTACTGGGAGCATTATAGGGGCCACCTAAACTACTGGGAGCACTATAGGGGGCCATCTAAACTAGTGGGGGCATTACATGGGGCCATCTAAACTAGTGGGGGCACTACAGGGGGCCATCTAAACTAGTGGGGGCACTACAGGGGGCCATCTAAACTAGTGGGGGCTATACAGGGGGCATCTAAACTAGTGGAGGCTCTACAGGGGGCATCTAAACTAGTGGAGGCTCTACAGGGGGCATCTAAACTAGTGGGGGCACTACAGGGGGCATCTAAACTAGTGGGGGCTCTACAGGGGGCCATCTAAACTAGTGGGGGCTTCACAGGGGGCATCTAAACTAGTGGAGGCTCTACAGGGGGCATCTAAACTAGTGGGGGCTTCACAGGGGGCATCTAAACTACTGGGGGCACTACAGGGGCCATCTAAACTAGTGGGGGCTCTACGGGGGCATCTAAACTAGTGGGGGCACTATAGGGGACTGTTTAAGCTATGGGGGCACTATAAGTGGTATTATAATTACTGGGAGCATGATAGCGGGGCCTTATCATTTCTGGGAGCAATACTGCTCAGGCACTATGAGAAAAATTATTTCTATTCTGGGGAATTATTACTACTACGAGGGGTACTATTGGGGGTGTTATCATTATTTGGTACAATATGGAGGGAACTTCTGATAAAAGGGCTACTCGTGAAGCATTATCACTATTGGGGCACTCTGGGAGAGAATTATTAGTATTAGTGGGACTTTGGGGAGCACTGTTACTATGGGGGGCCCACCTATGTGGCACTGTTATATCTACAGTATAATATCTGGGGACATTGGGGAGCACAGCGGGCACAGTATTGGGGGTAGCAGCAGGATAACAATGTCGGGGCACCACTGAGGAGAAGGAGGATAAAAAGTGGGTAATCTAAGGTGTCTTTGTGGCAAACTCTGCAGAGAGAAGAAAAGGCTGAAAGAACTCGTCATGGCGGTCTGGGCCAAATAGAGAAGATGAGAAAAGAGAAGATCTACATCAGGGAGACGTCACTGGATTTAAGAGGTATGCGGTCATCTTGTGTGTTTGGTATTGGTGAATGTAATGTCCATCCAAATATGCCTCCCCTATTCCTTCAACGCCATTTTCTGCAGCTATTAACTAACTGCAGAGGGGTATATGGTATGTTACTGCTGCAGCCAATCACCAGTCAGTGGTCTAATGCTGATGACTGGCTGCAGTGGTCACATGCCATACACCTGCACATCAGTGCCTGTCTTGCCCGTTAGCTCCCTGTCAGTCTTTGTTGACATGGCAGCAGAAATGATGCCAGAAAGTCCAGCGTGTCACAGACATCATCACTGCAGCCATATAAACAAAGCACTCAGACGAGCAGCAGGGATGGATTTTTTCCATATGCTGCTGCCATATTTTATTTTTAATTACTGAACAATCCTTTTTTATTCTGCGGTGTTTTTAATTCAAGGGCATGAAAAGGGGTGTGTCCTCTAAAAGGGGTGTGGTTTATTATGTCTGTAAAAATTTGGGGCTGTCCGTAAATTTTGGTTCAGTTGTCCAGAAAAATTTGAAAGTAAGGTTGGCAACCCTGGGCAGGCTGTGTCGGCCGGCGTTGTGGGAGATGTAGGGTTTATGTCAGAAACAGTACGGCTTCTTGTACGGAAACCGAAAACACATCATGCAATTTACCAACGTACAGTGGGGCTCTGCACACTGCGAATGCAGCTCTGTATGTGACTAGAGTGTAACAGCATAATGTAAAGAACAGAATAAGAAGGAGAAGCAGCTCTAGATGTGACTGGAGCATGAGGTCACTGAAATACAGTAGGACAGAGGACTCCAGCTGTTTACAGACCCCAGACCAGAGGACTCCAGCTGTTTACAGACCCCAGACCAGAGGACTCCAGCTGTTTACAGACCTCAGACCAGAGGATTCCAGATGTTTACAGACGCTGGACCAGAGGACTCCAGCTGTTTACAGACCTCAGACCAGAGGACTCCAGCTGTTTACAGACCTCAGACCAGAGGATTCCAGATGTTTACAGACGCTGGACCAGAGGACTCCAGCTGTTTACAGACCTCAGACCAGAGGACTCCAGCTGTTTACAGACCTCAGACCAGAGGATTCCAGATGTTTACAGACCTCAGACCAGAGGACTCCAGCTGTTTACAGATGCTGGACCAGATGACTCCAGCTGTTTACAGACCTCAGACCAGAGGACTCCAGCTGTTTACAGACCTCAGACCAGAGGACTCCAGCTGTTTACAGACCCCAGACCAGAGGACTCCAGCTGTTTACAGACCTCAGACCAGAGGACTCCAGCTGTTTATAGACCTCAGACCAGAGGACTCCAGCTGTTTACAGACCCCAGACCAGAGGACTCCAGCTGTTTACAGACCTCAGACCAGAGGACTCCAGCTGTTTAGACCCCAGACCAGAGGACTCCAGCTGTTTACAGACTCCAGCTGTTTACAGACCTCAGACCAGAGGACTCCAGCTGTTTATAGACCTCAGACCAGAGGACTCCAGCTGTTTACAGACCTCAGACCAGAGGACTCCAGCTGTTTACAGACCTCAGACCAGAGGACTCCAGCTGTTTACAGACCTCAGACCAGAGGACTCCAGCTGTTTACAGACCCCAGGCCAGAGGACTCCAGCTGTTTACAGACCTCAGACCAGAGGACTCCTGCAGCTTACAGACCCCAGACCAGAGGATTCCAGATGTTTACAGATGCTGGACCAGAGGACTCCAGCTGTTTACAGACCTCAGACCAGAGGACTCCAGCTGTTTACAGATGCTGGACCAGAGGACTCCAGCTGTTTACAGACCTCAGACCAGAGGACTCCAGCTGTTTACAGACCTCAGACCAGAGGACTCCAGCTGTTTACAGACCCCAGACCAGAGGACTCCAGCTGTTTACAGACCTCAGACCAGAGGACTCCAGCTGTTTACAGACCTCAGACCAGAGGACTCCAGCTGTTTACAGACCTCAGACCAGAGGTCTCCAGCTGTTTACAGACCTCAGACCAGAGGACTCCTGCAGCTTACAGACCCCAGACCAGAGGACTTCACCTGTTTACAGATGCCGGACCAGAGGACTCCAGTAGTTTACAGACCCCAGGCCAGAGGACTCCAGCTGTTTACAGACCCCAGACCAGAGGACTCCAGCTGTTTACAGATGCCAGACCAGAGGACTCCAGCTGTTTACAGACCCCAGGCCAGAGGACTCCAGCTGTTTACAGACCCCAGACCAGAGGACTCCAGCTGTTTACAGACCCCAGACCAGAGGACTCCAGCTGTTTACAGACCCCAGACCAGAGGACTCCAGCTGTTTACAGACCCCAGACCAGAGGACTCCAGCTGTTTACAGACCCCAGACCAGAGGACTCCTGCAGCTTACAGACCCCAGACCAGAGGACTTCACCTGTTTACAGATGCCGGACCAGAGGACTCCAGTAGTTTACAGACGCCGGACCAGAGGACTCCAGCTGTTTACAGACCCCACACCAGAGGACTCCAGTAGTTTACAGACGCCGGACCAGAGGACTCCAGCTGTTTACAGACCCCAGACCAGAGGTCTCCAGCTGTTTACAGACCTCAGACTAGAGGACTCCAGCTGTTTACAGACCTCAGATCAGAGAACAGCAGTTTACAGACCCCAGACCAGAGGACTCCAGCTGTTTACAGACCCCAGATCAGAGGACTCCAGCTGTTTACAGACCTCAGACCAGAGGACTCCAGTTGTTTACATACGCTGGACCAGAGGACTCCAGCTGTTTACAGACCCCAGACCAGAGGACTCCTGCAGCTTACAGACCCCAGACCAGAGGACTTCACCTGTTTACAGATGCCGGACCAGAGGACTCCAGTAGTTTACAGACGCCAGACCAGAGGACTCCAGCTGTTTACAGACCTCAGACCAGAGGTCTCCAGCTGTTTACAGACCTCAGACCAGAGGTCTCCAGCTGTTTACAGACCTCAGACCAGAGGTCTCCAGCTGTTTACAGACCTCAGACCAGAGGTCTCCAGCTGTTTACAGACCTCAGACCAGAGGTCTCCAGCTGTTTACAGACCTCAGACCAGAGGTCTCCAGCTGTTTACAGACCTCAGACCAGAGGTCTCCAGCTGTTTACAGACCTCAGACCAGAGGTCTCCAGCTGTTTACAGACCTCAGACCAGAGGACCCCAGCTGTTTACAGACCTCAGACCAGAGAACAGCAGTTTACAGACCCCAGACCAGAGGACTCCAGCTGTTTACAGACCCCAGACCAGAGGACTCCAGCTGTTTACAGACCCCAGACCAGAGGACTCCAGCTGTTTACAGACCCCAGACCAGAGGACTCCAGCTGTTTACAGACCCCAGACCAGAGGACTCCAGCTGTTTACAGACCCCAGACCAGAGGACTCCAGCTGTTTACAGACCTCAGACCAGAGGACTCCAGCTCCTCTATTCCCATAAGAGTTCTCTGCTCTGCGTGCACCAAATTATGCCTTCTCTATGATTTTACATCTAAATTGCTGGTGAATTCACACCCTGAATATATAATAATGTGTGCAGTGTCCGGGTTTGGGGTGGCCCAACGCTATGCTGGGTGCCCCGGACAACTGTCGAGGTGTCACCACATGTTGCTGCTCTCCGGAAGGGATGGTAAGGTGTGGTGCAACCCAATGGGAGATAAGTCCAGAGAGTCAGGGTCTGCAGTAAACCAGTGTGCTTCTTTACTGGAGGAATTCAGGTGCAAAACAATACAGGCGAGGCATAGGGCTGGCTTCTCCAGTCTGCTCCCTGAGACGAGGCATAGGGCTGGTTTCTCCAGTCTCCTCTCTGAGAAGAGGCATAGGGTGGCTTCTCCAGTCTCCTCCCTGAGACGAGGCATAGGGCTGGCTTCTCCAGTCTCCTCCCTGAGACGAGGCATAGGGCTGGCTTCTCCAGTCTCCTCCCTGAGACGAGGCATAGGGCTGGCTTCTCCAGTCTCCTCCCTGAGACGAGGCATAGGGCTGGCTTCTCCAGTCTCCTCCCTGAGACGAGGCATAGGGCTGGCTTCTCCAGTCTCCTCCCTGAGACGAGGCATAGGGCTGGCTTCTCCAGTCTCCTCCCTGAGACGAGGCATAGGGCTGCTTCTCCAGTCTCCTCCCTGAGACGAGGCATAGGGCTGCTTCTCCAATCTCCTCCCTAAGACGAGGCATAGGGTTGCTTCTCCAATCTCCTCCCTGAGACGAGGCATAGGGGCTGCTTCTCCCATCTCCTCCCTGAGACGAGGCATAGGGCTGCTTCTCCCATCTCCTCCCTGATACGAGGCATAGGGCTGGCTTTTCCATTCTCCTCCCGGGCAGAAGAAGGGTTTGATGCTGAGGAAAGGCCTGAGCTAGCTGTCCCTCTCTTTCTCTTCAGAAGGCTGGTACCCTGGTCAAAGGCTGGAGGCCTGGGGAGGGGTGGAGTGAAGAAACTCAGCACAAACAGTTACAAAGTCAGACTCAGACTGCTCCACAGGGGAATCCCCTGGTCAGCCCCTGACAAAGGTGGGCCCCCAGTCCACCAGCACAGAATCTCAAATAACCTACATCAATATAAAAAAAATTGGGTAGACTTTGCAGTTTATTATTATAGACGCATTAGAAGGTTAAGATGGCCTCTAGAAATAGCATGGCAGTTGTGGAAAATTACCAGCTTCTCATTCAAAGTCCCAAAAGTCTCTCAGTATTCATTAACCCTTTCCACACAACCTCCCAACATACATATACAATGCAGTCACACAGTATTAAACAGTGCACGTTAACCGTTTCAAGCGAAATAAAGTAAGAAGTTTATAACTTTGCATAGGAGAAACAGGCAAATGTCCACAAATGTCCAGACTTCAGAGTGTCCCTGCTCCAGGGACCTACATGTGTAATAACCTGTTACATGAGATTCCCGTGCTTCCATATCCTTCCATACAGCCTCATATAGAAATAATTTATCTCAAATCGCACTTTATTCAAAACCTACATTTCATCCCACCGCTGTCAACGTGTTTAAATGACAGATCCAGGAAGCTTCCCTTTGGCTCATTTTTTTTATCAAGTTTCCCTCCTCCGGCTTCCTTGCAGGCTTACATTAAGACCTTTTTCTGCGCCTGAAACAAGCCGGCCCGTCCCCTTCCCTTCCATGCCCACATTTTTAGATCTGGCGCAAGAGGGGAGAAGTCGCAGATTGCTGTGCAACTAGCCACTGCGCCTGAAATACACCCAATATAGGCATATTTCAGCGTAATAAATGACCCCGTAGAGTCTAGTGTAGGTTCTGTAATCAGGTGGAGTCCGGTGCGGGGTCAGTAAACGGGTGGGTGGAGTCCGGTGTGGGGGTCAGTAAACGGGTGGGTGGAGTCCGGTGTGGGGGTCAGTAAACGGGTGGGTGGAGTCCGGTGTGGGGGTCAGTAAACGGGTGGGTGGAGTCCGGTGTGGGGGTCAGTAAACGGGTGGGTGGAGTCCGGTGTGGGGGTCAGTAAACGGGTGGGTGGAGTCCGGTGTGGGGGTCAGTAAACGGGTGGAGTCCGGTGCGGGGTCAGTAAACGGGTGGAGTCCGGTGCGGGGTCAGTAAACGGGTGGAGTCCGGTGCGGGGTCAGTAAACGGGTGGAGTCCGGTGCGGGGTCAGTAAACGGGTGGAGTCCGGTGCGGGGTCAGTAAACGGGTGGAGTCCGGTGCGGGGTCAGTAAACGGGTGGAGTCCGGTGCGGGGTCAGTAAACGGGTGGAGTCCGGTGCGGGGTCAGTAAACGGGTGGAGTCCGGTGCGGGGTCAGTAAACGGGTGGAGTCCGGTGCAGGGTCAGTAAACGGGTGGAGTCTAAAGGTGACAGTGAGGGGTGTGTCCTATATAAATAGGTGGAGCACCAGGAAAATTAGCACAGCGTGCTGCGCACAACACTGACATGACACAGCCATCAGTGACACACTCCGTCCCCGTGATGGGCCCCATTCATTTATAACGGGATCCATATGTGGCGTCGGTCATAGGGCTGCACTATTCTTCCTGTCAAATCTGCAGGACCTGCTGGCGGAGGCTCCAAACAGCACCTCAGACAGTAGTGTGAACATAGCCTTACACTGTGAACTGATTGCGTCCTTGGGGGGTACTGGATTGCTGGAACGTCCTATCACTAGGGGGCGCTGCTCTAATAACCCGTGACACTCAGTGCCAGGCAGCGGAGGGGGTGAATTGAGAGCTGAGGCACAGACGACATCCGGCTGCTGACAGTCTGCGTCCTGTGGTCTCACAGCTCAAGGTCACTTCTCAGAAACACAAGACTCTGAGAAATGAAAGAAGGACCCAGAACTGGGTCGGCTGCTGCAGGTGAGGTCACCACCACAATATGGCGGCACAGCCTTCCAGAAACCACAGAAATCTACATGACTGGCAGCAGAATGTACTACAGCCTCGAGCAAAGTATGATGAACACATTATACCATGTACCGTACACACGTAGCTCCACATAATACCATGTACCGTACACACGTAGCTCCACATAATACCGTGTACCGTACACACGTGTATCCACATTATACCATGTACCGTACACACGTGTATCCACATATCATGTACCGTACACACGTGTATCCACATTATACCATGTACCGTACACACGCAGCTCCACATAATACCATGTACTGTACACACGTGTATCCACATATCATGTACCGTACACACATGTATCCACATAATACCGTGTACCGTACACACGCAGCTCCACATAATACCGTGTACCGTACACACGTAGCTCCACATTATACCATGTACCGTATACACGTAGCTCCACATTATACCATGTACCGTACACACGTAGCTCAACATCATACCATGTACCGTAAACACGTAGCTCCACATTATACCATGTACCGTACACACGTAGCTCCACATTATACCATGTACCGTACACACGTAGCTCCACATTATACCATGTACCGTACACACGTAGCTCCACATCATACCATGTACCGTACACACGTAGCTCCACATTATACCGTGTACCGTACACACGTAGCTCCACATTATACCGTGTACCGTACACACGTAGCTCCACATCATACCAGTGTACCGTACACACGTAGCTCCACATTATACCGTGTAACCGTACACACGTAGCTCCACATTATACCGTGTACCGTACACACGTAGCTCCACATTATACCGTGTACCGTACACACGAGCTCCACATCATACCATGTACCGTACACACGTAGCTCCACATTATACCATGTACCGTACACACGTAGCTCCACATTATACCGTTGTACCGTACACACGTAGCTCCACAAATTACCATGTACCGTACACACGTAGCTCCACATCATACCATGTACCGTACACACGTAGCTCCACATTATACCATGTACCGTACACACGTAGCTCCACATTATTACCGTGTACCGTTACACAACGTAGCTCCACATTATACCATTGTACCGTACACATGTAGCTCCACATTATAACCGTGTACCGTACACACGTAGCTCCACATAATACCATGTACCGTACACACGTAGCTCCACATTATACCATGTACCGTACACACGTAGCTCCACATAATACACGTTACCGTACCACACGTAGCTCCACGTTATACCGTGTACCGTACACACGTAGCTCCACATAATACCATGTACCGTACACACGTAGCTCCACATATACCATGTACCGTACACACGTAGCTCCACATATACCATGTACCGTACACACGTAGTCCACACATACCATGTACCGTACACACGTAGCTCCACATCATACCATGTACCGTACACACGTAGCTCCACATCATACCATGTACCGTACACACGTAGCTCCACATCATACCATTGTACCGTACACACGTAGCTCCACATCATACCATGTACCGTACACACGTAGCTCCACATTATACCATGTACCGTACACACGTAGCTCCACATATTATACCATGTACCGTACACACGTAGCTCCACATCATACCATGTACCGTACACACATAGCTCCACATCATACCATGTACCGTACACACGTAGCTCCACATAATACCATGTACCGTACACACGTAGCTCCACATTATACCATGTACCGTACACACGTAGCTCCACATCATACCATGTACCGTATACACGTAGCTCCACATCATACCATGTACCGTACACACGTAGCTCCACATTATACCATGTACCGTACACACGTAGCTCCACATCATACCATGTACCGGTTCCTGGTTCAGGCGATAGGCCATGAGGGTTATAATCAAGGACCGATAATACGGATATCCTACACGTTTCAGTGCCGGGTTCCTGTTCTGTGAGGAGCTGACCAGGTGGAGGGGTGACAGCCTATGACCGCGTGCCCACCCGCTGATTGTCTATGGAGGTCATGTGGCCAAATGCTGAAGCCCATGTGCCTGGCAGTAATGGAGTCAGTGAATATAACACTGTGTGTCAGTAGAAACTGCTTTATTCCTTATGGCAGAAGTTACAGGTTAATGAACAGAAAAACCTGAGGAGACAAATACCTAGGAGTCCTCATATCACCACCGACCCGTACGCTGCAGAGACGCAGTCACCGCACATCCGACCATCGTCCATAAAGTGCATGAAGTTTAAAGGGAAACTCCACCTGTACACTACACGTTACAGCATTTCTCAGACCAAATCCCCACACGCGTACCTTCGTAAATCCTGTGCTGTACTGATCTGGGACTGAACTGAACATACTCCAGTCACTCCCAGAGCTGCAGTCGTAATTCTGCTGTTACATATTCTGTCTTATACTGTACTCACATCCAGAGCTGCAGTCATAATTCTGCTGTTACATATTCTGTCTTATACTGTACTCACATCCAGAGCTGCAGTCATAATTCTGCTGTTACATATTCTGTCTTATACTGTACTCACATCCAGAGCTGCAGTCATAATTCTGCTGTTACATATTCTGTCTTATACTGTACTCACATCCAGAGCTGCAGTCATAATTCTGCTGTTACATATTCTGTCTTATACTGTACTCACATCCAGAGCTGCAGTCATAATTCTGCTGTTACATATTCTGTCTAATACTGTACTCACATCCAGAGCTGCAGTCATAATTCTGCTGTTACATATTCTGTCTTATACTGTACTCACATCCAGAGCTGCAGTCATAATTCTGCTGTTACATATTCTGTCTTATACTGTACTCACATCCAGAGCTGCAGTCATAATTCTGCTGTTACATATTCTGTCTTATACTGTACTCACATCCAGAGCTGCAGCCACAATTCTGCTGTTACATCATGCATGTGTCACATTCAGAGCTGATTTCCTGTTCGCGCTTACACAGTCCAGACTGAGCTGCCGTGTCACATGACTGCTGGGTGAGCGCTAAACTGTAGTCTGTTTCTAAGGGAGACCAGCAGCTCTGGATGTGACTAGAGTCCAGAGCATAATTTAAAATGACTACTATGTAAATGCGGCAAATTAATGACCTAAAGATTTATGGAGTAGGTGCGACTGTAACATCCAGGCTGAATGGTAAGAATGTAACTCCGCCCCTAAGATAAATCTGGTTAATACTGCAGCCTGAGGCGTGGACTGGTGGAACTGCTGCAGGACTGCTACACCGCGCCTGTGCCGTCAGCAAAGGATGAGCCAGCTCAGAGCTCCTCTGTCCCATCAGTCCTGACCGCCCGCGGCTTCATCATCTCCAATGCCTTGTTAATCAGATTTTCTAAATACATTAAGTAGAGAATCTTCTACCTCAGCTTTAACACTGGTTCAAATATCTGCACAGAGCTGAGAAGTCTCGTAAGTACCTGCGTTACACCCTGTCCTATGCTCCAGTCAGATCCAGAGCTGCACTCTCAATTCTGCCATCTCTTACAGGGCTAATCATATGAACTGGATGTGACTGGAGCACAAGACGTGATATGACGAGAAGTGTGACTGCTGCTCTGGTGACAGCAGAAGTGTGAAGGCAGCTCTGGCTGTGACTGGAGTAGAAGACTTGATGTATTACAAGATGAAGTAAAGCCAAACATTTACAGAGTTACGGAGTCAGCGTCTGTACGGAGACTGGAGCAGAAGAATGGCGCTCGGCGGTGGAGCTTTATAAGGGCCGGCGCAAAGTAATACGGGACTCCGGGCTAGCAGCAAGAGGATAAACCGAACCGAGCCCATACATTTAGATTATCTCATCTAAACCCCGCCCCCAGCTCCGCCCCTCCGCAAATAACCGGCTGCAATCACAATGTCTAAAAAGATAAAACAAAAATATTCGATCTAAAAAAAAAAAAAATTTCCTCCAAACCTTGTACCAAACATGAAAAAAAAATGGAAAAACCTTAACGCGGGAACGTTCTGAACACAAAACGTCATCACGCCGCCGTACGACACGATCCGTATTTATCAGGTGACTGCGCCATTATTTCTAGCCCGAGCTGATAGGCAATAAAAAATCTTAAGCAGACGTGGCGACGTGGTCTCGTACTGGAAATGGCGTCGTACTCATCACGTATGTACGGTACCGGCGGTGACGCAATATGGCGGCATTTTATATACTCGACCTGCCCTGTGTGTACGTCTGTTATGGGGCGGGGACGTTAGGACATTAAACATTTTCTGCTACGTTATAACTTTGGCGCAGTCAGTTGTTAACGTACAATGTGACAGATAAGGACAAGTCGTACGCGGCTGTCATGTGACTGCGCCATTGTTCTGTGCAGGACACGTGAGAGTCTAAGGCACTGACGATTCACGTGGATCATCTGTTGCTGAGGGAACGCCCTAAGACTGAATACTAGCAATGGTGGGACGCCCCGCGCTGTCCGTAAGTGAACAATAAAGATGATCCACATCCGTTTTTTCACCCCAGAGCGGATGATCTGTCACGTCGGCATCGGGGGGCCTCCACATTAACGCATTTTCCTTCCAAGCATGCATACAAATTTGGGTGGAGTTCCCCTTGAAGAGCCGGTGACTACTGAGCTTCCTCCGCGGGCTCCTCGTCCAAAGTTCACTGATAACAGTCTGTGGGTAAAGTCTCTTTGATCGTTGCTCCGCCCTCATGGCGACCGCACCGCGGGGGCAGGAGGATGCTGATCCCGGCACGTCCCTGCCCCCTGGGTGTCGTTACTGTAAGAGAGTAAAATCATCCAGAGAGTCGCCGCTTGTCTGGAGCTGGGGAGGGGGCGCCGCTTCTCTTCTTCCTTTTTCCTGGAGAAAGAAAGAAGAGAAGGTTTCCGTCAAAAACATGGGTCAATCCCCAAGTGTTAAAGGAGGAGTCTGCAGCAGTGACGTCATAAGGAAGAGCTCTACCAACAAGATCTCTGCTTGCTGTCATTTCATAAGAATCTACCGGGGAATAGAAATCAGTCCTGGTCATGTGATAACCGTGCTCCGGGGTGTCCATCACGTGACCAGAACAGATTTCTATTCACTGCTGGATTCCCAAGAAATGACAGCAAGCAGAGATCTTGAAAAGTGTGAGAAAGTGACATTTTCGTTATGCAATGGAAACTGGACGCAACAAGGGAAAGTGCAGATCGGGGGCAGCAATGTACAGATGTTGTGAAACTACAACTCTCAGCGTGCTCCATTCACTTCTATGGGAGGTTTCAGAATGGTCAAGCAATTGTGCATGCTGGGAGTTGTAGTTACAAAGCAACTGGAGCGTCGGAATTTGCTGACCTTTGGTGTAGACCTACTAAATGTCTTGGAGAATGAGGGAGGGAGCCATGCATTCCCAACACTTTATGCATAGATTTCAGCTGAGTATGCATGTGTATGGCGGACTAGGAAGTAATAGCTGTCAAGTGAGCTGAGAATGCATGTGTACGTGGAGACGGGGGAATAGCTGTCAACTGAGATAAGCATGCAGGTGTATGGTGGAGAAGGGGGAATAGCTGTGAGCTGAGCATGCATGTGTATGGTGGAGAAGGGGGAATAGCTGTCAAGTGAGCTGAGCATGCATGTGTATGGTGGAGAAGGGGGAATAGCTGTCAAGTGAGCTGAGCATGCACGTGTATGAGAATAGCTGTCAGCTGTGCTAAGCATGCATGTGTATGGTGGAGAAGGGGGAATAGCTGTAAGCTGAGCATGCATGTGTATGGCGGAGAGGGGGGAATAGCTGTCAGCAGAGCATGTATGTGTATGGGGGAATAGGAAGGAATATCTGTCAAGTGAGCTGAGCATGCATGTGTATGGTGGAGACGGGGGAATAGCTGTGAGCTGAGCATGCATGTGTATGGCAGGGAGGGAGGAAAAGATGTCAGCTGAGCATGCATGTGTATGGCGGAGATGGAGGGAGGGGTAGGCTGTACATTGTCAGTCTGTGCTCTGACCATCAGCAGTGCCGTGTGGTACTGCTCCAGTGCAGGCGACAGGTCGGGGTGAAGATAACGCACTGCACACGTCTGTCATCAAAATCATCTCTGTTTGCTGTCAGTGAATGGGAACATGCATTCTTACACCGAGATTGTGAGCGCCACCACATGACCTCAGTGTATTGCCTCGTAACTCTGTGAGTCCTTTACTTTTCTTGTATCCATCCTGAGTTACACCCAGAAATGCAGTCATCATTTTATACTCCAGTCACATCAAAAGCTGCACTTACAATTCTAATACACTGCTCGCACCCAGAGCTGCAGATTTCCTCATATCACACTGCATACCCTGCTGCTTCAGGGTCTGTGTAGTTCTCTACTAATGTAGTAATATTATGCAGACCCATGCAGTGCATCATGGGAGCTCTGCTGGTAACGCACATAACCTGCGCCACCCGAAAGAAGCAAAAATCAGGACGGCTGGTAACAGAGGGAATCACTTACTTTTTTGTACTGCTGAATGCTGTCCTTCTCCAGCTTCAGCCGGCGCCGCTCAGTCTCATCCGGTTTATACTCCTCTGGCACCACGTAGTCCGCAGGGCGGTCAGCGCTGCACATCTCACAGCCGGGGCGGGTGGGCTTATTGATGAAGGTGCACTGGGGACAGGACCAGCCGGGCTGCAGGAGGCAAAACATTACATGAGAGGGGGCAGCACAGATAGAAGTGAGAGCTGTCACCACTTTGAACACCCCCATATCATTAAGAATGTCCTCGGATATCTACCTGAAAACAGTACCTACCTGTGCGGGGGAGGGGGGAGCTGGAGGAATCTGATGTTTTTGGTTTAAGAACTGTAATTCCAGGCGCTGCTCCATCTTCTCTGGCTGGAAATATTGTGAAACTGAGGGGAAAAAAATCACCACATGATCCCAAGCTGCAGGCAATCGGATAACTTCACCCCCTGACTCAAAAATTAGGAAACGGGTATTACACATAGCTTCTCCTGAGCAGTCATTTCTCTCCTAGATCTCCCTAGCAGCCTCCTCTTCCAATCACCCTTACCATGTAAACACATAACAATAGGATGTACCAGCAGAACACAGCCTTCACCTAATATCCAGCTTATAAAACAAATCAGACCGAGCACAGCCTTCACCTCATCTACATCCTGTACATGTACCAGACCGAGCACAGCCTTCACCTCATCTACATCCGAAACTTGTATCAGACCGAGCACAGCCTTCACCTCATCTACATCCTGTACATGCATGAGACCGAGCACAGCCTTCACCTCATCTACATCCTATACATGTATCAGACCGAGCACAGCCTTCACCTCATCTACATCCTGTACATGTATCAGACCGAGCACAGCCTTCACCTCATCTACATCCTATACATGTATCAGACCGAGCACAGCCTTCAGCTCATCTACATACTGTACATGTATCAGACCGAGCACAGCTTTCACCTCATCTACATCCTATACATGTATCAGACCGAGCACAGCCTTCACCTCATCTACATCCTGTACATGTATCAGACCGAGCACAGCCTTCACCTCATCTACATCCTATACATGTATCAGACCGAGCACAGCCTTCACCTCATCTACATCCTATACATGTATCAGACCGAGCACAGCCTTCACCTAATATCCAGCTTATAAAACAAATCAGACCGAGCACAGCCTTCACCTCATCTACATCCTGTACATGTACCAGACCGAGCACAGCCTTCACCTCATCTACATCCTATACATGTACCAGACCGAGCACAGCCTTCACCTCATCTACATCCTACACATGTATCAGACCGAGCACAGCCTTCACCTCATCTACATCCTACACATGTATCAGACCGAGCACAGCCTTCACCTCATCTACATCCTATAAATGTATCAGACCGAGCACAGCCTTCACCTCATCTACATCCTATAAATGTATCAGACCGAGCACAGCCTTCACCTCATCTACCTCCTGTACATGTACCAGACCGAGCACAGCCTTCACCTCATCTACATCCTATACGTGTATCAGACCGAGCACAGCCTTCACCTCATCTACATCCTATACATGTATGAGACAGAGCACAGCCTTCACCTCATCTACATCCTATACATGTATGAGACAGAGCACAGCCTTCACCTCATCTACATCCTATACATGTATGAGACAGAGCACAGCCTTCACCTCATCTACATCCTATACATGTATGAGACAGAGCACAGCCTTCACCTCATCTACATCCTGTACATGTATCAGACCGAGCACAGCCTTCACCTCATCTACATCCTATACATGTATCAGACCGAGCACAGCCTTCACCTCATCTACATCCTGTACATGTACCAGACCGAGCACAGCCTTCACCTCATCTACATCCTATACATGTACCAGACCGAGCACAGCCTTCACCTCATCTAGATCCTATACATGTATCAGACCGAGCACAGCCTTCACCTCATCTACATCCTGTACATGTACCAGACCGAGCACAGCCTTCACCTCATCTACATCCTGTACATGTATCAGACTGAGCACAGCCTTCACCTCATCTACATCCTATACATGTATCAGACCGAGCACAGCCTTCACCTCATCTACATCCTATACATGTATCAGACTGAGCACAGCCTTCACCTCATCTACATCCTATACATGTATCAGACCGAGCACAGCCTTCACCTCATATCTACATCCTATACATGTATCAGACCGAGCACAGCCTTCACCTCATCTACATCCTGTACATGTATCAGATGGAGCACAGCCTTCACCTCATCTACATCCTATACATGTATCAGACCGAGCACAGCCTTCACCTCATCTACATCCTATACATGTATCAGACCGAGCACAGCCTTCACCTCATCTACATCCTATACATGTATCAGACCGAGCACAGCCTTCACCTCATCTACATCCTATACATGTATCAGATGGAGCACAGCCTTCATCTCATCTACATCCTATACATGTATCAGACCGAGCACAGCCTTCACCTCATCTACATCCTATACATGTATCAGATGGAGCACAGCCTTCACCTCATCTACATCCTGTACATGTATCAGAAGGAGCACAGCCTTCACCTCATCTACATCCTATACATGTATCAGACCGAGCACAGCCTTCACCTCATCTACATCCTATACATGTATCAGAAGGAGCACAGCCTTCACCTCATCTACATCCAGTACATGTATCAGACCGAGCACAGCCTTCACCTCATCTACATCCTGTACATGTATCAGACCGAGCACAGCCTTCACCTCATCTACATCCTGTACATGTATCAGATGGAGCACAGCCTTCACCTCATCTACATCCTATACATGTATCAGACCGAGCACAGCCTTCACCTCATCTACATCCTATACATGTACCAGACCGAGCACAGCCTTCACCTCATCTACATCCTATACATGTATCAGACCGAGCACAGCCTTCACCTAATATCCAGCTTATAAAACAAATCAGACCGAGCACAGCCTTCACCTCATCTACATCCTATACATGTATCAGACGAGCACAGCCTTCACCTCATCTACATCCTGTACATGTATCAGACCGAGCACAGCCTTCACCTCATCTACATCCTGTACATGTATCAGACCGAGCACAGCTTTCACCTCATCTACATCCTATACATGTATCAGACCGAGCACAGCCTTCACCTCATCTACATCCTGTACATGTATCAGACCGAGCACAGCCTTCACCTCATCTACATCCTATACATGTACCAGACCGAGCACAGCCTTCACCTCATCTACATCCTATACATGTATCAGACCGAGCACAGCCTTCACCTAATATCCAGCTTATAAAACAAATCAGACCGAGCACAGCCTTCACCTCATCTACATCCTATACATGTATCAGACCGAGCACAGCCTTCACCTCATCTACATCCTATACATGTATCAAACCGAGCACAGCCTTCACCTCATCTACATCTTATACATGTATCAGACCGAGCACAGCCTTCACCTCATCTACATCCTATACATGTATCAGACCGAGCACAGCCTTCACCTCATCTACATCCTGTACATGTATCAGATGGAGCACAGCCTTCACCTCATCTACATCCTATACATGTATCAGACCGAGCACAGCCTTCACCTCATCTACATCCTATACATGTATCAGATGGAGCACAGCCTTCACCTCATCTACATCCAGTACATGTATCAGACCGAGCACAGCCTTCACCTCATCTACATCCTGTACATGTATCAGACCGAGCACAGCCTTCACCTCATCTACATCCTGTACATGTATCAGATGGAGCACAGCCTTCACCTCATCTACATCCTATACATGTATCAGACCGAGCACAGCCTTCACCTCATCTACATCCTATACATGTACCAGACCGAGCACAGCCTTCACCTCATCTACATCCTATACATGTATCAGACCGAGAACAGCCTTCGCCTCATCTACATCCTATACATGTATCAGATGGAGCACAGCCTTCACCTCATCTACATCCTATACATGTATCAGATGGAGCACAGCCTTCACCTCATCTACATCCTATACATGTATGAGACCGAGCACAGCCTTCACCTCATCTACATCCTGTACATGTATCAGACCGAGCACAGCCTTCACCTCATCTACATCCTATACATGTATCAGACCGAGCACAGCCTTCACCTCATCTACATCCTATACATGTATCAGACCGAGCACAGCCTTCACCTCATCTACATCCTGTACATGTATCAGACTGAGCACAGCCTTCATCTCATCTACTTTCTATAAATGTATCAGACCGAGCACAGCCTTCACCTCATCTACATCCTATACATGTATCAGACCGAGCACAGCCTTCACCTCATCTACATCCTATACATGTATCAGACCGAGCACAGCCTTCACCTCATCTACATCCTGTACATGTATCAGACTGAGCACAGCCTTCATCTCATCTACTTTCTATAAATGTATCAGACCGAGCACAGCCTTCACCTCATCTACATCCTATACATGTATCAGACCGAGCACAGTCTTCACCTCATCTACATCCTATACATGTATCAGACCAAGCACAGCCTTCACCTCATCTACATCCTATACATGTATCAGATGGAGCACAGCCTTCTCTTCATCTACATCCTGTACATGTATCAGACTGAGCACAGCCTTCACCTCATCTACATCCTGTACATGTATCAGATGGAGCACAGCCTTCACCTCATCTACATCCTATACATGTATCAGACTGAGCACAGCCTTCACCTCATCTACATCCTGTACATGTATCAGACTGAGCACAGCCTTCACCTCATCTACATCCTGTACATGTATCAGATGGAGCACAGCCTTCTCTTCATCTACATCCTATACATGTATCAGACCGAGCACAGCCTTCACCTCATCTACATCCTGTACATGTATCAGACCGAGCACAGCCTTCACCTCATCTACATCCTATACATGTATCAGACCGAACACAGCCTTCACCTCATCTACATCCTGTACATGTATCAGACCGAGCACAGCCTTCACCTCATCTACATCCTGTACATGTATCAGACCGAGCACAGCCTTCACCTCATCTACATCCTGTACATGTATCAGACCGAGCAAAGCCTTCACCTCATCTACATCCTATACATGTATCAGACCGAGCACAGCCTTCGCCTCATCTACATCCTATACATGTATCAGATGGAGCACAGCCTTCACCTCATCTACACCCTGTACATGTATCAGATGGAGCACAGCCTTCACCTCATCTACATCCTATACATGTATCAGATGGAGCACAGCCTTCACCTCATCTACATCCTATACATGTATCAGACCGAGCACAGCCTTCACCTCATCTACATCCTATACATGTATCAGATGGAGCACAGCCTTCACCTCATCTACATCCTATACATGTATCAGACCGAGCACAGCCTTCACCTCATCTACATCCTATACATGTATCAGACCGAGCACAGCCTTCACCTCATCTACATCCTATACATGTATCAGACCAAGCACAGCCTTCACCTCATCTACATCCTATACATGTATCAGATGGAGCACAGCCTTCTCCATCATCTACATCCTATACATGTATCAGACCGAGCACAGCCTTCGCCTCATCTACATCCTATACATGTATCAGACCGAGCACAGCCTTCACCTCATCTACATCCTATACATGTATCAGATGGAGCACAGCCTTCACCTCATCTACATCCTGTACATGTATCAGATGGAGCACAGCCTTCTCCATCATCTACAGACATATAACTGCCCACTCTGAAGGTCTGACCCAGAAGTGTTGTCTCAACCTCAGGAAATTCCCTTTGGACTGGTGAGGGGGTCATTACTGTGATTTTCGGGGTACACAAGGTCCCACACACGGTTTGGTGGCGGCAGCTATTTTGGGACGCCTTCTTGGCAGTATATTACACTAAGACCCAGGTGGTAACTCACCGCCATTCTTAGCGCTCGGCCTGGCAGGCACTGTGTTATACTTGGCGCGCTCGTCCAAGCCGGAGGCGGGCAGCAGGGGGAAGGGCTGGTAGATGTTGCTTGTATATTGATCTTGCGGAGTCAGTTTCGCCTGCTTAGCGCCCAGCAGGTAAAGGAACGCGGTGTCTCCGTCTTTCCTGATGCCGTAAGAGCCAACGGTGCGGTCGTCGGAGCAGAGACACTGGCCGATAATCCAGCGCTGGATGCTGGGGTGGAACTGGTACTCACAAAAAATCTGCAGAAACATCCATGGAAACATTCACTTCAACTTCTCTGCATCTTTTTATACTCCAGTAACATCCAGAGCTGCAGTGGTGATTAATCGGTGGCAGGAATGCAGGATCGGGTGTAAACACCACATCTGCTACAATGCAGAACAGCAGAGCCTGTAAGGTCCTTCAGCCTCAGGAAAGCAGCAGAATTCCCACTGCAGCTGTGGATGTGACTAGAGCATATGACCTGACTGCCAATAAGAAGCTTTCACACCCAAAGGACGTAGTACCGCCCACAACTCCGCCTACATCATTACTGCTGCTCAGTCCCTCCCTGAGCGAGGGGGCGGGGCTTCTCCACTCACCTGCTGCTTCAGAAGGGCGATTGTAGTGTGAGCGTTCACGTACGTGGAGATGTTAACAGACGCCGAGGCGTCCTCAACCCCGACCTTCATGCTGCCGAGAGAAAGAAGGGGTCAGTCCTCCCCCCCGACATCACACACTGCAGTGGTCACCGACAGTCACATGACTCACCAGATCTCGTTTTTTGGGTAGCAGAGCGGCTTAAGCTGGACCTGAACCGGAACCTTCTGCTTAGCAAGCTCCGAGGCGTACTGTGCCGCCAACACCTGATCTCCGGCTTCAATACACCTGCCAAGCCGCACCGCTAAATCCTCTGTAATGAGAGAAATAGACCTCCCCAGTGTGTGCCACACCCACTTTACATAGGACTGCAGGCAACATCTACTACATTATCTGTACTCAGAGAGTTATCACTGTGTTATCTGTGGTGTTACATAGGACTGCAGGTGACATCTACTACATTATCTGTACTCAGAGAGTTATCACTGTGTTATCTGTGGTGTTACATAGGACTGCAGGTGACATCTACTACATTATCTGTACTCAGAGAGTTATCACTGTGTTATCTGTGGTGTTACATAGGACTGCAGGTGACATCTACTACATTATCTGTACTCAGAGAGTTATCACTGTGTTATCTGTGGTGTTACATAGGACTGCAAGTGACATCTACTACATTATCTGTACTCAGAGAGTTATCACTGTGTTATCTGTGGTGTTACATAGGACTGCAGGTGACATCTACTACATTATCTGTACTCAGAGAGTTATCACTGTGTTATCTGTGGTGTTACATAGGACTGCAGGTGACATCTACTACATTATCTGTACTCAGAGAGTTATCACTATGTTATCTGTGGTGTTACATAGGACTGCAGGTGACATCTACTACATTATCTGTAGTCAGAGAGTTATCACTGTGTTATCTGTGGTGTTACATAGGACTGCAGGTGGCATCTACTACATTATCTGTACTCAGAGAGTTATCACTGTGTTATCTGTGGTGTTACATAGGACTGCAAGTGACATCTACTACATTATCTGTACTCAGAGAGTTATCACTGTGTTATCTGTGGTGTTACATAGGACTGCAGGTGACATCTACTACATTATCTGTACTCAGAGAGTTATCACTGTGTTATCTGTGGTGTTACATAGGACTGCATGTGACATCTACTACATTATCTGTACTCAGAGAGATATCACTGTGTTATCTGTGGTGTTACATAGGACTGCAGGTGACATCTACTACATTATCTGTACTCAGAGAGTTATCACTGTGTTATCTGTGGTGTTACATAGGACTGCAGGTGACATCTACTACATTATCTGTACTCAGAGAGATATCACTGTGTTATCTGTGGTGTTACATAGGACTGCAGGAGACATCTACTACATTATCTGTACTCAGAGAGTTATCACTGTGTTATCTGTGGTGTTACATAGGACTGCAGGTGACATCTACTACATTATCTGTACTCAGAGAGATATCACTGTGTTATCTGTGGTGTTACATAGGACTGCAGGAGACATCTACTACATTATCTGTACTCAGAGAGTTATCACTGTGTTATCTGTGGTGTTACATAGGACTGCAGGTGACATCTACTACATTATCTGTACTCAGAGAGTTATCACTGTGTTATCTGTGGTGTTACATAGGACTGCAGGTGACATCTACTACATTATCTGTACTCAGAGAGTTATCACTGTGTTATCTGTGGTGTTACATAGGACTGCAGGTGACATCTACTACATTATCTGCATTTAGAGAGTTATCACTGTGTTATCTGTGGTGTTACATAGGACTGCAGGTGACATCTACTACATCATCTGTACTCAGTTATCACTGTGTTATCTGTGGTGTTACATAGGACTGCGGGTGACATCTACTACATTATCTGTACTCAGAGAGTTATCACTGTGTTATCTGTGGTGTTACATAGGACTGCAGGAGACATCTACTACATCATCTGTACTCAGTTATCACTGTGTTATCTGTGGTGTTACATAGGACTGCAGGTGTAGTCATCACTGGGTTATTCGGCTCTGCTACATCGTGTATGCTGCTGCTCTCACCTTTTGTGCACAGATCTGTCGGCCCTTTTAGTGGTTCGGCTTCTGTAGTCGGGGATTTAAACCCAGTGGCGTCTGGCAGGAGGCGGGGCTTGTCCGCGAGCGGGGGCTTCAATCCCAGAACATCCACGTGGGGCTGTGCAACTAAAAGCAAACGATAGTGAGGATGAAGCCGCCCCCCCATTACTGGACGGGTGATTGTCAGCTAAGAGCCGTGACTGATGGAATAGGGGGCGGAGCATCACAAGATTCTCGCAAATCAGAGCGGCTTTCTGACTCACCGGCCCCTCCCCCGCGCTCACCTTTCCTGGCTTCCCGCACGGAGCTGCTGACCACCGTCCACCATTTCTGCGCTTCCTGTTCATTGTCGAATTGAAACGTCATGATGCGGGAGGGCCGCCCCAGGACGGTGAGCTGGTGGCATCGGGGGGTCTGCATGTCGTACAGGACGTCCCGTAACTGGAAGTCCCCAATGATCTGAAGGACAAATGAGACAGAAAATGACGGAGGGGCCCCTCAGGGTCGGGGCCAAGAGTGGTAAAAAATATACATAAAAAAATAAACTGTGAATGCTGCTCTGGATGTGACTGGAGCATGAAATCAGCTCTGAAGTATGAAAACTGTGAATGCAGCTGTGGAGCTGACCAAACCACAGGCACTGATAACGCAGCTCTGGAGTACAGGAACCGTGAATGCAGCTTGGGATGTGACTGGAGTACAGGCACTGCGGGTGTCTCTTATGTGCCCATAGAATGTAAAGGGCTCCTTCCCAGGGGTCCTTATCCAGGTTCAGGGGCCCCCATGCTGAGAGGAGACGCCGGGCCCTACCGGTTCCACCACAGGACACCGGATCCCGATTTCTACAGCATCGGAATGAAATCACATTGTACCGCGCAGCCGCCGCGCTTCAGTCTTACAGTTACTGACAATGTCGAAAACTGACCGCACTGAGTAGGCGGAGCAACATCCGCTCCTCATTTGCATAATGAATTACATAAAGAGTTTGCAGTGTGAACAGCGTCTTACAGGTAAACTGCACTCGCGTCTTCTGAATGTGTAAAACGTAAACGTCCAAGACACAGAAAGCCGAGAAATAACATAAGATTTAGAAAAGGCGTAAACAGACGGCGCATTTCGCTCTCCTGTATACTGAACATCGCAGGCGACGAATCAGACGTGGTGTACCGCTCTCAGTACGACGGGTTCACAATCACGTAGACTGAAAAAAATGTTTTATGTCTCCAAAAAAGTCTCCAAAAAGATGTCTCACGTCAGCCCTGAAAACCAAAGAAGAAGAATGAGCCGGGGGCGGAGCAGGAGCCAGACCGGAGAGACCGGAAAAGAAATCGCCGCAATCAGAGGTAGAAGAAGAAATCCGAAAAATCAAACAGAAAGCTAATGTAAATCTATCGAAACAGTAAAGAGTGACAAGAAAATCCGGAAATCAGGATACGCCCCGCGGTCAGGGGAGCGGCGATCGCGATTTTAGATACTAATCGATGAATGCAGAAGACGATCGGCAGATGGGAATGTAAATATCCAACCGGAAAATGATCCCCGGGAACTTCAGAGTTTATTAACAGAACTCGAAAAAGACCGCGTTCTACCGCAACCCCCCGGGGAGGCCGATCGTCTCCGGCACAGGGTCAGGATCACGGAATAAGACTCTAACAGATGGAGCGGTTTTTATTGGGGGGTTTTAGTTTTTTTACTGTATTTTGATTGTAGATTTTATTGACAGACTACAGGCACCGCCATGGGCACCAGCTTCGCCCCCAGTTACGCCAATTTATTTCTGGCAGTGTGGGGGACGGACCGGGGGCTCTGGAGAAGATACACGGATGATACGCTGATTATTTGGGTTCCCGGCAGGAGATGAATAGTCATGAGGACAATTTACAGTTCACAGGAGGTCGAGAATAGAGAAGAAGGAGGGAAGATTATCTGTAGAACATTCCGGAAAGAAGTGGCCACAACCAGCCTTATTCTGAGCACAAGTCGTCATCTTCTGAGACGTCTACTCAATGTGCCGACGTTTAAAGAGAAACTGCGCAAAACCCGAGCCGTCTGAAACGGAAGCGCAGACAGTGAACCGGCCAGAACCACTAGATAAGTCTTAGTCCAAAGTAAGAGAGGAACAATAGACACGAGTGACGGCGACCGGAGGGATCATCCACAAGGATTGGCATTTATTAGGAGAGGACATTCTCCCAAACCACCCACCTATGGTTTACACCCGAGCACCCAATATGGGTTTACAGGTAGCACCCACTGTCAGAAAAAATACCACATTAACCACCTGGAGGACCATAACCTCTTGAGGACCTCTGCCGCACATGTCCAGTCTCCAAACATGGCGCCCACTCGCACGTGCAGTGGGCGCCATAGCTATTTTAAACCAGCAGAGACCCTCGGCACATGTATACGATCAGCCATAAGGTTGATCGCGTACATTTTCCCTTTCAGATGCTGTAGTCAAATGTGACCACGGCGTGTGAGCAGTCCGGGAGCAGAAGCCGCGCTCCCCCGGTCCGGTAACAGCGTTCCCCGGCTGAGATCGGAGAATCTGTTACATTGCGCTAATAGACAGAAGCCTGATGCAAGCTTCAGAGTCTATTTATTAGAGGAATAAACCAATACAGGCCACTAGGCGGCAGCACTGTACTGTTATATAGCAAATTAAAGGGGGTGTCCGGTTCACCTTTAATTTCACCCAGACAACCCCTTTAAGTGTTCAATGATGACTATAGCCTCAATAAACACAATGGGAAATCTAATGACTGCCAGTTAGAGTCACCCAGGGTCACTTAAAAAATGAAAAAAAAAGTTAAAAAAAAGGTTTTACAAATATAAAAAAAATATAAACGTTCAAATCATCCCGGTTTCCTTAAAATAAAAATACTTCACCATTAAAAAAATAAAGATCATGGACATCGCCGTGTACGAAAAGACCCAGATGATTAAAATAACAATATTAATGGGGAAAATCAAAAAGTCGCACACACTTCAAATTGTTATCACTGAAAAGTACAGATCGCTGCGCAAAAACTGAGCCCTAACCCGTCCCGGTACACAGAACTACAAGAACGTATCGCCGGCCGCATCCTAAACGCTTAAAGGGACGGCGCATGAGTTTTGGATAATTTTTCTTTGAATAACGGGGATATTGTTCTTATAAGAGATATAATAAAGTGTCCGCAGACTGACCGCGAGCCGCCATCTTCTCTCTCGTTCCGTATATCACACGCTCGGCTCCACAGACTGTCAGCATCTCGGACATTTTGTTTAATTTAAGGAACCAGACTTTGTCTGCGAATAATCCGAGAGACGGCGAATGTACGTAAACAGAAACCATCGGAATTAGTCTAAAATTTCCAAGTAGTCGAACGAGACGCAAAAGCCTCAGAAGAAGGCGCAGCTTCAGCAGTAAGGGCGCATTCACACAACCGCAAATAGTGGATCTGTAAAACACGGATCCCGGCGGTGTGCGCTCCACATTCGCCGGATCAGAACATCCTGTCCGTATAGGACGCGTCAGTGCGCTGTCCGCACATTTTTCTGCGGATCCCTGCCGCAAAAAAAGCGGATCGGACGTGGACAGAACTCATGTGATCTTTCAGTAAAGACTGCGTTTACCCTGCGCAGGATCCGTGCGCACAATTTACCCCCAGGATACGGCTGCTCTCCACTTTAACCCCTTCCTGCACCTGCCGTACAGTTACACTCCGGGGAGCAGTTCAAATACTGGCGGTTTAACCCCTCAAACCCCCCCACATCTAAGTGGTTACACAGCAGGAGCGCCGCCCTGTCACCCCCCCCCAATAAGGGATATGTACCCCAAAATACACAGGTGACGAGGACCATGAGCTGAAGGGGGGGGGACAGTCTGCCAGGAGGAGGGAGAGAGGGTCATTTATAGGGGGTTATTATGTGGCCTTTAGCTATCACATGACGGGGCAATCATCACATGACAGGAAACCTCACGTGATTGGGGTCAGTCCCTACGTCACAGGCAGATAGTATCGCTATGCAGAGTGGTCACAGTGCCGGGCTACTCCGGGGAATCCCGCTGTCCTCACCGGTCCTGTCGAGCCCCGGGCCGCCGCTTGGCTCCTCCGCACGGTCAGATGGAAATCCCCAGCTCTCTCGGGCTCCACACTCAGCTGTAGATTCACGGTGTCCCGGACGCTCCCCGCTTCTTCCAGCCAGGCCCGGGCCGATACCAGCACCGTGAGCAGCGGCTGTGAGGGGACGGGACCCCCGCACGCCATGTCTCCCCGGGCTGGGGAGCTGAACTCTCACTTCCTGGTGATGCGACCTCTGGTGGCTGTGACTGGTACTGCAGCCTGTCATCTCTAGCGGCAGTGACACTGATCTTCACTACCACCTGGTGGCTGTGACTGGTACTGCAGCCCGTCAACCCTAGCGGCCGTGACACTGATCTTCACTACCACCTGGTGGCTGTGACTGGTACTGCAACCTGTCATCTCTAGCGGCCGTGACACTGATCTTCACTACCCCCTGGTGGCTGTGACTGGTACTGCAGCCTGTCGTCTCTAGCGGCCGTGACACTGATCTTCACTACCCCCTGGTGGCTGTGACTGGTACTGCAGCCCGTCGCCGCTAGCAGCTGTGACACTGAACTTCACTACCTCCTGGTGGCTGAGATTGGTACTGCAGCCTGTCGTCTCTAGCGGCCGTGACACTGATCTTCACTACCCCCTAGTGGCTGTGACTGGTACTGCAGTCTGTCATCTCTAGCTGCCGTTACTCTGATCTTCACTACCACCTGGTGGCTGTGACTGGTACTGCAGCCTGTCATCGCTATCGGCCGTGACACTGATCTTCACTACCTCCTGGTGGCTGAGACTGGTACTGCAGCCTGTCGTCTCTAGCGGCCGTGACACTGAACCTCACTACCCCTGGTGGCTGTGACTGGTACTGCAGCCCGTCATCCCTTGCGGCCGTGACACTGAACTTCACTAAGGACAGTGTCTGCAGACTGGCATGCTGGGAGATGTAGTTCCTGTGCCGTGGTATATGTTATGTGACATGCCCATGAATAGATTAGGTACTTTCACTTTCGTTTCTGCCGCCTGCCAGTAGTAAACATGGCGTTTTGCAGGCGCAGAGCGTGATGACGTTAGGGACGTTTCTCCAATAGGCGGGCTCGGTGTAGGCCGCGTATCCGGCGGCGCTCGGGGTTGAATCCGGAGTTGGAGGAGGTGAGAGACTGAGGGGTCCTAGAGCCGCGTGTCACCCCAATTATCACCCCAAATCCTCTGCTGTCACCCGAAAGTTCTCATCACCCCTAAACTCCCCTGTCACCCCAAACATCATCTCATCACTCACCCTTGTAGCACCCTCCTATCAATGCTAAACTCGTTACCCCCAAACATATGACCGGTCATCCCTCCTGTAAGCTGTAGTCCTTGCAGACACCCTCCTGTGACCCCCAAACCTTCCACCCTTGTCCACAGATGCGCCCCAAACATCCTGGTCTCACCCCCAGTTCCCCTCTGTGGTCCCTCTGGGCGGTTATCACACTGCGGCCTCTTGTCTCTCCAGGTGATGTCCTCGCGGGGCGGCCGCCATGTTGTCCCTGCTGTTTATCTGCAGCCAGAAGTTGGTGTCGGACCACGGCTCCCTGCGCAGCGCTCTGCACCTCATCCCCGAGGAGCTGTACCCCGTGCTGTTCAGAGCCGCCTTCCTGGACCAGAAGACGCTGGTGCTGCAGGATTTGGTGCAGCGATGGCCGTTCCCTGTGCTGAGTCTCCAGAAGCTGCTGCAGGGTGATGGCCGCCACCACCAGCCAGTCCAGCCCTATGAGAAGGCCAGCAAGCTGTGTGTGCAGACCGTCATACTGGGCGTCATGGCGTACCTGAGGGAGGCGCTGGCTCGGCAGAAAGAGGGGCGACCCCTGAGGTAAGGATCTGTGTGGTGGGGTGTGGGGTCCACAGAGCTGACCTCAGGGCCTGTAGGGGGCAGTACACTTGGTAGTGAGGCGCCATTTATTCGCTTTCCTAATTGTCACGCTGTCATGTTTTACTTTCAGGAAGCAGAGGTTTCGGCTCCTGGACATGACGGGTACCCATGACGGCGGGTTGGAGCAGCGTCCTGACACCATGAGTCTCTGGTCCCGCACCGTCACCCTGGCAAAGTCCTGCATTGATATCGCCAGAAGACAGTGCAGGGAAACGGCTCAAGTCTCAAAGCGCAGGAAAGGATCCAATGATGCAGCGCTCTCGTCAGCGGCCGGTTCCGTGTGTGTGGCGGTGCGGGCGGATCTGTTTGTGAACAGCACTTCCTATGGTGTCCTGCGGGAGGCGCTGCTGGTTGGCGGTCCCCTGTGTTTGCAGTGCAGGGACATCTGGGCGGAGGAGCTGTCTCTGAGGAGCACTGTGGGACTGCTGGAGCTCCTGAACCCCACCGGCCTCCGCCAGATAGACCTGCGCTATAATAACTTGGGTCTGTCAGGTCTCAATGCTCTGCTCCCGTACATGACACGTTTTAGTCACCTGCAGAGCCTGAAGTTACCCTACAGCAACATAGACGTGAGGCGACTCTCACCCGCCGCTGAGGAAGACATGCAGAACTTCGCATCCCAGATCTCTCAGCTGCCTGCACTGAAGGAGCTCAACCTCGGATCCTCACGGCTCTCTGGACGCATTCAACAGCTGCTCGGGTAACGGGTCACGTGATGTAATCACCGCCAATCAGATAACAGCGCAGGATCCCCCACTGCGAGTCCATGTACAATATACATGAAATACTCACTGATCTACTGACTTTGTTACACTCCAGAGCTGCACTCACTATTCTGCTGGTGCAGTCACTGTGTACATACATTACTTATCCTGTACTGATCCTGAGTTACATCCTGTATTATAACAGAATAGTGAGTGCAGCTCTGGAGTATAATACAGGATGTAACTCAGGATCAGTAAAGGATAAGTAATGTATGTACACAGTGACTGCACCAGCAGAATAGTGAGTGCAGCTCTGGAGTATGAGTTACATCATGTATTAATCAGTATATCAGTGTAGACGGGGTGGAGATATCATGGAGGAGAGCACTATATGCGTCCACTCTTCCCAGCACCGCTCTGTGGTTTCCTTTGATTCCGTTCTATGGACTCCTCGGAGTTGTGCGGCCGCGTTCTCTCTGTAGCACGCTGCGGGTCGGGGGTCTCGGGGTATTCTGCACTTTCTGTCCAGTGTTCGGTAGATCTTTTAACCCTTCTGTTTTGCTCCTCGCAGGGGATTGCGGACCCCATTGGAGAGCGTGGAGCTGGCGTTCTGCTCCCTCCTCCCCGTGGACCTGCACTATCTCTCCCGGAGCCTTCACGTCTCATCTCTCAGGAAGTTGGACTTGAGTGGGAACAACCTGAGTGGCGTCCTCCTGCAGCCGTTCCTGCAGCTCCTGGACCAGGCCTGCTCCTCCCTGCTGTGTCTGGATGTCATGGACTGTAAGCTGAGTGACTCCGCCCTGTCTGCGCTGACGCCCGCGCTCTGCCGCTGTCGCTGCCTGCGCTACCTTGGGCTCCTTGATAACCCGTTATCTGGTCAGGGCATCAGGACTCTGCTGCACAGCTCCCTGCACCTGGCGGACCTGCAGCTGGTGATCTACCCACTCCCGCTGGAGTGTCACCCGGGTTCAGCCGATGAGTCCAGTCCTGCCGTTATTGGATTCGTAGACTGTGATAAAGAAGCTCAGTTTAAGGCTGAAGTGCAGGAGGCGCTGGTGAGAGCGCAGAGGACGGACATGGTGTGGACTGCGGACATGGTGACTCACCGCCCGCCCGAGTATCTGAGCTTATAGCGGTCACCCCGGACTTCTATGTGCACTATAAAGCGCTAAATGTGTTCAGAGTAATGTAGTGGAGTATGACGGGGCCCCACCACCCGAAATCCAACTGGATCCTGCTGCCGTGGCAAGGACACAGGCTACAGTCACACAAATGGGAAAAATGGCCATTTATAGAACCAATTGACGTCTATGGAGCTGTTCACACGGCCAGCGGACAGGTCCGACTTCACAGCCAGATGGAACCCATTGAAATCAATGGGCCTGGTTTTAACAGCCGTTTAGACAGGACTGCGCCCCTCTAACTGCCATTAAAAATGGGTATTCTGTTTAAAAAAAAAAAAGCCGTTCAGGGGTTTAAATATAAAAATACCTTAACCACTTCCACTGGCGGGGACACTCACTGAATACAACAGGACCTGCTCCACCATGGTGATGTCATCACACTGGGAGCGCAGGTCCTGCTGCATTCACTGAGGAGCCAGTTTTTAATGGTTGGTGTTAAGGACCATTAAAAACGGACAGACGGCTCAAACATGGATGCAGAAATGTCCGTGAAAAGCTGACGTCCCGTGGTGGCCTCAGGAGATTGGGAGACACAACTCATGGGCCTGAGGGGCTTTTACACAGTCTTAGAAGTGGGGGTCCTGGGACCTGGCGTAAGACCGCAGACACCAGTGCCCGGAGGGAAGCAGCGTTCTGTGATGTCATGAAGCTGGACCGGGCACACCGCTCATGTGGAAGGAGTGCAACTTTTTTTATTTTTTTTATGTTAAAGTCAAAAATGTTATAAAAGATATAAAACCAGTTTCTAATGTTGCTGTGAAGGTGCTGACCCTGTGATTGTACGCGCACTGCACCGATGTGGGAGATTGTGGAGCAGCAGATGTTTGGTGCACTGTGTTGTAGGGTTGCACCAGGTATTGAATTCTCAATACCCAATCGATACTTTTGTCCCGGTATCGATATGATACCAGGATTTGCCTGTTACTGACACTAGGCTGTAGTATCAGTAACAGGCAAACATGGTGCGCGATGCTCTCGGTGCGGCACCTGAGGGGTTAACTGCAGCGTATCGCAGCTCTCTGTCATACAGGTCAGGTGCCGGCCGGCTATGTGATTGTCGGTGGCAGTGGCCACAGTTGCCCCCCCCCCCCCCTTTTCATCGAGGTGGGGGCAGTGTTAGATTCTGATCAGAGCCCCAGCAGTGTAATCGCGGAGCTCCGATTGGTTACCATGGCAACCAGGACGCTGCTGAAGTCCTGGCTGCCATGGTAAGCTCCCTACTGCCGTTTGCACAAAGCCCAGAGCAACAGGGAGAGTGCAAAATTTTGGTTTCGTGACAACCCTACTGTGTTGGGGGATACGCCACTGACCACTGGGATTCGCCCCCATTACAGAGGATGTCATCATAAACTCTCTGTAGGGCGGCGACAGTGAGCGGCTGCCCAGATGTTTAGTCTCCTGTGCACACTGGCCTCCAGCGTTCTCTGCTATCCAGACCTGTATGAAAGCCGGGGCCCCAGAGATCAGGCTGCGGAGGAGGAGGACTGCTCACTGTGCTGTAAGGTACTGAACTGGACGCTGCACACACCCAAGAGATGACGGACGCTAAATACTTAGAGTTTTCCAAGCTTTTAATACTAATGACCTATTCTTCAGGATAGGTCATCAGATCGGTGGCAGTATCAGATCCCTGCTGATCAGCTGGTTGAAGATACGGCCGTGCTCCAGGCGAGCGCTGCCTTCCCTTCACAGTTTACCTGCTCGCCGTCGATATCGCAGTGGTGATTGGTGTAATTACAGTGGCACCAAATCACTTCTATAGACGGCTCTGTGTATTCACTGGAATAGGAAGGAGTATTGGGACCCATACTGTCTGCGCTCACCTGGAGCACGGCCTTCCCTTCAACCGCCGACCCCTGTTCTGGTGTCCTGTTAGATGCCTCGCTCCGGTGTTCCTGAGTTCTGTCCTGTTAGACCCTGCGTCCCCTCTGAGTTCCTCTCTGTGTTAGACCCGCCTCCTCTGTTCTGACCAGTTCTCTGTCTTGGATGTTCCTGACCAGTTCTGTGTTGTTAGACCCTGCGCTCCCTCCTGACCCTGACCTCTGTTCCACGTTAGACCCTGCGCTCTCTGTTCCTGACCAGTTCCTCTGTCCTGACCTGTTCTCTGTCCGTAGACCCTGCGCTCCTCTGTTCCTGACCAGTTCTCTGTCCTGGTAGACCCTGCGCTCCTCTGTTCCTGACCAGTTCTCTTCTTGTAGACCCTGCGCCTTCACCCTGTTCCCGGCTCCTCTGTTCCTGACCTGTTCTCTTATCCTGTCCTCTGTGACCTGACCATTCTCTGTTCCTGCGCTCCTCTGTCCTGAGACCCTGCGCTCCTCTGTTCCTGACCCTTCCTGACCTGTTCCTCCTCCTCCTACCGCTCCTCACCCTGTTCCTGTCCTGACCTTCTCTGTCCTGCGCTCCTCTGTTCCTGACAGTCTCTGTCCTTGTTGACCTAGCGCTCCTCTGTTCCTGACCAGTTCTCGGTCTTTGACCCTGCGCTCCTCTGTTCCTTAACCTGTGTCCTGTCTCTGTGTTAGACCCTGCCTCCTCTGTTCCTACCTGTCTTGTTGACCCTGCTCCTCTGTTCCTGACCAGTCCTGTCCTGTTAACCCTGCGCTCCTCTGTTCCTGACCTGTTCTGTCCTGTTAGACCCTGCGCTCCTCTGTTCCTGACCTGTTCTGTTCTTGGACCTCTGTTCCTGACCAGTTTCTTTAGACCTGTTCTCCTCTGTCCTTTCTCTGTCTTGTTAGACCCTGCGCTCCTCTGTTCCTGACCAGTTCTCTGTCTTGTATACCTGAGAACATTACAATGAAGAAAATTAATATGAGGAGCATCTCCCAATGAGGGTCCGGCTTCTATGGGATTTTCTAGGATATCTTCCTCCATTAATAATAATTATTGATATAGCGCCACCATATTCTGCAACTCTTTATCGGTCATCCGATATCTAAAATACCCCCCCACCCCAATGCCCAGGTCCCTTGTATGGATTATGCTTACCTGCTCCCTGTCATCCACGAAACTCCGGATCCCTGCATGGTCGCCATGAGGGGGCTGGTCAGCGCCATGGCAACCACCATTCATCACCGGATGTTTTGATCCAAGTGACGAGGAGATGCTGCAGCAGCCGTGCAGGGATCCAGAGCGATACGGGTGCCGGGAAGCAGGTAAATATCTATACAAGGGGGGGGGGATTTTAGATATCTGATAACCCCTTTAACAATTCAGAAGGTTTACGGAGGAGCGAACTGTGATTAGGGGCTTAGGGCCACCACGTCCCCCCAGACTCGTCCACAAGAGATTTTTATCTGTGGTGAAATTTAAACCAGAAAGTGTCCGAGAGCAATTTGCATCCCCTGGAGGAACTGAAGGAGAACATCACAGACACCATCCGCAGCATCACAAGCCGTATCAGCCGACAGAATCTGACCGGCCCAAAGGTGCAGAGACCTGAGCGGGGACCACTGTCAACCCCTTCCTCATACGACCGCTGGAGGCGGCTACTTTTTCATGGGCCTCCATGTAGTAAAGGAAAAGAAGATGTGGTCAGAAAAGGAGAAGAGTTGTCAGGAAAGACAAGCATACTGCCGTATCTGGTGGCAGAGAAGAGGAGGTTATAGAAAGAGAGAGAGAGATAGCAGTATAGAAGAGGAGAGAGAAGATTATAGACAAGAGAAGGAGGTTATAGAGAGAGAGAGGACAGGAGGGGTTATAGAAAGAGAGCGAAGGAGGAGGTTATAGAGATGGCTGAGAGAGGAGGTATAGAAAGAGAGTGAGAGGATTTAGAAAGAAGAAAGAAAATAAGAGAGGAGGAGGGTTATAGGAGAGAAAGGTTTATAGTGAGAGGAGGTATAGAGAAAGAGCGATAGCCCGATAGCAGTTATAGAGAAAGAGAGAGAGAAGATTATGAAAGAGAGAGAGGAGAGGAGGTATAGAAAGAGTGGCCGAACAGGAGGTTATAGAGGAGAGAGGTTAGAGAGAGAGAAGGTTATAGAAAGCAGAGAGGACAGGAGAGGGTTATAGAGAGGTCAATGGGAGATCGACGGGAATAATAAAGCACATAATAAGAGCTGATGATTCAGAAGTGAGAAATGAGCAGCAAGTGACAGGAACTGGGGCGAAGACCTGATGATTGGCAGCTCTCTCCTAAGAGAAAGGAGAAACTAGGTAGAAGGTCAGTCACCAGCAGAGGAGAGCAGGAATCTGAATAATCATGACTAGAGATGAGCGAGCATACTCGTCCGAGCTTGGTGCTCGTTCGAGTATTAGGGTACTCGTAAGTGCTCGCTGCTCGGACGAGTATCTCGCCATGCTCGAGGAAATGGCAACTTCCGCATCGTGCTTTTTTGGCGCCTATAAACACAGCCAATCACAAGCCAGGAGACTCTCTGCGGTACACCCAGCATCACGTGGGGCCCTTACATGTCGATAGCAGGGGTTGGCTGGCCTGATCAGGTGACCCTGGAATATACTAGTGACTGGCCGCGGTGCTCGGCTCAGATGCCGTCTGGATGTCGTTAGGGATAGAGCTGCTGCCTTTCAGGGACAGTGTTAGGGCCTGCATTTAGTTCTCTGTTAGGCAGGAATCACCCACAAAGAACCCAACAGCCCTTCTAAGGGCTAGAAGACATTTTTTTTTTTGTCACTTGGCTGGCTGGCACTAGTAGTGCAGCTATCGCCATATATAACCCTGTTTTTTTTTTTTATTGTTCTATCTCAGTGATACAAATCCATTGCA